>CM070873.1:33546585-33931018 GCA_036365515.1 Torymus aiolomorphi | reverse complement strand
TTTTGAGCGATTTGCAACGCATTATATCCCAATAAACGAAGAAAAATTTTTTTCTCCAAATTGAGGCAAAATTCATATATAGGGTGATTGTGCGCTGCTCTTTCGATTGGCGCTATGATTTTTGCAATATCTCAAAATTTTTGAAAATTATTTTTTTCCTATTGGCTCTACGGTCCTAAAACCTTTTCCATTCGATAGAGCGGAAAAAAATAGTCGCGTATAGTGATTGGTGGGATTTAAAAATGGATATTTTGGGGTTTCAAGCGATTTGAAGTCGATTTGGCCCAAATAAACGATGAAATGTAGAACATTTTTCAAAATTGCTCATCTCCGCTAGGTCCTTCGACCCCAAAGGATACTCCATCCACTAGAGCAGGATGATATAGTCGGGTATTGTGACTAGTAGGCTGAGAAAATTGAAATTTGGTATTTTTGAGCGATTTTCAACGCATTATATCCCAATAAACGAAGAAAAATTTTTTCTCCAAATTGAGCCAAAATTCATATATAGGGGTATTTTGCGCTGCTCTTTCGATTGGCGCTATGATTTTTGCAATATCTCAAAATTTTTGAAAATTATTTTTTTCCTATTGGCTCTACGGTCCTAAAACCTTTTCCATTCGATAGAGCGGAAAAAAATAGTCGCGTATAGTGATTGGTGGGATTTAAAAATGGATATTTTGGGGTTTCAAGCGATTTGAAGTCGATTTGGCCCAAATAAACGATGAAATGTAGAACATTTTTCAAAATTGCTCATCTCCGCTAGGTCCTTCGACCCCAAAGGATACTCCATCCACTAGAGCAGGATGATATAGTCGGGTATTGTGACTAGTAGGCTGAGAAAATTGAAATTTGGTATTTTTGAGCGATTTTCAACGCATTATATCCCAATAAACGAAGAAAAATTTTTTCTCCAAATTGAGCCAAAATTCATATATAGGGGTATTTTGCGCTGCTCTTTCGATTGGCGCTATGATTTTTGCAATATCTCAAAATTTTTGAAAATTATTTTTTTCCTATTGGCTCTACGGTCCTAAAACCTTTTCCATTCGATAGAGCGGAAAAAAATAGTCGCGTATAGTGATTGGTGGGATTTAAAAATGGATATTTTGGGGTTTCAAGCGATTTGAAGTCGATTTGGCCCAAATAAACGATGAAATGTAGAACATTTTTCAAAATTGCTCATCTCCGCTAGGTCCTTCGACCCCAAAGGATACTCCATCCACTAGAGCAGGATGATATAGTCGGGTATTGTGACTAGTAGGCTGAGAAAATTGAAATTTGGTATTTTTGAGCGATTTTCAACGCATTATATCCCAATAAACGAAGAAAAATTTTTTCTCCAAATTGAGCCAAAATTCATATATAGGGGTATTTTGCGCTGCTCTTTCGATTGGCGCTATGATTTTTGCAATATCTCAAAATTTTTGAAAATTATTTTTTCCTATTGGCTCTACGGTCCTAAAACCTTTTCCATTCGATAGAGCGGAAAAAAATAGTCGCGTATAGTGATTGGTGGGATTTAAAAATGGATATTTTGGGGTTTCAAGCGATTTGAAGTCGATTTGGCCCAAATAAACGATGAAATGTAGAACATTTTTCAAAATTGCTCATCTCCGCTAGGTCCTTCGACCCCAAAGGATACTCCATCCACTAGAGCAGGATGATATAGTCGGGTATTGTGACTAGTAGGCTGAGAAAATTGAAATTTGGTATTTTTGAGCGATTTTCAACGCATTATATCCCAATAAACGAAGAAAAATTTTTTCTCCAAATTGAGCCAAAATTCATATATAGGGGTATTTTGCGCTGCTCTTTCGATTGGCGCTATGATTTTTGCAATATCTCAAAATTTTTGAAAATTATTTTTTCCTATTGGCTCTACGGTCCTAAAACCTTTTCCATTCGATAGAGCGGAAAAAAATAGTCGCGTATAGTGATTGGTGGGATTTAAAAATGGATATTTTGGGGTTTCAAGCGATTTGAAGTCGATTTGGCCCAAAGAAAAATTTTTCTCCAAATTGAGCCAAAATTCATATATAGGGGTATTTTGCGCTGCTCTTTCGATTGGCGCTATGATTTTGCAATATCTCAAAATTTTTGAAAATTATTTTTACCTATTGGCTCTACGGTCCTAAAACCTTTTCCATTCGATAGAGCGGAAAAAAATAGTCGCGTATAGTGATTGGTGGGATTTAAAAATGGATATTTTGGGGTTTCAAGCGATTTGAAGTCGATTTGGCCCAAATAAACGATGAAATGTAGAACATTTTTCAAAATTGCTCATCTCCGCTAGGTCCTTCGACCCCAAAGGATACTCCATCCACTAGAGCAGGATGATATAGTCGGGTATTGTGACTAGTAGGCTGAGAAAATTGAAATTTGGTATTTTGAGCGATTTTCAACGCATTATATCCCAATAAACGAAGAAAAATTTTTTTCTCCAAATTGAGCCAAAATTCATATATAGGGGTATTTTGCGCTGCTCTTTCGATTGGCGCTATGATTTTTGCAATATCTCAAAATTTTTGAAAATTATTTTTTTCCTATTGGCTCTACGGTCCTAAAACCTTTTCCATTCGATAGAGCGGACAAAAAATAGTCGCGTATAGTGATTGGTGGGATTTAAAAATGGATAGTTTGGGGTTTCAAGCGATTTGAAGTCGATTTGGCCCAAATAAACGATGAAATGTAGAACATTTTTCAAAATTGCTCATCTCCGCTAGGTCCTTCGACCCCAAAGGATACTCCATCCACTAGAGCAGGATGATATAGTCAGGTATTGTGACTAGTAGGCTGAGAAAATTGAAATTTGGTATTTTTGAGCGATTTTCAACGCATTATATCCCAATAAACGAAGAAAAATTTTTTCTCAAATTGAGCCAAAATTCATATATAGGGGTATTTTGCGCTGCTCTTTCGATTGGCGCTATGATTTTTGCAATATCTCAAAATATTTGAAAATTATTTTTTTCCTATTGGCTCTACGGTCCTAAAACCTTTTCCATTCGATAGAGCGGAAAAAAATAGTCGCGTATAGTGATTGGTGGGATTTAAAAATGGATATTTTGGGGTTTCAAGCGATTTGAAGTCGATTTGGCCCAAATAAACGATGAAATGTAGAACATTATCAAAATTGCTCATCTCCGCTAGGTCCTTCGACCCCAAAGGATACTCCATCCACTAGAGCAGGATGATATAGTCGGGTATTGTGACTAGTAGGCTGAAAAATTGAAATTTGGTATTTAGCGATTTTCAACGCATTATATCCCAATAAACGAAGAAAAATTTTTTTCTCCAAATTGAGCCAAAATTCATATATAGGGGTATTTTGCGCTGCTCTTTCGATTGGCGCTATGATTTTTGCAATATCTCAAAATTTTTGAAAATTATTTTTTTTCCTATTGGCTCTACGGTCCTAAAACCTTTTCCATTCGATAGAGCGGAAAAAAATAGTCGCGTATAGTGATTGGTGGGATTTAAAAATGGATATTTTGGGGTTTCAAGCGATTTGAAGTCGATTTGGCCCAAATAAACGATGAAATGTAGAACATTTTTCAAAATTGCTCATCTCCGCTAGGTCCTTCGACCCCAAAGGATACTCCATCACTAGAGCAGGATGATATAGTCGGGTATTGTGACTAGTAGGCTGAGAAAATTGAAATTTGGTATTTTTGAGCGATTTTCAACGCATTATATCCCAATAAACGAAGAAAAATTTTTCTCCAAATTGAGCCAAAATTCATATATAGGGGTATTTGCGCTGCTCTCTAGGTCCTTCGACCCCAAAGGATACTCCATCCACTAGAGCAGGATGATATAGTCGGGTATTGTGACTAGTAGGCTGAGAAAATTGAAATTTGGTATTTTTTGAGCGATTTTCAACGCATTATATCCCAATAAACTCTGAAGAAAAATTTTTTCTCCAAATTGAGCCAAAATTCATATATAGGGTATTTTGCGCTGCTCTTTCGATTAGCGCTATGATTTTTGCAATATCTCAAAATTTTTGAAAATTATCTTTTTCCTATTGCCTCTACGGCCCTAAAACCTTTTCCATTCGATAGAGCGGAAAAAAAATAGTCGCGTATAGTGATTGGTGGGATTTTAAAATGGATATTTTGGAGTTTCAAGCGATTTGAAGTCGATTTGGCCCAAATAAACGATGAAATGTAGAACATTTTTCAAAATTGCTCATCTCGCTGGGTCCTTCGACCCCAAAGGATACTCCATCCACTAGAGCAGGATGATATAGTCGGGTATTGTGACTAGTAGGCTGAGAAAATTGAAATTTGGTATTTTGAGCGATTTTCAACATTATATCCCAATAAACGAAGAAAAATTTTTTTCTCCAAATTGAGCCAAAATTCATATATAGGGGTATTTTGCGCTGCTCTTTCGATTGGCGCTATGATTTTTGCAATATCTCAAAATTTTTGAAAATTATTTTTTTCCTATTGGCTCTACGGTCCTAAAACCTTTCCATTCGATAGAGCGGAAAAAAATAGTCGCGTATAGTGATTGGTGGGATTTAAAAATGCATATTTTGGGGTTTCAAGCGATTTGAAGTCGATTTGGCCCAAATAAACGATGAAATGTAGAACATTTTTCAAAATTGCTCATCTCCGCTAGTCCTTCGACCCCAAAGGATACTCCATCCACTAGAGCAGGATGATATAGTCGGGTATTGTGACTAGTAGGCTGAGAAAATTGAAATTTGGTATTTTTCAGCGATTTTCAACGCATTATATCCCAATAAACGAAGAAAAATTTTTTCTCCAAATTGAGCCAAAATTCATATATAGGGGTATTTTGCGCTGCTCTTTCGATTGGCGCTATGATTTTTGCAATATCTCAAAATTTTTGAAAATTATTTTTTTCCTATTGGCTCTACGGTCCTAAAACCTTTTCCATTCGACAGAGCGGAAAAAAATAGTCGCGTATAGTGATTGGTGGGATTTAAAAATGGATATTTTTGGGTTTCAAGCGATTTGAAGTCGATTTGGCCCAAATAAACGATGAAATGTAGAACATTTTTCAAAATTGCTCATCTCCGCTAGGTCCTTCGACCCCAAAGGATACTCCATCCACTAGAGCAGGATGATATAGTCGGGTATTGTGACTAGTAGGCTGAGAAAATTAAAATTTGGTATTTTTGAGCGATTTTCAACGCATTATATCCCAATAAACGAAGAAAAATTTTTTTTCTCCAAATTGAGCCAAAATTCATATATAGGGGTATTTTGCGCTGCTCTTTCGATTGGCGCTATGATTTTCAATATCTCAAAATTTTTGAAAATTATTTTTTCCTATTGGCTCTACGGTCTAAAACCTTTTCCATTCGATAGAGCGGAAAAAAATAGTCGCGTATAGTGATTGGTGGGATTTAAAAATGGATATTTTGGGGTTTCAAGCGATTTGAAGTCGATTTGGCCCAAATAAACGATGAAATGTAGAACATTTTTCAAAATTGCTCATCTCCGCTAGGTCCTTCGACCCCAAAGGATATTCCATCCACTAGAGCAGGAAGATATAGTCGGGTATTGTGACTAGTAGGCTGAAAAAATTGAAATTTGGTATTTTTGAGCGATTTGCAACGCATTATATCCCAATAAACGAAGAAAAATTTTTTTTTCTCCAAATTGAGCCAAAATTCATATATAGGGGTATTTTGCGCTGCTCTTTCGATTGGCGCTATGATTTTTGCAATATCTCAAAATTTTGAAAATTATTTTTTCATATTGGCTCTACGGTCCTAAAACCTTTTCCATTCGATAGAGCGGAAAAAAATAGTCGCGTATAGTGATTGGTGGGATTTAAAAATGGATATTTTGGGGTTTCAAGCGATTTGAAGTCGATTTGGCCCAAATAAACGATGAAATGTAGAACATTTTTCAAAATTGCTCATCTCCGCTAGGTCCTTCGACCCCAAAGGATATTCCATCCACTAGAGCAGGAAGATATAGTCGGGTATTGTGACTAGTAGGCTGAAAAAATTGAAATTTGGTATTTTTGAGCGATTTGCAACGCATTATATCCCAATAAACGAAGAAAAATTTTTTCTCCAAATTGAGCCAAAATTCATATATAGGGGTATTTTGCGCTGCTCTTTCGATTGGCGCTATGATTTTTGCAATATCTCAAAATTTTTGAAAATTATTTTTTTCCTATTGGCTCTACGGTCCTAAAACCTTTTCCATTCGATAGAGCGGAAAAAAATAGTCGCGTATAGTGATTGGTGGGATTTAAAAATGGATATTTTGGGGTTTCAAGCGATTTGAAGTCGATTTGGCCCAAATAAACGATGAAATGTAGAACATTTTTCAAAATTGCTCATCTCCGCTAGGTCCTTCGACCCCAAAGGATATTCCATCCACTAGAGCAGGAAGATATAGTCGGGTATTGTGACTAGTAGGCTGAAAAAATTGAAATTTGGTATTTTTGAGCGATTTGCAACGCATTATATCCCAATAAACGAAGAAAAATTTTTCTCCAAATTGAGCCAAAATTCATATATAGGGGTATTTTGCGCTGCTCTTTCGATTGGCGCTATGATTTTGCAATATCTCAAAATTTTTGAAAATTATTTTTTCCTATTGGCTCTACGGTCCTAAAACCTTTTCCATTCGATAGAGCGGAAAAAAATAGTCGCGTATAGTGATTGGTGGGATTTAAAAATGGATATTTTGGGGTTTCAAGCGATTTGAAGTCGATTTGGCCCAAATAAACGATGAAATGTAGAACATTTTTCAAAATTGCTCATCTCCGCTAGGTCCTTCGACCCCAAAGGATACTCCATCCACTAGAGCAGGATGATATAGTCGGGTATTGTGACTAGTAGGCTGAAAAATTGAAATTTGGTATTTTTGAGCGATTTTCAACGCATTATATCCCAATAAACGAAGAAAAATTTTTTCTCCAAATTGAGCCAAAATTCATATATAGGGGTATTTTGCGCTGCTCTTTCGATTGGCGCTATGATTTTTGCAATATCTCAAAATTTTTGAAAATTATTTTTTCCTATTGGCTCTACGGTCCTAAAACCTTTTCCATTCGATAGAGCGGAAAAAAATAGTCGCGTATAGTGATTGGTGGGATTTAAAAATGGATATTTTGGGGTTTCAAGCGATTTGAAGTCGATTTGGCCCAAATAAACGATGAAATGTAGAACATTTTTCAAAATTGCTCATCTCCGCTAGGTCCTTCGACCCCAAAGGATATTCCATCCACTAGAGCAGGAAGATATAGTCGGGTATTGTGACTAGTAGGCTGAAAAAATTGAAATTTGGTATTTTTGAGCGATTTGCAACGCATTATATCCCAATAAACGAAGAAAAATTTTTTTCTCCAAATTGAGCCAAAATTCATATATAGGGGTATTTTGCGCTGCTCTTTCGATTGGCGCTATGATTTTTGCAATATCTCAAAATTTTTGAAAATTATTTTTTTCCTATTGGCTCTACGGTCCTAAAACCTTTTCCATTCGATAGAGCGGAAAAAAAATAGTCGCGTATAGTGATTGGTGGGATTTAAAAATGGATATTTTGGGGTTTCAAGCGATTTGAAGTCGATTTGGCCCAAATAAACGATGAAATGTAGAACATTTTTCAAAATTGCTCATCTCCGCTAGGTCCTTCGACCCCAAAGGATATTCCATCCACTAGAGCAGGAAGATATAGTCGGGTATTGTGACTAGTAGGCTGAAAAAATTGAAATTTGGTATTTTTGAGCGATTTTCAACGCATTATATCCCAATAAACGAAGAAAAATTTTTTCTCCAAATTGAGCCAAAATTCATATATAGGGGTATTTTGCGCTGCTCTTTCGATTGGCGCTATGATTTTGCAATATCTCAAAATTTTTGAAAATTATTTTTTCCTATTGGCTCTACGGTCCTAAAACCTTTTCCATTCGATAGAGCGGAAAAAAATAGTCGCGTATAGTGATTGGTGGGATTTAAAAATGGATATTTTGGGGTTTCAAGCGATTTGAAGTCGATTTGGCCCAAATAAACGATGAAATGTAGAACATTTTTCAAAATTGCTCATCTCCGCTAGGTCCTTCGACCCCAAAGGATACTCCATCCACTAGAGCAGGATGATATAGTCGGGTATTGTGACTAGTAGGCTGAAAAAATTGAAATTTGGTATTTTTGAGCGATTTGCAACGCATTATATCCCAATAAACGAAGAAAAATTTTTTCTCCAAATTGAGCCAACATTCATATATAGGGGTATTTTGCGCTCCTCTTTCGATTGGCGCTATGATTTTTGCAATATCTCAAAATTTTTGAAAATTATTTTTTCCTATTGGCTCTACGGTCCTAAAACCTTTTCCATTCGATAGAGCGGAAAAAAATAGTCGCGTATAGTGATTGGTGGGATTTAAAAATGGATATTTTGGGGTTTCAAGCGATTTGAAGTCGATTTGGCCCAAATAAACGATGAAATGTAGAACATTTTTCAAAATTGCTCATCTCCGCTAGGTCCTTCGACCCCAAAGGATATTCCATCCACTAGAGCAGGAAGATATAGTCGGGTATTGTGACTAGTAGGCTGAAAAAATTGAAATTTGGTATTTTTGAGCGATTTTCAACGCATTATATCCCAATAAACGAAGAAAAATTTTTTCTCCAAATTGAGCCAAAATTCATATATAGGGGTATTTTGCGCTGCTCTTTCGATTGGCGCTATGATTTTTGCAATATCTCAAAATTTTTGAAAATTATTTTTTCCTATTGGCTCTACGGTCCTAAAACCTTTTCCATTCGATAGAGCGGAAAAAAATAGTCGCGTATAGTGATTGGTGGGATTTAAAAATGGATATTTTGGGGTTTCAAGCGATTTGAAGTCGATTTGGCCCAAATAAACGATGAAATGTAGAACATTTTTCAAAATTGCTCATCTCCGCTAGGTCCTTCGACCCCAAAGGATATTCCATCCACTAGAGCAGGAAGATATAGTCGGGTATTGTGACTAGTAGGCTGAAAAAATTGAAATTTGGTATTTTTGAGCGATTTGCAACGCATTATATCCCAATAAACGAAGAAAAATTTTTTTCTCCAAATTGAGCCAAAATTCATATATAGGGGTATTTTGCGCTGCTCTTTCGATTGGCGCTATGATTTTTGCAATATCTCAAAATTTTTGAAAATGATTTTTTTCCTATTGGCTCTACGGTCCTAAAACCTTTTCCATTCGATAGAGCGGAAAAAAATAGTCGCGTATAGTGATTGGTGGGATTTAAAAATGGATATTTTGGGGTTTCAAGCGATTTGAAGTCGATTTGGCCCAAATAAACGATGAAATGTAGAACATTTTCCAAAATTGCTCATCTCCGCTAGGTCCTTCGACCCCAAAGGATATTCCATCCACTAGAGCAGGAAGATATAGTCGGGTATTGTGACTAGTAGGCTGAAAAAATTGAAATTTGGTATTTTTGAGCGATTTGCTACGCATTATATCCCAATAAACGAAGAAAAATTTTTTTCTCCAAATTGAGCCAAAATTCATATATAGGGGTATTTTGCGCTGCTCTTTCGATTGGCGCTATGATTTTTGCAATATCTCAAAATTTTTGAAAATGATTTTTTTCCTATTGGCTCTGCGGTCCTAAAACCTTTTCCATTCGATAGAGCGGAAAAAAATAGTCGCGTATAGTGATTGGTGGGATTTAAAAATGGATATTTTGGGGTTTCAAGCGATTTGAAGTCGATTTGGCCCAAATAAACGATGAAATGTAGAACATTTTTCAAAATTGCTCATCTCCGCTAGGTCCTTCGACCCCAAAGGATATTCCATCCACTAGAGCAGGAAGATATAGTCGGGTATTGTGACTAGTAGGCTGAAAAAATTGAAATTTGGTATTTTTGAGCGATTTGCAACGCATTATATCCCAATAAACGAAGAAAAATTTTTTCTCCAAATTGAGCCAAAATTCATATATAGGGGTATTTTGCGCTGCTCTTTCGATTGGCGCTATGATTTTTGCAATATCTCAAAATTTTTGAAAATGATTTTTTCCTATTGGCTCTACGGTCCTAAAACCTTTTCCATTCGATAGAGCGGAAAAAAATAGTCGCGTATAGTGATTGGTGGGATTTAAAAATGGATATTTTGGGGTTTCAAGCGATTTGAAGTCGATTTGGCCCAAATAAACGATGAAATGTAGAACATTTTTCAAAATTGCTCATCTCCGCTAGGTCCTTCGACCCCAAAGGATATTCCATCCACTAGAGCAGGAAGATATAGTCGGGTATTGTGACTAGTAGGCTGAAAAAATTGAAATTTGGTATTTTTGAGCGATTTGCAACGCATTATATCCCAATAAACGAAGAAAAATTTTTTTCTCCAAATTGAGCCAAAATTCATATATAGGGGTATTTTGCGCTGCTCTTTCGATTGGCGCTATGATTTTTGCAATATCTCAAAATTTTTGAAAATTATTTTTTTCCTATTGGCTCTACGGTCCTAAAACCTTTTCCATTCGATAGAGCGGAAAAAAATAGTCGCGTATAGTGATTGGTGGGATTTAAAAATGGATATTTTGGGGTTTCAAGCGATTTGAAGTCGATTTGGCCCAAATAAACGATGAAATGTAGAACATTTTTCAAAATTGCTCATCTCCGCTAGGTCCTTCGACCCCAAAGGATATTCCATCCACTAGAGCAGGAAGATATAGTCGGGTATTGTGACTAGTAGGCTGAAAAAATTGAAATTTGGTATTTTTGAGCGATTTGCAACGCATTATATCCCAATAAACGAAGAAAAATTTTTTTCTCCAAATTGAGCCAAAATTCATATATAGGGGTATTTTGCGCTGCTCTTTCGATTGGCGCTATGATTTTTGCAATATCTCAAAATTTTTGAAAATGATTTTTTTCCTATTGGCTCTACGGTCCTAAAACCTTTTCCATTCGATAGAGCGGAAAAAAATAGTCGCGTATAGTGATTGGTGGGATTTAAAAATGGATATTTTGGGGTTTCAAGCGATTTGAAGTCGATTTGGCCCAAATAAACGATGAAATGTAGAACATTTTTCAAAATTGCTCATCTCCGCTAGGTCCTTCGACCCCAAAGGATATTCCATCCACTAGAGCAGGAAGATATAGTCGGGTATTGTGACTAGTAGGCTGAAAAAATTGAAATTTGGTATTTTTGAGCGATTTGCAACGCATTATATCCCAATAAACGATGAAAAATTTTTTTCTCCAAATTGAGCCAAAATTCATATATAGGGGTATTTTGCGCTGCTCTTTCGATTGGCGCTATGATTTTTGCAATATCTCAAAATTTTTGAAAATTATTTTTTTCCTATTGGCTCTACGGTCCTAAAACCTTTTCCATTAGATAGAGCGGAAAAAAATAGTCGCGTATAGTGATTGGTGGGATTTAAAAATGGATATTTTGGGGTTTCAAGCGATTTGAAGTCGATTTGGCCCAAATAAACGATGAAATGTAGAACATTTTTCAAAATTGCTCATCTCCGCTAGGTCCTTCGACCCCAAAGGATATTCCATCCACTAGAGCAGGAAGATATAGTCGGGTATTGTGACTAGTAGGCTGAAAAAATTGAAATTTGGTATTTTTGAGCGATTTGCAACGCATTATATCCCAATAAACGAAGAAAAATTTTTTCTCCAAATTGAGCCAAAATTCATATATAGGGGTATTTTGCGCTGCTCTTTCGATTGGCGCTATGATTTTTGCAATATCTCAAAATTTTTGAAAATTATTTTTTCCTATTGGCTCTACGGTCCTAAAACCTTTTCCATTCGATAGAGCGGAAAAAATAGTCGCGTATAGTGATTGGTGGGATTTAAAAATGGATATTTTGGGGTTTCAAGCGATTTGAAGTCGATTTGGCCCAAATAAACGATGAAATGTAGAACATTTTTCAAAATTGCTCATCTCCGCTAGGTCCTTCGACCCCAAAGGATATTCCATCCACTAGAGCAGGAAGATATAGTCGGGTATTGTGACTAGTAGGCTGAAAAAATTGAAATTTGGTATTTTTGAGCGATTTGCAACGCATTATATCCCAATAAACGAAGAAAAATTTTTTCTCCAAATTGAGCCAAAATTCATATATAGGGGTATTTTGCGCTGCTCTTTCGATTGGCGCTATGATTTTTGCAATATCTCAAAATTTTTGAAAATGATTTTTTCCTATTGGCTCTACGGTCCTAAAACCTTTTCCATTCGATAGAGCGGAAAAAAATAGTCGCGTATAGTGATTGGTGGGATTTAAAAATGGATATTTTGGGGTTTCAAGCGATTTGAAGTCGATTTGGCCCAAATAAACGATGAAATGTAGAACATTTTTCAAAATTGCTCATCTCCGCTAGGTCCTTCGACCCCAAAGGATATTCCATCCACTAGAGCAGGAAGATATAGTCGGGTATTGTGACTAGTAGGCTGAAAAAATTGAAATTTGGTATTTTTGAGCGATTTGCAACGCATTATATCCCAATAAACGAAGAAAAATTTTCTCTCCAAATTGAGCCAAAATTCATATATAGGGGTATTTTGCGCTGCTCTTTCGATTGGCGCTATGATTTTTGCAATATCTCAAAATTTTTGAAAATTATTTTTTTCCTATTGGCTCTACGGTCCTAAAACCTTTTCCATTCGATAGAGCGGAAAAAAATAGTCGCGTATAGTGATTGGTGGGATTTAAAAATGGATATTTTGGGGTTTCAAGCGATTTGAAGTCGATTTGGCCCAAATAAACGATGAAATGTAGAACATTTTTCAAAATTGCTCATCTCCGCTAGGTCCTTCGACCCCAAAGGATATTCCATCCACTAGAGCAGGAAGATATAGTCGGGTATTGTGACTAGTAGGCTGAAAAAATTGAAATTTGGTATTTTTGAGCGATTTGCAACGCATTATATCCCAATAAACGAAGAAAAATTTTTTTCTCCAAATTGAGCCAAAATTCATATATAGGGGTATTTTGCGCTGCTCTTTCGATTGGCGCTATGATTTTTGCAATATCTCAAAATTTTTGAAAATGATTTTTTTCCTATTGGCTCTACGGTCCTAAAACCTTTTCCATTCGATAGAGCGGAAAAAAATAGTCGCGTATAGTGATTGGTGGGATTTAAAAATGGATATTTTGGGGTTTCAAGCGATTTGAAGTCGATTTGGCCCAAATAAACGATGAAATGTAGAACATTTTTCAAAATTGCTCATCTCCGCTAGGTCCTTCGACCCCAAAGGATATTCCATCCACTAGAGCAGGAAGATATAGTCGGGTATTGTGACTAGTAGGCTGAAAAAATTGAAATTTGGTATTTTTGAGCGATTTGCAACGCATTATATCCCAATAAACGAAGAAAATTTTTTTCTCCAAATTGAGCCAAAATTCATATATAGGGGTATTTTGCGCTGCTCTTTCGATTGGCGCTATGATTTTTGCAATATCTCAAAATTTTTGAAAATTATTTTTTTCCTATTGGCTCTACGGTCCTAAAACCTTTTCCATTCGATAGAGCGGAAAAAAATAGTCGCGTATAGTGATTGGTGGGATTTAAAAATGGATATTTTGGGGTTTCAAGCGATTTGAAGTCGATTTGGCCCAAATAAACGATGAAATGTAGAACATTTTTCAAAATTGCTCATCTCCGCTAGGTCCTTCGACCCCAAAGGATATTCCATCCACTAGAGCAGGAAGATATAGTCGGGTATTGTGACTAGTAGGCTGAAAAAATTGAAATTTGGTATTTTTGAGCGATTTGCAACGCATTATATCCCAATAAACGAAGAAAAATTTTTTTCTCCAAATTGAGCCAAAATTCATATATAGGGGTATTTTGCGCTGCTCTTTCGATTGGCGCTATAATTTTTGCAATATCTCAAAATTTTTGAAAATGATGTTTTTCCTATTGGCTCTACGGTCCTAAAACCTTTTCCATTCGATAGAGCGGAAAAAAATAGTCGCGTATAGTGATTGGTGGGATTTAAAAATGGATATTTTGGGGTTTCAAGCGATTTGAAGTCGATTTGGCCCAAATAAACGATGAAATGTAGAACATTTTTCAAAATTGCTCATCTCCGCTAGGTCCTTCGACCCCAAAGGATATTCCATCCACTAGAGCAGGAAGATATAGTCGGGTATTGTGACTAGTAGGCTGAAAAAATTGAAATTTGGTATTTTTGAGCGATTTGCAACGCATTATATCCCAATAAACGAAGAAGAATTTTTTTCTCCAAATTGAGCCAAAATTCATATATAGGGGTATTTTGCGCTGCTCTTTCGATTGGCGCTATGATTTTTGCAATATCTCAAAATTTTTGAAAATGATTTTTTTCCTATTGGCTCTACGGTCCTAAAACCTTTTCCATTCGATAGAGCGGAAAAAAATAGTCGCGTATAGTGATTGGTGGGATTTAAAAATGGATATTTTGGGGTTTCAAGCGATTTGAAGTCGATTTGGCCCAAATAAACGATGAAATGTAGAACATTTTTCAAAATTGCTCATCTCCGCTAGGTCCTTCGACCCCAAAGGATATTCCATCCACTAGAGCAGGAAGATATAGTCGGGTATTGTGACTAGTAGGCTGAAAAAATTGAAATTTGGTATTTTTGAGCGATTTGCAACGCATTATATCCCAATAAACGAAGAAAATTTTTTTCTCCAAATTGAGCCAAAATTCATATATAGGGGTATTTTGCGCTGCTCTTTCGATTGGCGCTATGATTTTTGCAATATCTCAAAATTTTTGAAAATTATTTTTTTCCTATTGGCTCTACGGTCCTAAAACCTTTTCCATTCGATAGAGCGGAAAAAATAGTCGCGTATAGTGATTGGTGGGATTTAAAAATGGATATTTTGGGGTTTCAAGCGATTTGAAGTCGATTTGGCCCAAATAAACGATGAAATGTAGAACATTTTTCAAAATTGCTCATCTCCGCTAGGTCCTTCGACCCCAAAGGATATTCCATCCACTAGAGCAGGAAGATATAGTCGGGTATTGTGACTAGTAGGCTGAAAAAATTGAAATTTGGTATTTTTGAGCGATTTGCAACGCATTATATCCCAATAAACGAAGAAAAATTTTTTCTCCAAATTGAGCCAAAATTCATATATAGGGGTATTTTGCGCTGCTCTTTCGATTGGCGCTATGATTTTTGCAATATCTCAAAATTTTTGAAAATTATTTTTTCCTATTGGCTCTACGGTCCTAAAACCTTTTCCATTCGATAGAGCGGAAAAAAATAGTCGCGTATAGTGATTGGTGGGATTTAAAAATGGATATTTTGGGGTTTCAAGCGATTTGAAGTCGATTTGGCCCAAATAAACGATGAAATGTAGAACATTTTTCAAAATTGCTCATCTCCGCTAGGTCCTTCGACCCCAAAGGATATTCCATCCACTAGAGCAGGAAGATATAGTCGGGTATTGTGACTAGTAGGCTGAAAAAATTGAAATTTGGTATTTTTGAGCGATTTGCAACGCATTATATCCCAATAAACGAAGACAAAATTTTTTTCTCCAAATTGAGCCAAAATTCATATATAGGGGTATTTTGCGCTGCTCTTTCGATTGGCGTTATGATTTTTGCAATATCTTAAAATTTTTGAAAATGATTTTCTTGCTATTGGCTCTACGGTCCTAAAACCTTTTCCATTCGATAGAGCGGAAAAAAATAGTCGCGTATAGTGATTGGTGGGATTTAAAAATGGATATTTTGGGGTTTCAAGCGATTTGAAGTCGATTTGGCCCAAATAAACGATGAAATGTAGAACATTTTTCAAAATTGCTCATCTCCGCTAGGTCCTTCGACCCCAAAGGATATTCCATCCACTAGAGCAGGAAGATATAGTCGGGTATTGTGACTAGTAGGCTGAAAAAATTGAAATTTGGTATTTTTGAGCGATTTGCAACGCATTATATCCCAATAAACGAAGAAAAATTTTTTCTCCAAATTGAGCCAAAATTCATATATAGGGGTATTTTGCGCTGCTCTTTCGATTGGCGCTATGATTTTTGCAATATCTCAAAATTTTTGAAAATTATTTTTTCCTATTGGCTCTACGGTCCTAAAACCTTTTCCATTCGATAGAGCGGAAAAAAATAGTCGCGTATAGTGATTGGTGGGATTTAAAAATGGATATTTTGGGGTTTCAAGCGATTTGAAGTCGATTTGGCCCAAATAAACGATGAAATGTAGAACATTTTTCAAAATTGCTCATCTCCGCTAGGTCCTTCGACCCCAAAGGATATTCCATCCACTAGAGCAGGAAGATATAGTCGGGTATTGTGACTAGTAGGCTGAAAAAATTGAAATTTGGTATTTTTGAGCGATTTGCAACGCATTATATCCCAATAAACGAAGAAAAATTTTTTCTCCAAATTGAGCCAAAATTCATATATAGGGGTATTTTGCGCTGCTCTTTCGATTGGCGCTATGATTTTTGCAATATCTCAAAATTTTTGAAAATGATTTTTTCCTATTGGCTCTACGGTCCTAAAACCTTTTCCATTCGATAGAGCGGAAAAAATAGTCGCGTATAGTGATTGGTGGGATTTAAAAATGGATATTTTGGGGTTTCAAGCGATTTGAAGTCGATTTGGCCCAAATAAACGATGAAATGTAGAACATTTTTCAAAATTGCTCATCTCCGCTAGGTCCTTCGACCCCAAAGGATATTCCATCCACTAGAGCTGGAAGATATAGTCGGGTATTGTGACTAGTAGGCTGAAAAAATTGAAATTTGGTATTTTTGAGCGATTTGCAACGCATTATATCCCAATAAACGAAGAAAAATTTTTTTCTCCAAATTGAGCCAAAATTCATATATAGGGGTATTTTGCGCTGCTCTTTCGATTGGCGCTATGATTTTTGCAATATCTCAAAATTTTTGAAAATTATTTTTTTCCTATTGGCTCTACGGTCCTAAAACCTTTTCCATTCGATAGAGCGGAAAAAATAGTCGCGTATAGTGATTGGTGGGATTTAAAAATGGATATTTTGGGGTTTCAAGCGATTTGAAGTCGATTTGGCCCAAATAAACGATGAAATGTAGAACATTTTTCAAAATTGCTCATCTCCGCTAGGTCCTTCGACCCCAAAGGATACTCCATCCACTAGAGCAGGATGATATAGTCGGGTATTGTGACTAGTAGGCTGAGAAAATTGAAATTTGGTATTTTTGAGCGATTTTCAACGCATTATATCCCAATAAACGAAGTAAAATTTTTTCTCCAAATTGAGCCAAGATTCATATATAGGGGTATTTTGCGCTGCTCTTTCGATTGGCGCTATGATTTTTGCAATATCTCAAAATTTTTGAAAATTATTTTTTCCTATTGGCTCTACGGTCCTAAAACCTTTTCCATTCGATAGAGCGGAAAAAAATAGTCGCGTATAGTGATTGGTGGGATTTAAAAATGCATATTTTGGGGTTTCAAGCGATTTGAAGTCGATTTGGCCCAAATAAACGATGTAATGTAGAACATTTTTCAAAATTGCTCATCTCCGCTAGGTCCTTCGACCCCAAAGGATACTCCATCCACTAGAGCAGGATGATATAGTCGGGTATTGTGACTAGTAGGCTGAGAAAATTGAAATTTGGTATTTTTGAGCGATTTTCAACGCATTATATCCCAATAAACGAAGTAAAATTTTTTTCTCCAAATTGAGGCAAAATTCATATATAGGGGTATTTTGCGCTGCTCTTTCGATTGGCGCTATGATTTTTGCAATATCTCAAAATTTTTGAAAATTATTTTTTCCTATTGGCTCTACGGTCCTAAAACCTTTTCCATTCGATAGAGCGGAAAAAATAGTCGCGTATAGTGATTGGTGGGATTTAAAAATGGATATTTTGGGGTTTCAAGCGATTTGAAGTCGATTTGGCCCAAATAAACGATGAAATGTAGAACATTTTTCAAAATTGCTCATCTCCGCTAGGTCCTTCGACCCCAAAGGATATTCCATCCACTAGAGCAGGAAGATATAGTCGGGTATTGTGACTAGTAGGCTGAAAAAATTGAAATTTGGTATTTTTGAGCGATTTGCAACGCATTATATCCCAATAAACGAAGAAAAATTTTTTTCTCCAAATTGAGCCAAAATTCATATATAGGGGTATTTTGCGCTGCTCTTTCGATTGGCGCTATGATTTTTGCAATGTCTCAAAATTTTTGAGAATTATTTTTTTCCTATTGGCTCTACGGTCCTAAAACCTTTTCCATTCGATAGAGCGGAAAAAAATAGTTGCGTATAGTGATTGGTGGGATTTAAAAATGGATATTTTGGGGTTTCAAGCGATTTGAAGTCGATTTGGCCCAAATAAACGATGAAATGTAGAACATTTTTCAAAATTGCTCATCTCCGCTAGGTCCTTCGACCCCAAAGGATATTCCATCCACTAGAGCAGGAAGATATAGTCGGGTATTGTGACTAGTAGGCTGAAAAAATTGAAATTTGGTATTTTTGAGCGATTTGCAACGCATTATATCCCAATAAACGAAGAAAAATTTTTTTCTCCAAATTGAGCCAAAATTCATATATAGGGGTATTTTGCGCTGCTCTTTCGATTGGCGCTATGATTTTTGCAATATCTCAAAATTTTTGAAAATTATTTTTTTCCTATTGGCTCTACGGTCCTAAAACCTTTTCCATTCGATAGAGCGGAAAAAAATAGTCGCGTATAGTGATTGGTGGGATTTAAAAATGGATATTTTGGGGTTTCAAGCGATTTGAAGTCGATTTGGCCCAAATAAACGATGAAATGTAGAACATTTTTCAAAATTGCTCATCTCCGCTAGGTCCTTCGACCCCAAAGGATATTCCATCCACTAGAGCAGGAAGATATAGTCGGGTATTGTGACTAGTAGGCTGAAAAAATTGAAATTTGGTATTTTTGAGCGATTTGCAACGCATTATATCCCAATAAACGAAGAAAAATTTTTTTCTCCAAATTGAGCCAAAATTCATATATAGGGGTATTTTGCGCTGCTCTTTCGATTGGCGCTATGATTTTTGCAATATCTCAAAATTTTTGAAAATTATTTTTTCCTATTGGCTCTACGGTCCTAAAACCTTTTCCATTCGATAGAGCGGAAAAAAATAGTCGCGTATAGTGATTGGTGGGATTTAAAAATGGATATTTTGGGGTTTCAAGCGATTTGAAGTCGATTTGGCCCAAATAAACGATGAAATGTAGAACATTTTTCAAAATTGCTCATCTCCGCTAGGTCCTTCGACCCCAAAGGATACTCCATCCACTAGAGCAGGATGATATAGTCGGGTATTGTGACTAGTAGGCTGAGAAAATTGAAATTTGGTATTTTTGAGCGATTTTCAACGCATTATATCCCAATAAACGAAGTAAAATTTTTTTCTCCAAATTGAGCCAAAATTCATATATAGGGGTATTTTGCGCTGCTCTTTCGATTGGCGCTATGATTTTTGCAATATCTCAAAATTTTTGAAAATTATTTTTTTCCTATTGGCTCTACGGTCCTAAAACCTTTTCCATTCGATAGCGCGGAAAAAAATAGTCGCGTATAGTGATTGGTGGTATTTAAAAATGCATATTTTGGGGTTTCAAGCGATTTGAAGTCGATTTGGCCCAAATAAACGATGTAATGTAGAACATTTTTCAAAATTGCTCATCTCCGCTAGGTCCTTCGACCCCAAAGGATACTCCATCCACTAGAGCAGGATGATATAGTCGGGTATTGTGACTAGTAGGCTGAGAAAATTGAAATTTGGTATTTTTGAGCGATTTTCAACGCATTATATCCCAATAAACGAAGTAAAATTTTTTCCCCCAAATTCAGCCAACATTCATATATAGGGGTATTTTGCGCTGCTCTTTCGATTGGCGCTATGATTTTTGCAATATCTCAAAATTTTTGAAAATTATTTTTTTCCTATTGGCTCTACGGTCCTAAAACCTTTTCCATTCGATAGAGCGGAAAAAAATAGTCGCGTATAGTGATTGGTGGGATTTAAAAATGGATATTTTGGGGTTTCAAGCGATTTGAAGTCGATTTGGCCCAAATAAACGATGAAATGTAGAACATTTTTCAAAATTGCTCATCTCCGCTAGGTCCTTCGACCCCAAAGGATATTCCATCCACTAGAGCAGGAAGATATAGTCGGGTATTGTGACTAGTAGGCTGAAAAAATTGAAATTTGGTATTTTTGAGCGATTTGCAACGCATTATATCCCAATAAACGAAGAAAAATTTTTTTTCCAAATTGAGCCAAAATTCATATATAGGGGTATTTTGCGCAGCTCTTTCGATTGGCGCTATGATTTTTGCAATATCTCAAAATTTTTGAAAATTACTTTTTTCCTATTGGCTCTACGGTCCTAAAACCTTTTCCATTCGATAGAGCGGAAAAAAATAGTCGCGTATAGTGATTGGTGGGATTTAAAAATGGATATTTTGGGGTTTCAAGCGATTTGAAGTCGATTTGGCCCAAATAAACGATGAAATGTAGAACATTTTTCAAAATTGCTCATCTCCGCTAGGTCCTTCGACCCCAAAGGATATTCCATCCACTAGAGCTGGAAGATATAGTCGGGTATTGTGACTAGTAGGCTGAAAAAATTGAAATTTGGTATTTTTGAGCGATTTGCAACGCATTATATCCCAATAAACGAAGAAAAATTTTTTTCTCCAAATTGAGCCAAAATTCATATATAGGGGTATTTTGCGCTGCTCTTTCGATTGGCGCTATGATTTTTGCAATATCTCAAAATTTTTGAAAATTATTTTTTTCCTATTGGCTCTACGGTCCTAAAACCTTTTCCATTCGATAGAGCGGAAAAAAAATAGTCGCGTATAGTGATTGGTGGGATTTAAAAATGGATATTTTGGGGTTTCAAGCGATTTGAAGTCGATTTGGCCCAAATAAACGATGAAATGTAGAACATTTTTCAAAATTGCTCATCTCCGCTAGGTCCTTCGACCCCAAAGGATACTCCATCCACTAGAGCAGGATGATATAGTCGGGTATTGTGACTAGTAGGCTGAGAAAATTGAAATTTGGTATTTTTGAGCGATTTTCAACGCATTATATCCCAATAAACGAAGTAAAATTTTTTTCTCCAAATTGAGCCAAAATTCATATATAGGGGTATTTTGCGCTGCTCTTTCGATTGGCGCTATGATTTTTGCAATATCTCAAAATTTTTGAAAATTATTTTTTCCTATTGGCTCTACGGTCCTAAAACCTTTTCCATTCGATAGAGCGGAAAAAAATAGTCGCGTATAGTGATTGGTGGGATTTAAAAATGCATATTTTGGGGTTTCAAGCGATTTGAAGTCGATTTGGCCCAAATAAACGATGTAATGTAGAACATTTTTCAAAATTGCTCATCTCCGCTAGGTCCTTCGACCCCAAAGGATACTCCATCCACTAGAGCAGGATGATATAGTCGGGTATTGTGACTAGTAGGCTGAGAAAATTGAAATTTGGTATTTTTGAGCGATTTTCAACGCATTATATCCCAATAAACGAAGTAAAATTTTTTTCTCCAAATTGAGCCAAAATTCATATATAGGGGTATTTTGCGCTGCTCTTTCGATTGGCGCTATGATTTTTGCAATATCTCAAAATTTTTGAAAATTATTTTTTTCCTATTGGCTCTACGGTCCTAAAACCTTTTCCATTCGATAGAGCGGAAAAAAATAGTCGCGTATAGTGATTGGTGGGATTTAAAAATGGATATTTTGGGGTTTCAAGCGATTTGAAGTCGATTTGGCCCAAATAAACGATGAAATGTAGAACATTTTTCAAAATTGCTCATCTCCGCTAGGTCCTTCGACCCCAAAGGATATTCCATCCACTAGAGCAGGAAGATATAGTCGGGTATTGTGACTAGTAGGCTGAAAAAATTGAAATTTGGTATTTTTGAGCGATTTGCAACGCATTATAAGCCCATAAACGAAGAAAAATTTTTTTCTCCAAATTGAGCCAAAATTCATATATAGGGGTATTTTGCGCTGCTCTTTCGATTGGCGCTATGATTTTTGCAATATCTCAAAATTTTTGAAAATGATTTTTTTCCTATTGGCTCTACGGTCCTAAAACCTTTTCCATTCGATAGAGCGGAAAAAAATAGTCGCGTATAGTGATTGGTGGGATTTAAAAATGGATATTTTGGGGTTTCAAGCGATTTGAAGTCGATTTGGCCCAAATAAACGATGAAATGTAGAACATTTTTCAAAATTGCTCATCTCCGCTAGGTCCTTCGACCCCAAAGGATATTCCATCCACTAGAGGAGGAAGATATAGTCGGGTATTGTGACTAGTAGGCTGAAAAAATTGAAATTTGGTATTTTTGAGCGATTTGCAACGCATTATATCCCAATAAACGAAGAAAAATTTTTTTCTCCAAATTGAGCCAAAATTCATATATAGGGGTATTTTGCGCTGCTCTTTCGATTGGCGCTATGATTTTTGCAATATCTCAAAATTTTTGAAAATTATTTTTTTCCTATTGGCTCTACGGTCCTAAAACCTTTTCCATTCGATAGAGCGGAAAAAAATAGTCGCGTATAGTGATTGGTGGGATTTAAAAATGGATATTTTGGGGTTTCAAGCGATTTGAAGTCGATTTGGCCCAAATAAACGATGAAATGTAGAACATTTTTCAAAATTGCTCATCTCCGCTAGGTCCTTCGACCCCAAAGGATATTCCATCCACTAGAGCAGGAAGATATAGTCGGGTATTGTGACTAGTAGGCTGAAAAAATTGAAATTTGGTATTTTTGAGCGATTTGCAACGCATTATATCCCAATAAACGAAGAAAATTTTTTTCTCCAAATTGAGCCAAAATTCATATATAGGGGTATTTTGCGCTGCTCTTTCGATTGGCGCTATGATTTTTGCAATATCTCAAAATTTTTGAAAATGATTTTTTCCTATTGGCTCTACGGTCCTAAAACCTTTTCCATTCGATAGAGCGGAAAAAAATAGTCGCGTATAGTGATTGGTGGGATTTAAAAATGGATATTTTGGGGTTTCAAGCGATTTGAAGTCGATTTGGCCCAAATAAACGATGAAATGTAGAACATTTTTCAAAATTGCTCATCTCCGCTAGGTCCTTCGACCCCAAAGGATACTCCATCCACTAGAGCAGGATGATATAGTCGGGTATTGTGACTAGTAGGCTGAGAAAAATTGAAATTTGGTATTTTTGAGCGATTTTCAACGCATTATATCCCAATAAACGAAGTAAAATTTTTTCTCCAAATTGAGCCAAAATTCATATATAGGGGTATTTTGCGCTGCTCTTTCGATTGGCGCTATGATTTTTGCAATATGTCAAAATTTTTGAAAATTATTTTTACCTATTGGCTCTACGGTCCTAAAACCTTTTCCATTCGATAGAGCGGAAAAAAATAGTCGCGTATAGTGATTGGTGGGATTTAAAAATGGATATTTTGGGGTTTCAAGCGATTTGAAGTCGATTTGGCCCAAATAAACGATGAAATGTAGAACATTTTTCAAAATTGCTCATCTCCGCTAGGTCCTTCGACCCCAAAGGATATTCCATCCACTAGAGCAGGAAGATATAGTCGGGTATTGTGACTAGTAGGCTGAAAAAATTGAAATTTGGTATTTTTGAGCGATTTGCAACGCATTATATCCCAATAAACGAAGAAAAATTTTTTTCTCCAAATTGAGCCAAAATTCATATATAGGGGTATTTTGCGCTGCTCTTTCGATTGGCGCTATGATTTTTGCAATATCTCAAAATTTTTGAAAATGATTTTTTTCCTATTGGCTCTACGGTCCTAAAACCTTTTCCATTCGATAGAGCGGAAAAAATAGTCGCGTATAGTGATTGGTGGGATTTAAAAATGGATATTTTGGGGTTTCAAGCGATTTGAAGTCGATTTGGCCCAAATAAACGATGAAATGTAGAACATTTTTCAAAATTGCTCATCTCCGCTAGGTCCTTCGACCCCAAAGGATATTCCATCCACTAGAGGAGGAAGATATAGTCGGGTATTGTGACTAGTAGGCTGAAAAAATTGAAATTTGGTATTTTTGAGCGATTTGCAACGCATTATATCCCAATAAACGAAGAAAAATTTTTTCTCCAAATTGAGCCAAAATTCATATATAGGGGTATTTTGCGCTGCTCTTTCGATTGGCGCTATGATTTTTGCAATATCTCAAAATTTTTGAAAATTATTTTTTCCTATTGGCTCTACGGTCCTAAAACCTTTTCCATTCGATAGAGCGGAAAAAAATAGTCGCGTATAGTGATTGGTGGGATTTAAAAATGGATATTTTGGGGTTTCAAGCGATTTGAAGTCGATTTGGCCCAAATAAACGATGAAATGTAGAACATTTTTCAAAATTGCTCATCTCCGCTAGGTCCTTCGACCCCAAAGGATATTCCATCCACTAGAGCAGGAAGATATAGTCGGGTATTGTGACTAGTAGGCTGAAAAAATTGAAATTTGGTATTTTTGAGCGATTTGCAACGCATTATATCCCAATAAACGAAGAAAAATTTTTTTCTCCAAATTGAGCCAAAATTCATATATAGGGGTATTTTGCGC
This sequence comes from Torymus aiolomorphi, assembly GCA_036365515.1. Lineage (NCBI taxonomy): Eukaryota > Metazoa > Arthropoda > Insecta > Hymenoptera > Torymidae > Torymus > Torymus aiolomorphi. Next base: position 33,906,467 of record CM070873.1, on the reverse strand, counting down.
TGCTCTTTCGATTGGCGCTATGATTTTTGCAATATCTCAAAATTTTTGAAAATGATTTTTTTCCTATTGGCTCTACGGTCCTAAAACCTTTTCCATTCGATAGAGCGGAAAAAAATAGTCGCGTATAGTGATTGGTGGGATTTAAAAATGGATATTTTGGGGTTTCAAGCGATTTGAAGTCGATTTGGCCCAAATAAACGATGAAATGTAGAACATTTTTCAAAATTGCTCATCTCCGCTAGGTCCTTCGACCCCAAAGGATATTCCATCCACTAGAGCTGGAAGATATAGTCGGGTATTGTGACTAGTAGGCTGAAAAAATTGAAATTTGGTATTTTTGAGCGATTTGCAACGCATTATATCCCAATAAACGAAGAAAAATTTTTTTCTCCAAATTGAGCCAAAATTCATATATAGGGGTATTTTGCGCTGCTCTTTCGATTGGCGCTATGATTTTTGCAATATCTCAAAATTTTTGAAAATTATTTTTTTCCTATTGGCTCTACGGTCCTAAAACCTTTTCCATTCGATAGAGCGGAAAAAAATAGTCGCGTATAGTGATTGGTGGGATTTAAAAATGGATATTTTGGGGTTTCAAGCGATTTGAAGTCGATTTGGCCGAAATAAACGATGAAATGTAGAACATTTTTAAAATTGCTCATCTCCGCTAGGTCCTTCGACCCCAAAGGATACTCCATCCACTAGAGCAGGATGATATAGTCGGGTATTGTGACTAGTAGGCTGAGAAAATTGAAATTTGGTATTTTTGAGCGATTTTCAACGCATTATATCCCAATAAACGAAGTAAAATTTTTTTCTCCAAATTGAGCCAAAATTCATATATAGGGGTATTTTGCGCTGCTCTTTCGATTGGCGCTATGATTTTTGCAATATCTCAAAATTTTTGAAAATGATTTTTTTCCTATTGGCTCTACGGTCCTAAAACCTTTTCCATTCGATAGAGCGGAAAAAAATAGTCGCGTATAGTGATTGGTGGGATTTAAAAATGGATATTTTGGGGTTTCAAGCGATTTGAAGTCGATTTGGCCCAAATAAACGATGAAATGTAGAACATTTTTCAAAATTGCTCATCTCCGCTAGGTCCTTCGACCCCAAAGGATATTCCATCCACTAGAGCAGGAAGATATAGTCGGGTATTGTGACTAGTAGGCTGAAAAAATTGAAATTTGGTATTTTTGAGCGATTTGCAACGCATTATATCCCAATAAACGAAGAAAAATTTTTTTCTCCAAATTGAGCCAAAATTCATATATAGGGGTATTTTGCGCTGCTCTTTCGATTGGCGCTATGATTTTTGCAATATCTCAAAATTTTTGAAAATTATTTTTTTCCTATTGGCTCTACGGTCCTAAAACCTTTTCCATTCGATAGAGCGGAAAAAAATAGTCGCGTATAGTGATTGGTGGGATTTAAAAATGGATATTTTGGGGTTTCAAGCGATTTGAAGTCGATTTGGCCCAAATAAACGATGAAATGTAGAACATTTTTCAAAATTGCTCATCTCTGCTAGGTCCTTCGACCCCAAAGGATATTCCATCCACTAGAGCAGGAAGATATAGTCGGGTATTGTCACTAGTAGGCTGTAAAAATTGAAATTTGGTATTTTTGAGCGATTTGCAACGCATTATATCCCAATAAACGAAGAAAAATTTTTTTCGCCAAATTGAGCCAAAATTCATATATAGGGGTATTTTGCGCTGCTCTTTCGTTTGGCGCTATGATTTTTGCAATATCTCAAAATTTTTGAAAATGATTTTTTTCCTATTGGCTCTACGGTCCTAAAACCTTTTCCATTCGATAGAGCGGAAAAAAATAGTCGCGTATAGTGATTGGTGGGATTTAAAAATGGATATTTTGGGGTTTCAAGCGATTTGAAGTCGATTTGGCCCAAATAAACGATGAAATGTAGAACATTTTTCAAAATTGCTCATCTCCGCTAGGTCCTTCGACCCCAAAGGATATTCCATCCACTAGAGCAGGAAGATATAGTCGGGTATTGTGACTAGTAGGCTGAAAAAATTGAAATTTGGTATTTTTGAGCGATTTGCAACGCATTATATCCCAATAAACGAAGAAAAATTTTTTCTCCAAATTGAGCCAAAATTCATATATAGGGGTATTTTGCGCTGCTCTTTCGATTGGCGCTATGATTTTTGCAATATCTCAAAATTTTTGAAAATGATTTTTTCCTATTGGCTCTACGGTCCTAAAACCTTTTCCATTCGATAGAGCGGAAAAAAATAGTCGCGTATAGTGATTGGTGGGATTTAAAAATGGATATTTTGGGGTTTCAAGCGATTTGAAGTCGATTTGGCCCAAATAAACGATGAAATGTAGAACATTTTTCAAAATTGCTCATCTCCGCTAGGTCCTTCGACCCCAAAGGATATTCCATCCACTAGAGCAGGAAGATATAGTCGGGTATTGTGACTAGTAGGCTGAAAAAATTGAAATTTGGTATTTTTGAGCGATTTGCAACGCATTATATCCCAATAAACGAAGAAAAATTTTTTTCTCCAAATTGAGCCAAAATTCATATATAGGGGTATTTTGCGCTGCTCTTTCGATTGGCGCTATGATTTTTGCAATATCTCAAAATTTTTGAAAATGATTTTTTTCCTATTGGCTCTACGGTCCTAAAACCTTTTCCATTCGATAGAGCGGAAAAAAATAGTCGCGTATAGTGATTGGTGGGATTTAAAAATGGATATTTTGGGGTTTCAAGCGATTTGAAGTCGATTTGGCCCAAATAAACGATGAAATGTAGAACATTTTTCAAAATTGCTCATCTCCGCTAGGTCCTTCGACCCCAAAGGATATTCCATCCACTAGAGGAGGAAGATATAGTCGGGTATTGTGACTAGTAGGCTGAAAAAATTGAAATTTGGTATTTTTGAGCAATTTGCAACGCATTATATCCCAATAAACGAAGAAAAATTTTTTTCTCCAAATTGAGCCAAAATTCATATATAGGGGTATTTTGCGCTGCTCTTTCGATTGGCGCTATGATTTTTGCAATATCTCAAAATTTTTGAAAATTATTTTTTTCCTATTGGCTCTACGGTCCTAAAACCTTTTCCATTCGATAGAGCGGAAAAAAATAGTCGCGTATAGTGATTGGTGGGATTTAAAAATGGATATTTTGGGGTTTCAAGCGATTTGAAGTCGATTTGGCCCAAATAAACGATGAAATGTAGAACATTTTTCAAAATTGCTCATCTCCGCTAGGTCCTTCGACCCCAAAGGATATTCCATCCACTAGAGCAGGAAGATATAGTCGGGTATTGTGACTAGTAGGCTGAAAAAATTGAAATTTGGTATTTTTGAGCGATTTGCAACGCATTATATCCCAATAAACGAAGAAAAATTTTTTCTCCAAATTGAGCCAAAATTCATATATAGGGGTATTTTGCGCTGCTCTTTCGATTGGCGCTATGATTTTTGCAATATCTCAAAATTTTTGAAAATGATTTTTTCCTATTGGCTCTACGGTCCTAAAACCTTTTCCATTCGATAGAGCGGAAAAAAATAGTCGCGTATAGTGATTGGTGGGATTTAAAAATGGATATTTTGGGGTTTCAAGCGATTTGAAGTCGATTTGGCCCAAATAAACGATGAAATGTAGAACATTTTTCAAAATTGCTCATCTCCGCTAGGTCCTTCGACCCCAAAGGATATTCCATCCACTAGAGCTGGAAGATATAGTCGGGTATTGTGACTAGTAGGCTGAAAAAATTGAAATTTGGTATTTTTGAGCGATTTGCAACGCATTATATCCCAATAAACGAAGAAAAATTTTTTTCTCCAAATTGAGCCAAAATTCATATATAGGGGTATTTTGCGCTGCTCTTTCGATTGGCGCTATGATTTTTGCAATATCTCAAAATTTTTGAAAATTATTTTTTTCCTATTGGCTCTACGGTCCTAAAACCTTTTCCATTCGATAGAGCGGAAAAAAATAGTCGCGTATAGTGATTGGTGGGATTTAAAAATGGATATTTTGGGGTTTCAAGCGATTTGAAGTCGATTTGGCCCAAATAAACGATGAAATGTAGAACATTTTTCAAAATTGCTCATCTCCGCTAGGTCCTTCGACCCCAAAGGATACTCCATCCACTAGAGCAGGATGATATAGTCGGGTATTGTGACTAGTAGGCTGAGAAAATTGAAATTTGGTATTTTTGAGCGATTTTCAACGCATTATATCCCAATAAACGAAGTAAAATTTTTTCTCCAAATTGAGCCAAAATTCATATATAGGGGTATTTTGCGCTGCTCTTTCGATTGGCGCTATGATTTTTGCAATATCTCAAAATTTTTGAAAATGATTTTTTCCTATTGGCTCTACGGTCCTAAAACCTTTTCCATTCGATAGAGCGGAAAAAAATAGTCGCGTATAGTGATTGGTGGGATTTAAAAATGGATATTTTGGGGTTTCAAGCGATTTGAAGTCGATTTGGCCCAAATAAACGATGAAATGTAGAACATTTTTCAAAATTGCTCATCTCCGCTAGGTCCTTCGACCCCAAAGGATATTCCATCCACTAGAGCAGGAAGATATAGTCGGGTATTGTGACTAGTAGGCTGAAAAAATTGAAATTTGGTATTTTTGAGCGATTTGCAACGCATTATATCCCAATAAACGAAGAAAAATTTTTTTCTCCAAATTGAGCCAAAATTCATATATAGGGGTATTTTGCGCTGCTCTTTCGATTGGCGCTATGATTTTTGCAATATCTCAAAATTTTTGAAAATTATTTTTTTCCTATTGGCTCTACGGTCCTAAAACCTTTTCCATTCGATAGAGCGGAAAAAAATAGTCGCGTATAGTGATTGGTGGGATTTAAAAATGGATATTTTGGGGTTTCAAGCGATTTGAAGTCGATTTGGCCCAAATAAACGATGAAATGTAGAACATTTTTCAAAATTGCTCATCTCTGCTAGGTCCTTCGACCCCAAAGGATATTCCATCCACTAGAGCAGGAAGATATAGTCGGGTATTGTCACTAGTAGGCTGTAAAAATTGAAATTTGGTATTTTTGAGCGATTTGCAACGCATTATATCCCAATAAACGAAGAAAAATTTTTTTCGCCAAATTGAGCCAAAATTCATATATAGGGGTATTTTGCGCTGCTCTTTCGTTTGGCGCTATGATTTTTGCAATATCTCAAAATTTTTGAAAATGATTTTTTTCCTATTGGCTCTACGGTCCTAAAACCTTTTCCATTCGATAGAGCGGAAAAAAATAGTCGCGTATAGTGATTGGTGGGATTTAAAAATGGATATTTTGGGGTTTCAAGCGATTTGAAGTCGATTTGGCCCAAATAAACGATGAAATGTAGAACATTTTTCAAAATTGCTCATCTCCGCTAGGTCCTTCGACCCCAAAGGATATTCCATCCACTAGAGCAGGAAGATATAGTCGGGTATTGTGACTAGTAGGCTGAAAAAATTGAAATTTGGTATTTTTGAGCGATTTGCAACGCATTATATCCCAATAAACGAAGAAAAATTTTTTTCTCCAAATTGAGCCAAAATTCATATATAGGGGTATTTTGCGCTGCTCTTTCGATTGGCGCTATAATTTTTGCAATATCTCAAAATTTTTGAAAATGATGTTTTTCCTATTGGCTCTACGGTCCTAAAACCTTTTCCATTCGATAGAGCGGAAAAAAATAGTCGCGTATAGTGATTGGTGGGATTTAAAAATGGATATTTTGGGGTTTCAAGCGATTTGAAGTCGATTTGGCCCAAATAAACGATGAAATGTAGAACATTTTTCAAAATTGCTCATCTCCGCTAGGTCCTTCGACCCCAAAGGATATTCCATCCACTAGAGCAGGAAGATATAGTCGGGTATTGTGACTAGTAGGCTGAAAAAATTGAAATTTGGTATTTTTGAGCGATTTGCAACGCATTATATCCCAATAAACGAAGAAAAATTTTTTTCTCCAAATTGAGCCAAAATTCATATATAGGGGTATTTTGCGCTGCTCTTTCGATTGGCGCTATGATTTTTGCAATATCTCAAAATTTTTGAAAATGATTTTTTTCCTATTGGCTCTACGGTCCTAAAACCTTTTCCATTCGATAGAGCGGAAAAAAATAGTCGCGTATAGTGATTGGTGGGATTTAAAAATGGATATTTTGGGGTTTCAAGCGATTTGAAGTCGATTTGGCCCAAATAAACGATGAAATGTAGAACATTTTTCAAAATTGCTCATCTCCGCTAGGTCCTTCGACCCCAAAGGATATTCCATCCACTAGAGCAGGAAGATATAGTCGGGTATTGTGACTAGTAGGTTGAAAAAATTGAAATTTGGTATTTTTGAGCGATTTGCAACGCATTATATCCCAATAAACGAAGAAAAATTTTTTTCTCCAAATTGAGCCAAAATTCATATATAGGGGTATTTTGCGCTGCTCTTTCGATTGGCGCTATGATTTTTGCAATATCTCAAAATTTTTGAAAATTATTTTTTTCCTATTGGCTCTACGGTCCTAAAACCTTTTCCATTCGATAGAGCGGAAAAAAATAGTCGCGTATAGTGATTGGTGGGATTTAAAAATGGATATTTTGGGGTTTCAAGCGATTTGAAGTCGATTTGGCCCAAATAAACGATGAAATGTAGAACATTTTTCAAAATTGCTCATCTCCGCTAGGTCCTTCGACCCCAAAGGATATTCCATCCACTAGAGCAGGAAGATATAGTCGGGTATTGTGACTAGTAGGCTGAAAAAATTGAAATTTGGTATTTTTGAGCGATTTGCAACGCATTATATCCCAATAAACGAAGAAAAATTTTTTTCTCCAAATTGAGCCAAAATTCATATATAGGGGTATTTTGCGCTGCTCTTTCGATTGGCGCTATAATTTTTGCAATATCTCAAAATTTTTGAAAATGATGTTTTTCCTATTGGCTCTACGGTCCTAAAACCTTTTCCATTCGATAGCGCGGAAAAATATAGTCGCGTATAGTGATTGGTGGGATTTAAAAATGGATATTTTGGGGTTTCAAGCGATTTGAAGTCGATTTGGCCCAAATAAACGATGAAATGTAGAACATTTTTCAAAATTGCTCATCTCCGCTAGGTCCTTCGACCCCAAAGGATATTCCATCCACTAGAGCAGGAAGATATAGTCGGGTATTGTGACTAGTAGGTTGAAAAAATTGAAATTTGGTATTTTTGAGCGATTTGCAACGCATTATATCCCAATAAACGAAGAAAAATTTTTTTCTCCAAATTGAGCCAAAATTCATATATAGGGGTATTTTGCGCTGCTCTTTCGATTGGCGCTATGATTTTTGCAATATCTCAAAATTTTTGAAAATTATTTTTTTCCTATTGGCTCTACGGTCCTAAAACCTTTTCCATTCGATAGAGCGGAAAAAAATAGTCGCGTATAGTGATTGGTGGGATTTAAAAATGGATATTTTGGGGTTTCAAGCGATTTGAAGTCGATTTGGCCCAAATAAACGATGAAATGTAGAACATTTTTCAAAATTGCTCATCTCCGCTAGGTCCTTCGACCCCAAAGGATATTCCATCCACTAGAGCAGGAAGATATAGTCGGGTATTGTGACTAGTAGGCTGAAAAAATTGAAATTTGGTATTTTTGAGCGATTTGCAACGCATTATATCCCCATAAACGAAGAAAAATTTTTTTCTCCAAATTGAGCCAAAATTCATATATAGGGGTATTTTGCGCTGCTCTTTCGATTGGCGCTATGATTTTTGCAATATCTCAAAATTTTTGAAAATCATCTTTTCCTATTGGCTCTACGGTCCTAAAACCTTTTCCATTCGATAGAGCGGAAAAAAATAGTCGCGTATAGTGATTGGTGGGATTTAAAAATGGATATTTTGGGGTTTCAAGCGATTTGAAGTCGATTTGGCCCAAATAAACGATGAAATGTAGAACATTTTTCAAAATTGCTCATCTCCGCTAGGTCCTTCGACCCCAAAGGATATTCCATCCACTAGAGGAGGAAGATATAGTCGGGTATTGTGACTAGTAGGCTGAAAAAATTGAAATTTGGTATTTTTGAGCAATTTGCAACGCATTATATCCCAATAAACGAAGAAAAATTTTTTTCTCCAAATTGAGCCAAAATTCATATATAGGGGTATTTTGCGCTGCTCTTTCGATTGGCGCTATGATTTTTGCAATATCTCAAAATTTTTGAAAATTATTTTTTTCCTATTGGCTCTACGGTCCTAAAACCTTTTCCATTCGATAGAGCGGAAAAAAATAGTCGCGTATAGTGATTGGTGGGATTTAAAAATGGATATTTTGGGGTTTCAAGCGATTTGAAGTCGATTTGGCCCAAATAAACGATGAAATGTAGAACATTTTTCAAAATTGCTCATCTCCGCTAGGTCCTTCGACCCCAAAGGATATTCCATCCACTAGAGCTGGAAGATATAGTCGGGTATTGTGACTAGTAGGCTGAAAAAATTGAAATTTGGTATTTTTGAGCGATTTGCAACGCATTATATCCCAATAAACGAAGAAAAATTTTTTTCTCCAAATTGAGCCAAAATTCATATATAGGGGTATTTTGCGCTGCTCTTTCGATTGGCGCTATGATTTTTGCAATATCTCAAAATTTTTGAAAATGATTTTTTTCCTATTGGCTCTACGGTCCTAAAACCTTTTCCATTCGATAGAGCGGAAAAAAATAGTCGCGTATAGTGATTGTTGGGATTAAAAAATGGATATTTTGGGGCTTTCAAGCGATTTGAAGTCGATTTGGCCCAAATAAACGATGAAATGTAGAACATTTTTCAAAATTGCTCATCTCCGCTAGGTCCTTCGACCCCAAAGGATATTCCATCCACTAGAGCAGGAAGATATAGTCGGGTATTGTGACTAGTAGGCTGAAAAAATTGAAATTTGGTATTTTTGAGCGATTTGCAACGCATTATATCCCCATAAACGAAGAAAAATTTTTTTCTCCAAATTGAGCCAAAATTCATATATAGGGGTATTTTGCGCTGCTCTTTCGATTGGCGCTATGATTTTTGCAATATCTCAAAATTTTTGAAAATGATTTTTTCCTATTGGCTCTACGGTCCTAAAACCTTTTCCATTCGATAGAGCGGAAAAAAATAGTCGCGTATAGTGATTGGTGGGATTTAAAAATGGATATTTTGGGGTTTCAAGCGATTTGAAGTCGATTTGGCCCAAATAAACGATGAAATGTAGAACATTTTTCAAAATTGCTCATCTCCGCTAGGTCCTTCGACCCCAAAGGATATTCCATCCACTAGAGGAGGAAGATATAGTCGGGTATTGTGACTAGTAGGCTGAAAAAATTGAAATTTGGTATTTTTGAGCAATTTGCAACGCATTATATCCCAATAAACGAAGAAAAATTTTTTTCTCCAAATTGAGCCAAAATTCATATATAGGGGTATTTTGCTCTGCTCTTTCGATTGGCGCTATGATTTTTGCAATATCTCAAAATTTTTGAAAATTATTTTTTTCCTATTGGCTCTACGGTCCTAAAACCTTTTCCATTCGATAGAGCGGAAAAAAATAGTCGCGTATAGTGATTGGTGGGATTTAAAAATGCATATTTTGGGGTTTCAAGCGATTTGAAGTCGATTTGGCCCAAATAAACGATGTAATGTAGAACATTTTTCAAAATTGCTGATCTCCGCTAGGTCCTTCGATCCCAAAGGATACTCCATCCACTAGAGCAGGATGATATAGTCGGGTATTGTGACTAGTAGGCTGAGAAAATTGAAATTTGGTATTTTTGAGCGATTTTCAACGCATTATATCCCAATAAACGAAGTAAAATTTTTTTCTCCAAATTGAGCCAAAATTCATATATAGGGGTATTTTGCGCTGCTCTTTCGATTGGCGCTATGATTTTTGCAATATCTCAAAATTTTTGAAAATTATTTTTTTCCTATTGGCTCTACGGTCCTAAAACCTTTTCCATTCGATAGAGCGGAAAAAAATAGTCGCGTAAGTGATTGGTGGGATTTAGAAATGGATATTTTGGGGTTTCAAGCGATTTGAAGTCGATTTGGCCCAAATAAACGATGAAATGTAGAACATTTTTCAAAATTGCTCATCTCCGCTAGGTCCTTCGACCCCAAAGGATATTCCATCCACTAGAGCAGGAAGATATAGTCGGGTATTGTGACTAGTAGGCTGAAAAAATTGAAATTTGGTATTTTTGAGCGATTTGCAACGCACTATATCCCAATAAACGAAGAAAAATTTTTTTCTCCAAATTGAGCCAAAATTCATATATAGGGGTATTTTGCGCTGCTCTTTCGATTGGCGCTATGATTTTTGCAATATCTCAAAATTTTTGAAAATGATTTTTTTCCTATTGGCTCTACGGTCCTAACACCTTTTCCATTCGATAGAGCGGAAAAAAATAGTCGCGTATAGTGATTGGTGGGATTTAAAAATGGATATTTTGGGGTTTCAAGCGATTGAAGTCGATTTGGCCCAAATAAACGATGAAATGTAGAACATTTTTCAAAATTGCTCATCTCCGCTAGGTCCTTCGACCCCAAAGGATATTCCATCCACTAGAGCTGGAAGATATAGTCGGGTATTGTGACTAGTAGGCTGAAAAAATTGAAATTTGGTATTTTTGAGCAATTTGCAACGCATTATATCCCAATAAACGAAGAAAAATTTTTTTCTCCAAATTGAGCCAAAATTCATATATAGGGGTATTTTGCTCTGCTCTTTCGATTGGCGCTATGATTTTTGCAATATCTCAAAATTTTTGAAAATTATTTTTTTCCTATTGGCTCTACGGTCCTAAAACCTTTTCCATTCGATAGAGCGGAAAAAAATAGTCGCGTATAGTGATTGGTGGGATTTAAAAATGGATATTTTGGGGTTTCAAGCGATTTGAAGTCGATTTGGCCCAAATAAACGATGAAATGTAGAACATTTTTCAAAATTGCTCATCTCCGCTAGGTCCTTCGACCCCAAAGGATATTCCATCCACTAGAGCTGGAAGATATAGTCGGGTATTGTGACTAGTAGCCTGAGAAAATTGAAATTTGGTATTTTTGAGCGATTTTCGACGCATTATATCCCAATAAACGAAGAAAAATTTTTTTCTCCAAATTGAGCCAAAATTCATATATAGGGGTATTTTGCGCTGCTCTTTCGATTGGCGCTATGATTTTTGCAATATCTCAAAATTTTTGAAAATGATTTTTTTCCTATTGGCTCTACGGTCCTAAAACCTTTTCCATTCGATAGAGCGGAAAAAAATAGTCGCGTATAGTGATTGGTGGGATTTAAAAATGGATATTTTGGGGTTTCAAGCGATTTGAAGTCGATTTGGCCCAAATAAACGATGAAATGTAGAACATTTTTCAAAATTGCTCATCTCCGCTAGGTCCTTCGACCCCAAAGGATATTCCATCCACTAGAGCAGGAAGATATAGTCGGGTATTGTGACAAGTAGGCTGAAAAAATTGAAATTTGGTATTGTTGAGCGATTTGCAACGCATTATATCCCAATAAACGAAGAAAAATTTTTTTCTCCAAATTGAGCCAAAATTCATATATAGGGGTATTTTGCGCTGCTCTTTCGATTGGCGCTATGATTTTTGTAATATCTCAAAATTTTTGAAAATGATTTTTTTCCTATTGGCTCTACGGTCCTAAAACCTTTTCCATTCGATAGAGCGGAAAAAAATAGTCGCGTATAGTGATTGGTGGGATTTAAAAATGGATATTTTGGGGTTTCAAGCGATTTGAAGTCGATTTGGCCCAAATAAACGATGAAATGTAGAACATTTTTCAAAATTGCTCATCTCCGCTAGGTCCTTCGACCCCAAAGGATATTCCTTCCACTAGAGCTGGAAGATATAGTCGGGTATTGTGACTAGTAGGCTGAAAAAATTGAAATTTGGTATTTTTGAGCGATTTGCAACGCATTATATCCCAATAAACGAAGAAAAATTTTTTTCTCCAAATTGAGCCAAAATTCATATATAGGGGTATTTTGCGCTGCTCTTTCGATTGGCGCTATGATTTTTGCAATATCTCAAAATTTTTGAAAATTATTTTTTTCCTATTGGCTCTACGGTCCTAAAACCTTTTCGATTCGATAGAGCGGAAAAAATAGTCGCGTATAGTGATTGGTGGGATTTAAAAATGCATATTTTGGGGTTTCAAGCGATTTGAAGTCGATTTGGCCCAAATAAACGATGAAATGTAGAACATTTTTCAAAATTTCTCATCTCCGCTAGGTCCTTCGACCCCAAAGGATACTCCATCCACTAGAGCAGGATGATATAGTCGGGTATTGTGACTAGTAGGCTGAGAAAATTGAAATTTGGTATTTTTGAGCGATTTTCAACGCATTATATCCCAATAAACGAAGAAAAATTTTTTTCTCCAAATTGAGCCAAAATTTATATATAGGGGTATTTTGCGCTGCTCTTTCGATTGGCGCTATGATTTTTGCAATATCTCAAAATTTTTGAAAATGATTTTTTTCCTATTGGCTCTACGGTCCTAAAACCTTTTCCATTCGATAGAGCGGAAAAAAATAGTCGCGTATAGTGATTGGTGGGATTTAAAAATGGATATTTTGGGGTTTCAAGCGATTTGAAGTCGATTTGGCCCAAATAAACGATGAAATGTAGAACATTTTTCAAAATTGCTCATCTCCGCTAGGTCCTTCGACCCCAAAGGATATTCCATCCACTAGAGCTGGAAGATATAGTCGGGTATTGTGACTAGTAGGCTGAAAAAATTGAAATTTGGTATTTTTGAGCGATTTGCAACGCATTATATCCCAATAAACGAAGACAAAATTTTTTTCTCCAAATTGAGCTAAAATTCATATATAGGGGTATTTTGCGCTGCTCTTTCGATTGGCGCTATGATTTTTGCAATATCTCATAATTTTTGAAAATTATTTTTTTCCTATTGGCTCTACGGTCCTAAAACCTTTTCCATTCGATAGAGCGGAAAAAAATAGTCGCGTATAGTGATTGGTGGGATTTAAAAATGGATATTTTGGGGTTTCAAGCGATTTGAAGTCGATTTGGCCCAAATAAACGATGAAATGTAGAACATTTTTCAAAATTGCTCATCTCCGCTAGGTCCTTCGACCCCAAAGGATATTCCATCCACTAGAGCAGGAAGATATAGTCGGGTATTGTGACTAGTAGGCTGAAAAAATTGAAATTTGGTATTTTTGAGCGATTTGCAACGCATTATATCCCAATAAACGAAGAAAAATTTTTTTCTCCAAATTGAGCCAAAATTCATATATAGGGGTATTTTGCGCTGCTCTTTCGATTGGCGCTATGATTTTTGCAATATCTCAAAATTTTTGAAAATGATTTTTTTCCTATTGGCTCTACGGTCCTAAAACCTTTTCCATTCGATAGAGCGGAAAAAAATAGTCGCGTATAGTGATTGGTGGGATTTAAAAATGGATATTTTGGGGTTTCAAGCGATTTGAAGTCGATTTGGCCCAAATAAACGATGAAATGTAGAACATTTTTCAAAATTGCTCATCTCCGCTAGGTCCTTCGACCCCAAAGGATATTCCATCCACTAGAGCAGGAAGATATAGTCGGGTATTGTGACTAGTAGGCTGAAAAAATTGAAATTTGGTATTTTTGAGCGATTTGCAACGCATTATATCCCAATAAACGAAGAAAAATTTTTTTCTCCAAATTGAGCCAAAATTCATATATAGGGGTATTTTGCGCTGCTCTTTCAATTGGCGCTATGATTTTTGCAATATCTCAAAATTTTTGAAAATGATTTTTTTCCTATTGGCTCTACGGTCCTAAAACCTTTTCCATTCGATAGAGCGGAAAAAAATAGTCGCGTATAGTGATTGGTGGGATTTAAAAATGGATATTTTGGGGTTTCAAGCGATTTGAAGTCGATTTGGCCCAAATAAACGATGAAATGTAGAACATTTTTCAAAATTGCTCATCTCCGCTAGGTCCTTCGACCCCAAAGGATATTCCATCCACTAGAGCAGGAAGATATAGTCGGGTATTGTGACTAGTAGGTTGAAAAAATTGAAATTTGGTATTTTTGAGCGATTTGCAACGCATTATATCCCAATAAACGAAGAAAAATTTTTTTCTCCAAATTGAGCCAAAATTCATATATAGGGGTATTTTGCGCTGCTCTTTCGATTGGCGCTATGATTTTTGCAATATCTCAAAATTTTTGAAAATTATTTTTTTCCTATTGGCTCTACGGTCCTAAAACCTTTTCGATTCGATAGAGCGGAAAAAATAGTCGCGTATAGTGATTGGTGGGATTTAAAAATGCATATTTTGGGGTTTCAAGCGATTTGAAGTCGATTTGGCCCAAATAAACGATGAAATGTAGAACATTTTTCAAAATTTCTCATCTCCGCTAGGTCCTTCGACCCCAAAGGATACTCCATCCACTAGAGCAGGATGATATAGTCGGGTATTGTGACTAGTAGGCTGAGAAAATTGAAATTTGGTATTTTTGAGCGATTTTCAACGCATTATATCCCAATAAACGAAGAAAAATTTTTTTCTCCAAATTGAGCCAAAATTCATATATAGGGGTATTTTGCGCTGCTCTTTCGATTGGCGCTATGATTTTTGCAATATCTCAAAATTTTTGAAAATGATTTTTTTCCTATTGGCTCTACGGTCCTAAAACCTTTTCCATTCGATAGAGCGGAAAAAAATAGTCGCGTATAGTGATTGGTGGGATTTAAAAATGGATATTTTGGGGTTTCAAGCGATTTGAAGTCGATTTGGCCCAAATAAACGATGAAATGTAGAACATTTTTCAAAATTGCTCATCTCCGCTAGGTCCTTCGACCCCAAAGGATATTCCATCCACTAGAGCTGGAAGATATAGTCGGGTATTGTGACTAGTAGGCTGAAAAAATTGAAATTTGGTATTTTTGAGCGATTTGCAACGCATTATATCCCAATAAACGAAGAAAAATTTTTTTCTCCAAATTGAGCCAAAATTCATATATAGGGGTATTTTGCGCTGCTCTTTCGATTGGCGCTATGATTTTTGCAATATCTCATAATTTTTGAAAATTATTTTTTTCCTATTGGCTCTACGGTCCTAAAACCTTTTCCATTCGATAGAGCGGAAAAAAATAGTCGCGTATAGTGATTGGTGGGATTTAAAAATGGATATTTTGGGGTTTCAAGCGATTTGAAGTCGATTTGGCCCAAATAAACGATGAAATGTAGAACATTTTTCAACATTGCTCATCTCCGCTAGGTCCTTCGACCCCAAAGGATATTCCATCCACTAGAGCAGGAAGATATAGTCGGGTATTGTGACTAGTAGGCTGAAAAAATTGAAATTTGGTATTTTTGAGCGATTTGCAACGCATTATATCCCAATAAAAGAAGAAAAATTTTTTTCTCCAAATTGAGCCAAAATTCATATATAGGGGTATTTTGCGCTGCTCTTTCGATTGGCGCTATGATTTTTGCAATATCTCAAAATTTTTGAAAATGATTTTTTTCCTATTGGCTCTACGGTCCTAAAACCTTTTCCATTCGATAGAGCGGAAAAAAATAGTCGCGTATAGTGATTGGTGGGATTTAAAAATGGATATTTTGGGGTTTCAAGCGATTTGAAGTCGATTTGGCCCAAATAAACGATGAAATGTAGAACATTTTTCAAAATTGCTCATCTCCGCTAGGTCCTTCGACCCCAAAGGATATTCCATCCACTAGAGCAGGAAGATATAGTCGGGTATTGTGACTAGTAGGCTGAAAAAATTGAAATTTGGTATTTTTGAGCGATTTGCAACGCATTATATCCCAATAAACGAAGAAAAATTTTTTTCTCCAAATTGAGCCAAAATTCATATACAGGGTGTCCCATTTTAATTTACCACCCCCTAAAACAGGTTAATAATTTGCTCTGAGAAAAAAATGTTTCAAATAAAATTTGTTGGGTTCGAAGGGAGGCATCTTTTGGCTATTTCAGCTGTGACCTTGAACATGACCTTCAAGGTCATTTGAAGGTCACGACCAAATTTTCATATGAAATGTGCATATTTTTATGGCGGATTCGGATTCTACTAAAAAAGAGAAACACTTTTTGTCTGAATCATTTTTTGAAAAAATCCCAAATTTTTGTTGTAAACGGCTTTAAAAAAGTTGAAAAAATCACTAGATATCTCTACCTTAAACTGAGGTTAGAATTTTTCCCACAGTTAAGAATGATTTTGATGAATGTTACTAGATTCAATGAGGGACATACTGGTGACCTTCACCACGAACTTGCTTAAGAGCCATCAATGTCATTTGAAGGTCATCAAGATTTATTGAAGGTCAAATGTTTATTTACAGGTAACCATTACATTTTATCCGAGGAATTGGAAACGTACACAATTTTACAAATTTTAGTCAAGTATGACCTTAGCCATGAACTTGTCCTTAACCAACAAGGTCATTCGAAGGTCAGTCAATTTATTTAACGATAATCCTCGATTTTTATTCCGGGAATTGAAGCTTGGCTATGACCTTGACCTCGAACCTAAAATTCATTTTAATAAAGAACCATCACTTTAATGGAAAATACTCTCTTTTTTAAAGAAATGAAATTACCAAAAAATTTATTAACAGAAGCAAAGTTCATTAGAACGCTAATCTGATTCAAATGGGAAACCACAGTTTCAATCTTTGCAATGGAAAATGCGAAACATTTTTTATCACATGGCGGAAGTTTGCAATCTTCGTGGTATGTTTGACATTCTCTGGGGCAAGTTTTACGTCATCTGGGGCAAATTTGACATCATCTGGGGCAAGTTTGCGGTCACAACTGGGACAAGTTTGACATCATCTGGGGCAAGTTTGAGCAGTAAGGGGCATGTTTTCAACTGAGAATCAAAATCAAGCTTAGCTTTTTAATGAAAATTATATGTACATATTTTAAATCATATTCGGATTCTCTGATAAAGTACGCATCTTTTTAAGAAATATTTTTTTCGTAAATGCTTTATTTCTCGCTAAAAGACACTTTTTTGCTTCGTTATTGTACTATTGGTAAGGCTTGTAAATTCTTACAGCTCCTCAAAGCTTCTCATCATTAGGTTTTCATTGACTTTCTGAATTTCAGAGTAGAAAAATACTTATAATAAATTATTTCTGGTAAGATTAAATATTCCCTAAAAAATCTACCTACAACAGATAATGGCTGACTACACGCCAGTAGAGATAGTCAACATGATCAAGATTCTGGGAGAATGTCACGACAATTACAAGGCTGCAGCGAGGCTGTACGCTGAAAGGTATCCGGATGCTCGTCATCCTACTAGGAGGAATATTAGACTTCTAACGATAAGAGCTCAAGAAGGTAACTTAAGAAGGAAGAGGCGACGGACGGGCCCAAGAGAGCATATTGCGCTTGGGGTTCGTGCTGTAATTGCTGAGGATCCTCATATTTCGACGCGACAAATTCAGCGAATGCATGGAGTACCTAGATCAACAGTTTCCCGTGTATTGCGTCATTTTAGATGTCATCCATATCACTTGCACCTTACACATGCCATTGAGCCTGGTGATCCTGCCAGGCGACTTAGATTCTGTCAATGGGCGGAAACACGAATGCGCATAGATCCATTTTTCTTTGATCGGACTCTCTTTACAGATGAGGCAAAGTTCGACAATATGGGAGGAGTTAATCTTCATAACGCGCATTATTATGCAGAAGAAAATCCACATTGGCAGCGAGATCACCGTACACAAAGACGGTGGTCAATTAATGTTTGGGCGGGCATAGTTGGGGAATACGTCATAGGTCCAATTTTTTATGACCGTAATTTAAACAGCGAGCTTTATTTAGATATTCTCGAGAACCAAATTCCACCTCTTCTAGAAAACATTCTGCTAGAAATAAGGCGAGACATGTGGTTCCAGCAAGATGGTGCTCCCGCTCATCGTGGACTACTTGTCAGGAGATTTCTGAACGCGACATACCCAAATAGTTGGATTGGAATTGGTAGTCCAATCTGTGAATTCCCTGCGCGATCGCCAGATTTGACCCCATTGGACTTCTTTCTGTGGGGGCCGTGAAGCAGAGAGTTTACGCGGAAGCCCCGACGACGGCACAAAATATGATGGAGAGAATTGTTGCAGCATTCCAGGCGTTCACCCCACAAACATTAATAGATGTCCAAAGAAGTTTTCGGCAGAGAATACAAATGTGCATTCAACAAAATGGGCAATTGATAGAGCACTTGAGGCGTTGAAATTCCCGTGACTAGCTGAACGAAGGGTCTTGCCTCAAGTGGCTTGACGGAGGAGTCTTGCCTTAAGTGGTTGGACGGGGTCTTGCCTTAAGTGGTTGGACGGGGTCTTGCCTTAAGTGGTTGGACGGGGTCTTGCCTTAAGTGGTTGGACGGGGTCTTGCCTTAAGTGGTTGGACGGGGTCTTGCATTAAGTGGTTGGACGTGAAGGTCTTGCCTTAAGTGGTTGGACGTGAAGGTCTTGCCTTAAGTGGTTGGACGTGAAGGTCTTGCCTTTAGTGGTTGGACGGGGTCTTGCCTTAAGTGGTTGGACGGGGTCTTGCCTTAAGTGGTTGGACGGGGTCTTGCCTTAAGTGGTTGGACGGGGTCTTGCCTTAAGTGGTTGGACGGGGTCTTGCCTTAAGTGGTTGGACGTGAAGGTCTTGCCTTAAGTGGTTGGACGGGGTCTTGCCTTAAGTGGTTGGACGTGAAGGTCTTGCCTTAAGTGGTTGGACGTGAAGGTCTTGCCTTAAGTGGTTGGACGTGAAGGTCTTGCCTTTAGTGGTTGGACGGGGTCTTGCCTTAAGTGGTTGGACGGGGTCTTGCCTTAAGTGGTTGGACGGGGTCTTGCCTTAAGTGGTTGGACGGGGTCTTGCCTTAAGTGGTTGGACGGGGTCTTGCCTTAAGTGGTTGGACGTGAAGGTCTTGCCTTAAGTGGTTGGACGGGGTCTTGCCTTAAGTGGTTGGACGTGAAGGTCTTGCCTTAAGTGGTTGGACGTGAAGGTCTTGCCTTAAGTGGTTGGACGTGAAGGTCTTGCCTTTAGTGGTTGGACGGGGTCTTGCCTTAAGTGGTTGGACGGGGTCTTGCCTTAAGTGGTTGGACGGGGTCTTGCCTTAAGTGGTTGGACGGGGTCTTGCCTTAAGTGGTTGGACGGGGTCTTGCCTTAAGTGGTTGGACGGGGTCTTGCCTTAAGTGGTTGGACGTGAAGGTCTTGCCTTAAGTGGTTGGACGTGAAGGTCTTGCCTTAAGTGGTTGGACGTGAAGGTCTTGCCTTTAGTGGTTGGACGGGGTCTTGCCTTAAGTGGTTGGACGGGGTCTTGCCTTAAGTGGTTGGACGGGGCCTTGCCTTAAGTGGTTGGACGGGGTCTTGCCTTAAGTGGTTGGACGGGGTCTTGCCTTAAGTGGTTGGACGTGAAGGTCTTGCCTTAAGTGGTTGGACGGGGTCTTGCCTTAAGTGGTTGGACGTGAAGGTCTTGCCTTAAGTGGTTGGACGTGAAGGTCTTGCCTTAAGTGGTTGGACGTGAAGGTCTTGCCTTTAGTGGTTGGACGGGGTCTTGCCTTAAGTGGTTGGACGGGGTCTTGCCTTAAGTGGTTGGACGGGGTCTTGCCTTAAGTGGTTGGACGGGGTCTTGCCTTAAGTGGTTGGACGGGGTCTTGCCTTAAGTGGTTGGACGGGGTCTTGCCTTAAGTGGTTGGACGTGAAGGTCTTGCCTTAAGTGGTTGGACGTGAAGGTCTTGCCTTTAGTGGTTGGACGGGGTCTTGCCTTAAGTGGTTGGACGGGGTCTTGCCTTAAGTGGTTGGACGTGAAGGTCTTGCCTTAAGTGATCCAAAGGATACCACTGTCTTTGTTTGAAGCTAGTAACATTCATCTAAAACATCTTATTGCTGGGAAAAATTCGGTCTTGACTTTCAAATGACCTTGAAGGTCATGTTCAAGGTCACAGCTGAAATAGCTAAAAGATGCCCCCCTTCGAACCCAACAAATTTTATTTCAAACATTTTTTTCTCAGAGCAAATTATTAACCTGTTTTAGGGGTGGTAAATTAAAATGGGACTTAATTATTACTTATGGGTTCTTTCTTAAAATGAATTTTAGGTTCGAGGTCAAGGTCATAGCCAAGCTTCAATTCCCGGAATAGAAATTGAGGATTATCGTTAAATAAATTGACTGACCTTCGAATGACCTTGTTGGTTAAGGACAAGTTCATGGCTAAGGTCATACTTGGACTTAAATTTGTAAAATTGTGTACGTTTCCAATTCCTCGGATAAAATGTAATGGTTACCTGTAAATAAACATTTGACCTTCAATAAATCTTGATGACCTTCAAATGACATTGATGGCTCTTAAGCAAGTTCGTGGTGAAGGTCACTCCAGTATGTCCCTCATTGAATCTAGTAACATTCATCAAAATCAATCTTAACTGTGGGAAAAATTCTAACCTCAGTTTAAGGTAGAGATATCTAGTGATTTTTTCAACTTTTTTAAAGCCGTTTACAACAAAAATTTGGGATTTTTTCAAAAAATGATTCAGACAAAAAGTGTTTCTCTTTTTTAGTAGAATCCGAATCCGCCATAAAAATATGCACATTTCATATGAAAATTTGGTCGTGACCTTCAAATGACCTTGAAGGTCATGTTCAAGGTCACAGCTGAAATAGCCAAAAGATGCCCCCCTTCGAACCCAACAAATTTTATTTGAAACATTTTTTTCTCAGAGCAAATTATTAACCTGTTTTAGGGGGTGGTAAATTAAAATGGGACACCCTGTATAGGGGTATTTTGCGCTGCTCTTTCGATTGGCGCTATGATTTTTGCAATATCTCAAAATTTTTGAAAATGATTTTTTTCCTATTGGCTCTACGGTCCTAAAACCTTTTCCATTCGATAGAGCGGAAAAAAATAGTCGCGTATAGTGATTGGTGGGATTTAAAAATGGATATTTTGGGGTTTCAAGCGATTTGAAGTCGATTTGGCCCAAATAAACGATGAAATGTAGAACATTTTTCAAAATTGCTCATCTCCGCTAGGTCCTTCGACCCCAAAGGATATTCCATCCACTAGAGCAGGAAGATATAGTCGGGTATTGTGACTAGTAGGTTGAAAAAATTGAAATTTGGTATTTTTGAGCGATTTGCAACGCATTATATCCCAATAAACGAAGAAAAATTTTTTTCTCCAAATTGAGCCAAAATTCATATATAGGGGTATTTTGCGCTGCTCTTTCGATTGGCGCTATGATTTTTGCAATATCTCAAAATTTTTGAAAATTATTTTTTTCCTATTGGCTCTACGGTCCTAAAACCTTTTCCATTCGATAGAGCGGAAAAAAATAGTCGCGTATAGTGATTGGTGGGATTTAAAAATGGATATTTTGGGGTTTCAAGCGATTTGAAGTCGATTTGGCCCAAATAAACGATGAAATGTAGAACATTTTTCAAAATTGCTCATCTCCGCTAGGTCCTTCGACCCCAAAGGATACTCCATCCACTAGAGCAGGATGATATAGTCGGGTATTGTGACTAGTAGGCTGAGAAAATTGAAATTTGGTATTTTTGAGCGATTTTCATCGCATTATATCCCAATAAAGGAAGTAAAATTTTTTTCTCCAAATTGAGCCAAAATTCATATATAGGGGTATTTTGCGCTGCTCTTTCGATTGGCGCTATGATTTTTGCAATATCTCAAAATTTTTGAAAATTATTTTTTCCTATTGGCTCTACGGTCCTAAAACCTTTTCCATTCGATAGAGCGGAAAAAAATAGTCGCGTATAGTGATTGGTGGGATTTAAAAATGGATATTTTGGGGTTTCAAGCGATTTGAAGTCGATTTGGCCCAAATAAACGATGAAATGTAGAACATTTTTCAAAATTGCTCATCTCCGCTAGGTCCTTCGACCCCAAAGGATATTCCATCCACTAGAGCAGGAAGATATAGTCGGGTATTGTGACTAGTAGGCTGAAAAAATTGAAATTTGGTATTTTTGAGCGATTTGCAACGCATTATATCCCAATAAACGAAGAAAAATTTTTTCTCCAAATTGAGCCAAAATTCATATATAGGGGTATTTTGCGCTGCTCTTTCGATTGGCGCTATGATTTTTGCAATATCTCAAAATTTTTGAAAATGATTTTTTTCCTATTGGCTCTACGGTCCTAAAACCTTTTCCATTCGATAGAGCGGAAAAAAATAGTCGCGTATAGTGATTGGTGGGATTTAAAAATGGATATTTTGGGGTTTCAAGCGATTTGAAGTCGATTTGGCCCAAATAAACGATGAAATGTAGAACATTTTTCAAAATTGCTCATCTCCGCTAGGTCCTTCGACCCCAAAGGATATTCCTTCCACTAGAGCTGGAAGATATAGTCGGGTATTGTGACTAGTAGGCTGAAAAAATTGAAATTTGGTATTTTTGAGCGATTTGCAACGCATTATATCCCAATAAACGAAGAAAAATTTTTTTCTCCAAATTGAGCCAAAATTCATATATAGGGGTATTTTGCGCTGCTCTTTTGATTGGCGCTATGATTTTTGCAATATCTCAAAATTTTTGAAAATTATTTTTTTCCTATTGGCTCTACGGTCCTAAAACCTTTTCCATTCGATAGAGCGGAAAAAAATAGTCGCGTATAGTGATTGGTGGGATTTAAAAATGGATATTTTGGGGTTTCAAGCGATTTGAAGTCGATTTGGCCCAAATAAACGATGAAATGTAGAACATTTTTCAAAATTGCTCATCTCCGCTAGGTCCTTCGACCCCAAAGGATACTCCATCCACTAGAGCAGGATGATATAGTCGGGTATTGTGACTAGTAGGCTGAGAAAATTGAAATTTGGTATTTTTGAGCGATTTTCATCGCATTATATCCCAATAAAGGAAGTAAAATTTTTTTCTCCAAATTGAGCCAAAATTCATATATAGGGGTATTTTGCGCTGCTCTTTCGATTGGCGCTATGATTTTTGCAATATCTCAAAATTTTTGAAAATTATTTTTTTCCTATTGGCTCTACGGTCCTAAAACCTTTTCCATTCGATAGAGCGGAAAAAAATAGTCGCGTATAGTCATTGGTGGAATTTAAAAATGGATATTTTGGGGTTTCAAGCGATTTGAAGTCGATTTGGCACAAATAAACGATGAAATGTAGAACATTTTTCAAAATTGCTCATCTCCGCTAGGTCCTTCGACCCCAAAGGATACTCCATCCACTAGAGCAGGATGATATAGTCGGGTATTGTGACTAGTAGGCTGAGAAAATTGAAATTTGGTATTTTTGAGCGATTTTCAACGCATTATATCCCAATAAACGAAGTAAAATTTTTTTCTCCAAATTGAGCCAAAATTCATATATAGGGGTATCTTGCGCTGCTCTTTCGATTGGCGCTATGATTTTTGCAATATCTCAAAATTTTTGAAAATTATTTTTTTCCTATTGGCTCTACGGTCCTCAAACCTTTTCCATTCGATAGAGCGGAAAAAAATAGTCGCGTATAGTGATTGGTGGGATTTAAAAATGGATATTTTGGGGTTTCAAGCGATTTGAAGTCGATTTGGCCCAAATAAACGATGAAATGTAGAACATTTTTCAAAATTGCTCATCTCCGCTAGGTCCTTCGACCCCAAAGGATATTCCATCCACTAGAGCAGGAAGATATAGTCGGCTATTGTGACTAGTAGGCTGAAAAAATTGAAATTTGGTATTTTTGAGCGATTTGCAACGCATTATAGCCCAATAAACGAAGAAAAATTTTTTTCTCCAAATTGAGCCAAAATTCATATATAGGGGTATTTTGCGCTGCTCTTTCGATTGGCGCTATGATTTTTGCAATATCTCAAAATTTTTGAAAATGATTTTTTTCCTATTGGCTCTATGGTCCTAAAACCTTTTCCATTCGATAGAGCGGAAAAAAATAGTCGCGTATAGTGATTGGTGGGATTTAAAAATGGATATTTTGGGGTTTCAAGCGATTTGAAGTCGATTTGGCCCAAATAAACGATGAAATGTAGAACATTTTTCAAAATTGCTCATCTCCGCTAGGTCCTTCGACCCCAAAGGATATTCCATCCACTAGAGCAGGAAGATATAGTCGGGTATTGTGACTAGTAGGCTGAAAAAATTGAAATTTGGTATTTTTGAGCAATTTGCAACGCATTATATCCCAATAAACGAAGAAAAATTTTTTTCTCTAAATTGAGCCAAAATTCATATATAGGGGTATTTTGCGCTGCTCTTTCGATTGGCGCTATGATTTTTGCAATATCTCAAAATTTTTGAAAATTATTTTTTTCCTATTGGCTCTACGGTCCTAAAACCTTTTCCATTCGATAGAGCGGAAAAAATAGTCGCGTATAGTGATTGGTGGGATTTAAAAATGGATATTTTGGGGTTTCAAGCGATTTGAAGTCGATTTGGCCCAAATAAACGATGAAATGTAGAACATTTTTCAAAATTGCTCATCTCCGCTAGGTCCTTCGACCCCAAAGGATACTCCATCCACTAGAGCAGGATGATATAGTCGGGTATTGTGACTAGTAGGCTGAGAAAATTGAAATTTGGTATTTTTGAGCGATTTTCATCGCATTATATCCCAATAAAGGAAGTAAAATTTTTTTCTCCAAATTGAGCCAAAATTCATATATAGGGGTATTTTGCGCTGCTCTTTCGATTGGCGCTATGATTTTTGCAATATCTCAAAATTTTTGAAACTTATTTTTTTCCTATTGGCTCTACGGTCCTAAAACCTTTTCCATTCGATAGAGCGGAAAAAAATAGTCGCGTATAGTGATTGGTGGGATTTAAAAATGCATATTTTGGGGTTTCAAGCGATTTGAAGTCGATTTGGCCCAAATAAACGATGTAATGTAGAACATTTTTCAAAATTGCTCATCTCCGCTACGTCCTTCGACCCCAAAGGATACTCCATCCACTAGAGCAGGATGATATAGTCGGGTATTGTGACTAGTAGGCTGAGAAAATTGAAATTTGGTATTTTTGAGCGATTTTCAACGCATTATATCCCAATAAACGAAGTAAAATTCTTGTCTCCAAATTGAGCCAAAATTCATATATAGGGGTATTTTGCGCTGCTCTTTCGATTGGCGCTATGATTTTTGCAATATCTCAAAATTTTTGAAAATTATTTTTTTCCTATTGGCTCTACGGTCATAAAACCTTTTCCATTCGATAGAGCGGAAAAAAATAGTCGCGTATAGTGATTGGTGGGATTTAAAAATGGATATTTTGGGGTTTCAAGCGATTTGAAGTCGATTTGGCCCAAATAAACGATGAAATGTAGAACATTTTTCAAAATTGCTCATCTCCGCTAGGTCCTTCGACCCCAAAGGATACTCCATCCACTAGAGCAGGATGATATAGTCGGGTATTGTGACTAGTAGGCTGAGAAAATTGAAATTTGGTATTTTTGAGCGATTTTCATCGCATTATATCCCAATAAAGGAAGTAAAATTTTTTTCTCCAAATTGAGCCAAAATTCATATATAGGGGTATTTTGCGCTGCTCTTTCGATTGGCGCTATGATTTTTGCAATATCTCAAAATTTTTGAAAATTATTTTTTTCCTATTGGCTCTACGGTCCTAAAACCTTTTCCATTCGATAGAGCTGAAAAAAATAGTCGCGTATAGTGATTGGTGGGATTTAAAAATGGATATTTTGGGGTTTCAAGCGATTTGAAGTCGATTTGGCCCAAATAAACGATGAAATGTAGAACATTTTTCAAAATTGCTCATCTCCGCTAGGTCCTTCGACCCCAAAGGATATTCCATCCACTAGAGCAGGAAGATATAGTCGGGTATTGTGACTAGTAGGCTGAAAAAATTTAAATTTGGTATTTTTGAGCGATTTGCAACGCATTATATCCCAATAAACGAAGAAAAATTTTTTTCTCCAAATTGAGCCAAAATTCATATATAGGGGTATTTTGCGCTGCTCTTTCGATTGGCGCTATGATTTTTGCAATATCTCAAAATTTTTGAAAATGATTTTTTCCTATTGGCTCTACGGTCCTAAAACCTTTTCCATTCGATAGAGCGGAAAAAAATAGTCGCGTATAGTGATTGGTGGGATTTAAAAATGGATATTTTGGGGTTTCAAGCGATTTGAAGTCGATTTGGCCCAAATAAACGATGAAATGTAGAACATTTTTCAAAATTGCTCATCTCCGCTAGGTCCTTCGACCCCAAAGGATATTCCATCCACTAGAGCAGGAAGATATAGTCGGGTATTGTGACTAGTAGGCTGAAAAAATTGAAATTTGGTATTTTTGAGCGATTTGCAACGCATTATATCCCAATAAACGAAGAAAAATTTTTTCTCCAAAT
The DNA here is from genome assembly GCA_036365515.1 of Torymus aiolomorphi. Lineage (NCBI taxonomy): Eukaryota > Metazoa > Arthropoda > Insecta > Hymenoptera > Torymidae > Torymus > Torymus aiolomorphi. The sequence goes on along the minus strand of CM070873.1, from coordinate 33,880,104 downwards.
TGAGCCAAAATTCATATATAGGGGTATTTTGCGCTGCTCTTTCGATTGGCGCTATGATTTTTGCAATATCTCAAAATTTTTGAAAATGATTTTTTTCCTATTGGCTCTACGGTCCTAAAACCTTTTCCATTCGATAGAGCGGAAAAAAATAGTCGCGTATAGTGATTGGTGGGATTTAAAAATGGATATTTTGAGGTTTCAAGCGATTTGAAGTCGATTTGGCCCAAATAAACGATGAAATGTAGAACATTTTTCAAAATTGCTCATCTCCGCTAGGTCCTTCGACCCCAAAGGATATTCCATCCACTAGAGCAGGAAGATATAGTCGGGTATTGTGACTAGTAGGTTGAAAAAATTGAAATTTGGTATTTTTGAGCGATTTGCAACGCATTATATCCCAATAAACGAAGAAAAATTTTTTTCTCCAAATTGAGCCAAAATTCATATATAGGGGTATTTTGCGCTGCTCTTTCGATTGGCGCTATGATTTTTGCAATATCTCAAAATTTTTGAAAATTATTTTTTTCCTATTGGCTCTACGGTCCTAAAACCTTTTCGATTCGATAGAGCGGAAAAAATAGTCGCGTATAGTGATTGGTGGGATTTAAAAATGCATATTTTGGGGTTTCAAGCGATTTGAAGTCGATTTGGCCCAAATAAACGATGAAATGTAGAACATTTTTCAAAATTTCTCATCTCCGCTAGGTCCTTCGACCCCAAAGGATACTCCATCCACTAGAGCAGGATGATATAGTCGGGTATTGTGACTAGTAGGCTGAGAAAATTGAAATTTGGTATTTTTGAGCGATTTTCAACGCATTATATCCCAATAAACGAAGAAAAATTTTTTCTCCAAATTGAGCCAAAATTCATATATAGGGGTATTTTGCGCTGCTCTTTCGATTGGCGCTATGATTTTTGCAATATCTCAAAATTTTTGAAAATGATTTTTTTCCTATTGGCTCTACGGTCCTAAAACCTTTTCCATTCGATAGAGCGGAAAAAAATAGTCGCGTATAGTGATTGGTGGGATTTAAAAATGGATATTTTGGGGTTTCAAGCGATTTGAAGTCGATTTGGCCCAAATAAACGATGAAATGTAGAACATTTTTCAAAATTGCTCATCTCCGCTAGGTCCTTCGACCCCAAAGGATATTCCATCCACTAGAGCTGGAAGATATAGTCGGGTATTGTGACTAGTAGGCTGAAAAAATTGAAATTTGGTATTTTTGAGCGATTTGCAACGCATTATATCCCAATAAACGAAGAAAATTTTTTTCTCCAAATTGAGCCAAAATTCATATATAGGGGTATTTTGCGCTGCTCTTTCGATTGGCGCTATGATTTTTGCAATATCTCATAATTTTTGAAAATTATTTTTTTCCTATTGGCTCTACGGTCCTAAAACCTTTTCCATTCGATAGAGCGGAAAAAAATAGTCGCGTATAGTGATTGGTGGGATTTAAAAATGGATATTTTGGGGTTTCAAGCGATTTGAAGTCGATTTGGCCCAAATAAACGATGAAATGTAGAACATTTTTCAACATTGCTCATCTCCGCTAGGTCCTTCGACCCCAAAGGATATTCCATCCACTAGAGCAGGAAGATATAGTCGGGTATTGTGACTAGTAGGCTGAAAAAATTGAAATTTGGTATTTTTGAGCGATTTGCAACGCATTATATCCCAATAAAAGAAGAAAAATTTTTTTCTCCAAATTGAGCCAAAATTCATATATAGGGGTATTTTGCGCTGCTCTTTCGATTGGCGCTATGATTTTTGCAATATCTCAAAATTTTTGAAAATGATTTTTTTCCTATTGGCTCTACGGTCCTAAAACCTTTTCCATTCGATAGAGCGGAAAAAAATAGTCGCGTATAGTGATTGGTGGGATTTAAAAATGGATATTTTGGGGTTTCAAGCGATTTGAAGTCGATTTGCCCCAAATAAACGATGAAATGTAGAACATTTTTCAAAATTGCTCATCTCCGCTAGGTCCTTCGACCCCAAAGGATATTCCATCCACTAGAGGAGGAAGATATAGTCGGGTATTGTGACTAGTAGGCTGAAAAAATTGAAATTTGGTAATTTTGAGCAATTTGCAACGCATTATATCCCAATAAACGAAGAAAAATTTTTTTCTCCAAATTGAGCCAAAATTCATATATAGGGGTATTTTGCGCTGCTCTTTCGATTGGCGCTATGATTTTTGCAATATCCCAAAATTTTTGAAAATTATTTTTTTCCTATTGGCTCTACGGTCCTAAAACCTTTTCCATTCGATAGAGCGGAAAAAAATAGTCGCGTATAGTGATTGGTGGGATTTAAAAATGGATATTTTGGGGTTTCAAGCGATTTGAAGTCGATTTGGCCCAAATAAACGATGAAATGTAGAACATTTTTCAAAATTGCTCATCTCCGCTAGGTCCTTCGACCCCAAAGGATATTCCATCCACTAGAGCAGGAAGATATAGTCGGGTATTGTGCCTAGTAGGCTGAAAAAATTAAAATTTGGTATTTTTGAGCGATTTGCAACGCATTATATCCCCATAAACGAAGAAAAATTTCTTTCTCCAAATTGAGCCAAAATTCATATATAGGGGTATTTTGCGCTGCTCTTTCGATTGGCGCTATGATTTTTGCAATATCTCAAAATTTTTGAAAATGATTTTTTCCCTATTGGCTCTACGGTCCTAAAACCTTTTCCATTCGATAGAGCGGAAAAAAATAGTCGCGTATAGTGATTGGTGGGATTTAAAAATGGATATTTTGGGGTTTCAAGCGATTTGAAGTCGATTTGGCCCAAATAAACGATGAAATGTAGAACATTTTTCAAAATTGCTCATCTCCGCTAGGTCCTTCGACCCCAAAGGATATTCCATCCACTAGAGGAGGAAGATATAGTCGGGTATTGTGACTAGTAGGCTGAAAAAATTGAAATTTGGTATTTTTGAGCAATTTGCAACGCATTATATCCCAATAAACGAAGAAAAATTTTTTCCTCCAATTTGAGCCAAAATTCATATATAGGGGTATTTTGCGCTGCTCTTTGGATTGGCGCTATGATTTTTGCAATATCTCAAAATTTTTGAAAATTATTTGTTACCTATTGGCTCTACGGTCCTAAAACCTTTTCCATTCGATAGAGCGGAAAAAATAGTCGCGTATAGTGATTGGTGGGATTTAAAAATGGATATTTTGGGGTTTCAAGCGATTTGAAGTCGATTTGGCCCAAATAAACGATGAAATGTAGAACATTTTTCAAAATTGCTCATCTCCGCTAGGTCCTTCGACCCCAAAGGATATTCCATCCACTAGAGCAGGAAGATATAGTCGGGTATTGTGACTAGTAGGCTGAAAAAATTGAAATTTGGTATTTTTGAGCGATTTGCAACGCATTATATCCCAATAAACGAAGAAAAATTTTTTCTTCCAAATTGAGCCAAAATTCATATATAGGGGTATTTTGCGCTGCTCTTTCGATTGGCGCTATGATTTTTGCAATATCTCAAAATTTTTGAAAATGATTTTTTTCCTATTGGCTCTACGGTCCTAAAACCTTTTCCATTCGATAGAGCGGAAAAAAATAGTCGCGTATAGTGATTGGTGGGATTTAAAAATGGATATTTTGGGGTTTCAAGCGATTTGAAGTCGATTTGGCCCAAATAAACGATGAAATGTAGAACATTTTTCAAAATTGCTCATCTCCGCTAGGTCCTTCGACCCCAAAGGATATTCCATCCACTAGAGCTGGAAGATATAGTCGGGTATTGTGACTAGTAGGCTGAAAAAATTGAAATTTGGTATTTTTGAGCGATTTGCAACGCATTATATCCCAATAAACGAAGAAAAATTTTTTTCTCCAAATTGAGCCAAAATTCATATATAGGGGTATTTTGCGCTGCTCTTTCGATTGGCGCTATCATTTTTGCAATACCTCAAAATTTTTGAAAATGATTTTTTCCTATTGGCTCTACGGTCCTAAAACCTTTTCCATTCGATAGAGCGGAAAAAAATAGTCGCGTATAGTGATTGGTGGGATTTAAAAATGGATATTTTGGGGTTTCAAGCGATTTGAAGTCGATTTGGCCCAAATAAACGATGAAATGTAGAACATTTTTCAAAATTGCTCATCTCCGCTAGGTCCTTCGACCCCAAAGGATATTCCATCCACTAGAGCAGGAAGATATAGTCGGGTATTGTGACTAGTAGGCTGAAAAAATTGAAATTTGGTATTTTTGAGCGATTTGCAACGCATTATATCCCAATAAACGAAGAAAATTTTTTCTGCCCAAATTGAGCCAAACTTCATATATAGGGGTATTTTGCGCTGCTCTTTCGATTGGCGCTATGATTTTTGCAATATCTCAAAATTTTTGAAAATTATTTTTTTCCTATTGGCTCTACGGTCCTAAAACCTTTTCCATTCGATAGAGCGGAAAAAAATAGTCGCGTATAGTGATTGGTGGGATTTAAAATGGATATTTTGGGGTTTCAAGCGATTTGAAGTCGATTTGGCCCAAATAAACGATGAAATGTAGAACATTTTTCAAAATTGCTCATCTCCGCTAGGTCCTTCGACCCCAAAGGATACTCCATCCACTAGAGCAGGATGATATAGTCGGGTATTGTGACTAGTAGGCTGAAAAAATTGAAATTTGGTATTTTTGAGCGATTTGCAACGCATTATATCCCAATAAACGAAGAAAAATTTTTTTCTCCAAATTGAGCCAAAATTCATATATAGGGGTATTTTGCGCTGCTCTTTCGATTGGCGCTATGATTTTTGCAATATCTCAAAATTTTTGAAAATTATTTTTTTCCTATTGGCTCTACGGTCCTAAAACCTTTTCCATTCGATAGAGCGGAAAAAAATAGTCGCGTATAGTGATTGGTGGGATTTAAAAATGCATATTTTGGGGTTTCAAGCGATTTGAAGTCGATTTGGCCCAAATAAACGATGTAATGTAGAACATTTTTCAAAATTGCTCATCTCCGCTAGGTCCTTCGACCCCAAAGGATACTCCATCCACTAGAGCAGGATGATATAGTCGGGTATTGTGACTAGTAGGCTGAGAAAATTGAAATTTGGTATTTTTGAGCGATTTTCAACGCATTATATCCCAATAAACGAAGTAAAATTTTTTCTCCAAATTGAGCCAAAATTCATATATAGGGGTATTTTGCGCTGCTCTTTCGATTGGCGCTATGATTTTTGCAATATCTCAAAATTTTTGAAAATTATTTTTTTCCTATTGGCTCTACGGTCCTAAAACCTTTTCCATTCGATAGAGCGGAAAAAAATAGTCGCGTATAGTGATTGGTGGGATTTAGAAATGGATATTTTGGGGTTTCAAGCGATTTGAAGTCGATTTGGCCCAAATAAACGATGAAATGTAGAACATTTTTCAAAATTGCTCATCTCCGCTAGGTCCTTCGACCCCAAAGGATATTCCATCCACTAGAGCAGGAAGATATAGTCGGGTATTGTGACTAGTAGGCTGAAAAAATTTAAATTTGGTATTTTTGAGCGATTTGCAACGCATTATATCCCAATAAACGAAGAAAAATTTTTTTCTCCAAATTGAGCCAAAATTCATATATAGGGGTATTTTGCGCTGCTCTTTCGATTGGCGCTATGATTTTTGCAATATCTCAAAATTTTTGAAAATGATTTTTTTCCTATTGGCTCTACGGTCCTAAAACCTTTTCCATTCGATAGAGCGGAAAAAAATAGTCGCGTATAGTGATTGGTGGGATTTAAAAATGGATATTTTGGGGTTTCAAGCGATTTGAAGTCGATTTGGCCCAAATAAACGATGAAATGTAGAACATTTTTCAAAATTGCTCATCTCCGCTAGGTCCTTCGACCCCAAAGGATATTCCATCCACTAGAGCAGGAAGATATAGTCGGGTATTGTGACTAGTAGGCTGAAAAAATTGAAATTTGGTATTTTTGAGCGATTTGCAACGCATTATATCCCAATAAACGAAGAAAAATTTTTTCTCCAAATTGAGCCAAAATTCATATATAGGGGTATTTTGCGCTGCTCTTTCGATTGGCGCTATGATTTTTGCAATATCTCAAAATTTTTGAAAATGATTTTTTTCCTATTGGCTCTACGGTCCTAAAACCTTTTCCATTCGATAGAGCGGAAAAAAATAGTCGCGTATAGTGATTGGTGGGATTTAAAAATGGATATTTTGGGGTTTCAAGCGATTTGAAGTCGATTTGGCCCAAATAAACGATGAAATGTAGAACATTTTTCAAAATTGCTCATCTCCGCTAGGTCCTTCGACCCCAAAGGATATTCCATCCACTAGAGCAGGAAGATATAGTCGGGTATTGTGACTAGTAGGTTGAAAAAATTGAAATTTGGTATTTTTGAGCGATTTGCAACGCATTATATCCCAATAAACGAAGAAAAATTTTTTCTCCAAATTGAGCCAAAATTCATATATAGGGGTATTTTGCGCTGCTCTTTCGATTGGCGCTATGATTTTTGCAATATCTCAAAATTTTTGAAAATTATTTTTTTCCTATTGGCTCTACGGTCCTAAAACCTTTTCGATTCGATAGAGCGGAAAAAATAGTCGCGTATAGTGATTGGTGGGATTTAAAAATGCATATTTTGGGGTTTCAAGCGATTTGAAGTCGATTTGGCCCAAATAAACGATGAAATGTAGAACATTTTTCAAAATTTCTCATCTCCGCTAGGTCCTTCGACCCCAAAGGATACTCCATCCACTAGAGCAGGATGATATAGTCGGGTATTGTGACTAGTAGGCTGAGAAAATTGAAATTTGGTATTTTTGAGCGATTTTCAACGCATTATATCCCAATAAACGAAGAAAAATTTTTTCTCCAAATTGAGCCAAAATTCATATATAGGGGTATTTTGCGCTGCTCTTTCGATTGGCGCTATGATTTTTGCAATATCTCAAAATTTTTGAAAATGATTTTTTTCCTATTGGCTCTACGGTCCTAAAACCTTTTCCATTCGATAGAGCGGAAAAAAATAGTCGCGTATAGTGATTGGTGGGATTTAAAAATGGATATTTTGGGGTTTCAAGCGATTTGAAGTCGATTTGGCCCAAATAAACGATGAAATGTAGAACATTTTTCAAAATTGCTCATCTCCGCTAGGTCCTTCGACCCCAAAGGATATTCCATCCACTAGAGCTGGAAGATATAGTCGGGTATTGTGACTAGTAGGCTGAAAAAATTGAAATTTGGTATTTTTGAGCGATTTGCAACGCATTATATCCCAATAAACGAAGAAAAATTTTTTTCTCCAAATTGAGCCAAAATTCATATATAGGGGTATTTTGCGCTGCTCTTTCGATTGGCGCTATGATTTTTGCAATATCTCATAATTTTTGAAAATGATTTTTTTCCTATTGGCTCTACGGTCCTAAAACCTTTTCCATTCGATAGAGCGGAAAAAAATTGTCGCGTATAGTGATTGGTGGGATTTAAAAATGGATATTTTGGGGTTTCAAGCGATTTGAAGTCGATTTGGCCCAAATAAACGATGAAATGTAGAACATTTTTCAACATTGCTCATCTCCGCTAGGTCCTTCGACCCCAAAGGATATTCCATCCACTAGAGCAGGAAGATATAGTCGGGTATTGTGACTAGTAGGCTGAAAAAATTGAAATTTGGTATTTTTGAGCGATTTGCAACGCATTATATCCCAATAAAAGAAGAAAAATTTTTTTCTCCAAATTGAGCCAAAATTCATATATAGGGGTATTTTGCGCTGCTCTTTCGATTGGCGCTATGATTTTTGCAATATCTCAAAATTTTTGAAAATGATTTTTTCCTATTGGCTCTACGGTCCTAAAACCTTTTCCATTCGATAGAGCGGAAAAAAATAGTCGCGTATAGTGATTGGTGGGATTTAAAAATGGATATTTTGGGGTTTCAAGCGATTTGAAGTCGATTTGGCCCAAATAAACGATGAAATGTAGAACATTTTTCAAAATTGCTCATCTCCGCTAGGTCCTTCGACCCCAAAGGATATTCCATCCACTAGAGCAGGAAGATATAGTCGGGTATTGTGACTAGTAGGTTGAAAAAATTGAAATTTGGTATTTTTGAGCGATTTGCAACGCATTATATCCCAATAAACGAAGAAAAATTTTTTTCTCCAAATTGAGCCAAAATTCATATATAGGGGTATTTTGCGCTGTTCTTTCGATTGGCGCTATGATTTTTGCAATATCTCAAAATTTTTGAAAATTATTTTTTTCCTATTGGCTCTACGGTCCTAAAACCTTTTCCATTCGATAGAGCGGAAAAAAATAGTCGCGTATAGTGATTGGTGGGATTTAAAAATGGATATTTTGGGGTTTCAAGCGATTTGAAGTCGATTTGGCCCAAATAAACGATGAAATGTAGAACATTTTTCAAAATTGCTCATCTCCGCTAGGTCCTTCGACCCCAAAGGATATTCCATCCACTAGAGCAGGAAGATATAGTCGGGTATTGTGACTAGTAGGCTGAAAAAATTGAAATTTGGTATTTTTGAGCGATTTGCAACGCATTATATCCCCATAAACGAAGAAAAATTTTTTTCTCCAAATTGAGCCAAAATTCATATATAGGGGTATTTTGCGCTGCTCTTTCGATTGGCGCTATGATTTTTGCAATATCTCAAAATTTTTGAAAATGATTTTTTTCCTATTGGCTCTACGGTCCTAAAACCTTTTCCATTCGATAGAGCGGAAAAAAATAGTCGCGTATAGTGATTGGTGGGATTTAAAAATGGATATTTTGGGGTTTCAAGCGATTTGAAGTCGATTTGCCCCAAATAAACGATGAAATGTAGAACATTTTTCAAAATTGCTCATCTCCGCTAGGTCCTTCGACCCCAAAGGATATTCCATCCACTAGAGGAGGAAGATATAGTCGGGTATTGTGACTAGTAGGCTGAAAAAATTGAAATTTGGTAATTTTGAGCAATTTGCAACGCATTATATCCCAATAAACGAAGAAAAATTTTTTTCTCCAAATTGAGCCAAAATTCATATATAGGGGTATTTTGCGCTGCTCTTTCGATTGGCGCTATGATTTTTGCAATATCTCAAAATTTTTGAAAATTATTTTTTTCCTATTGGCTCTACGGTCCTAAAACCTTTTCCATTCGATAGAGCGGAAAAAAATAGTCGCGTATAGTGATTGGTGGGATTTAAAAATGGATATTTTGGGGTTTCAAGCGATTTGAAGTCGATTTGGCCCAAATAAACGATGAAATGTAGAACATTTTTCAAAATTGCTCATCTCCGCTAGGTCCTTCGACCCCAAAGGATATTCCATCCACTAGAGCAGGAAGATATAGTCGGGTATTGTGCCTAGTAGGCTGAAAAAATTGAAATTTGGTATTTTTGAGCGATTTGCAACGCATTATATCCCCATAAACGAAGAAAAATTTCTTTCTCCAAATTGAGCCAAAATTCATATATAGGGGTATTTTGCGCTGCTCTTTCGATTGGCGCTATGATTTTTGCAATATCTCAAAATTTTTGAAAATGATTTTTTTCCTATTGGCTCTACGGTCCTAAAACCTTTTCCATTCGATAGAGCGGAAAAAAATAGTCGCGTATAGTGATTGGTGGGATTTAAAAATGGATATTTTGGGGTTTCAAGCGATTTGAAGTCGATTTGGCCCAAATAAACGATGAAATGTAGAACATTTTTCAAAATTGCTCATCTCCGCTAGGTCCTTCGACCCCAAAGGATATTCCATCCACTAGAGGAGGAAGATATAGTCGGGTATTGTGACTAGTAGGCTGAAAAAATTGAAATTTGGTATTTTTGAGCAATTTGCAACGCATTATATCCCAATAAACGAAGAAAAATTTTTTTCTCCAAATTGAGCCAAAATTCATATATAGGGGTATTTTGCGCTGCTCTTTCGATTGGCGCTATGATTTTTGCAATATCTCAAAATTTTTGAAAATTATTTTTTTCCTATTGGCTCTACGGTCCTAAAACCTTTTCCATTCGATAGAGCGGAAAAAAATAGTCGCGTATAGTGATTGGTGGGATTTAAAAATGGATATTTTGGGGTTTCAAGCGATTTGAAGTCGATTTGGCCCAAATAAACGATGAAATGTAGAACATTTTTCAAAATTGCTCATCTCGGCTAGGTCCTTCGACCCCAAAGGATATTCCATCCACTAGAGCAGGAAGATATAGTCGGGTATTGTGACTAGTAGGCTGAAAAAATTGAAATTTGGTATTTTTGAGCGATTTGCAACGCATTATATCCCAATAAACGAAGAAAAATTTTTGTCTCCAAATTGAGCCAAAATTCATATATAGGGGTATTTTGCGCTGCTCTTTCGATTGGCGCTATGATTTTTGCAATATCTCAAAATTTTTGAAAATTATTTTTTTCCTATTGGCTCTACGGTCCTAAAACCTTTTCCATTCGATAGAGCGGAAAAAAATAGTCGCGTATAGTGATTGGTGGGATTTAAAAATGGATATTTTGGGGTTTCAAGCGATTTGAAGTCGATTTGGCCCAAATAAACGATGAAATGTAGAACATTTTTCAAAATTGCTCATCTCCGCTAGGTCCTTCGACCCCAAAGGATATTCCATCCACTAGAGCAGGAAGATATAGTCGGGTATTGTGACTAGTAGGCTGAAAAAATTGAAATTTGGTATTTTTGAGCGATTTGCAACGCATTATATCCCAATAAACGAAGAAAAATTTTTTTTTCCAAATTGAGCTAAAATTCATATATAGGAGTATTTTGCGCTGCTCTTTCGATTGGCGCTATGATTTTTGCAATATCTCAAAATTTTTGAAAATGATTTTTTTCCTATTGGCTCTACGGTCCTAAAACCTTTCCCATTCGATAGAGCGGAAAAAAATAGTCGCGTATAGTGATTGGTGGGATTTAAAAATGGATATTTTGGGGTTTCAAGCGATTTGAAGTCGATTTGGCCCAAATAAACGATGAAATGTAGAACATTTTTCAAAATTGCTCATCTCCGCTAGGTCCTTCGACCCCAAAGGATATTCCATCCATTAGAGCAGGAAGATATAGTCGGGTATTGTGACTAGTAGGCTGAAAAAATTGAAATTTGGTATTTTTGAGCGATTTGCAACGCATTATATCCCAATAAACGAAGAAAAATTTTTTTCTCCAAATTGAGCCAAAATTCATATATAGGGGTATTTTGCGCTGCTCTTTCTATTGGCGCTATGATTTTTGCAATATCTCAAAATTTTTGAAAATTATTTTTTTCCTATTGGCTCTACGGTCCTAAAACCTTTTCCATTCGATAGAGCGGAAAAAAATAGTCGCGTATAGTGATTGGTGGGATTTAAAAATGGATATTTTGGGGTTTCAAGCGATTTGAAGTCGATTTGGCCCAAATAAACGATGAAATGTAGAACATTTTTCAAAATTGCTCATCTCCGCTAGGTCCTTCGACCCCAAAGGATACTCCATCCACTAGAGCAGGATGATATAGTCGGGTATTGTGACTAGTAGGCTGAGAAAATTGAAATTTGGTATTTTTGAGCGATTTTCAACGCATTATATCCCAATAAACGAAGAAAAATTTTTGTCTCCAAATTGAGCCAAAATTCATATATAGGGGTATTTTGCGCTGCTCTTTCGATTGGCGCTATGATTTTTGCAATATCTCAAAATTTTTGAAAATTATTTTTTCCTATTGGCTCTACGGTCCTAAAACCTTTTCCATTCGATAGAGCGGAAAAAAATAGTCGCGTATAGTGATTGGTGGGATTTAAAAATGGATATTTTGGGGTTTCAAGCGATTTGAAGTCGATTTGGCCCAAATAAACGATGAAATGTAGAACATTTTTCAAAATTGCTCATCTCCGCTAGGTCCTTCGACCCCAAAGGATATTCCATCCACTAGAGCAGGAAGATATAGTCGGGTATTGTGACTAGTAGGCTGAAAAAATTGAAATTTGGTATTTTTGAGCGATTTGCAACGCATTATATCCCAATAAACGAAGAAAATTTTTGTCTCCAAATTGAGCCAAAATTCATATATAGGGGTATTTTGCGCTGCTCTTTCGATTGGCGCTATGATTTTTGCAATATCTCAAAATTTTTAAAAATTATTTTTTTCCTATTGGCTCTACGGTCCTAAAACCTTTCCCATTCGATAGAGCGGAAAAAAATAGTCGCGTATAGTGATTGGTGGGATTTAAAAATGGATATTTTGGGGTTTCAAGCGATTTGAAGTCGATTTGGCCCAAATAAACGATGAAATGTAGAACATTTTTCAAAATTGCTCATCTCCGCTAGGTCCTTCGACCCCAAAGGATATTCCATCCATTAGAGCAGGAAGATATAGTCGGGTATTGTGACTAGTAGGCTGAAAAAATTGAAATTTGGTATTTTTGAGCGATTTGCAACGCATTATATCCCAATAAACGAAGAAAAATTTGTTCTCCAAATTGAGCCAAAATTCATATATAGGGGTATTTTGCGCTGCTCTTTCTATTGGCGCTATGATTTTTGCAATATCTCAAAATTTTTGAAAATTATTTTTTTCCTATTGGCTCTACGGTCCTAAAACCTTTTCCATTCGATAGAGCGGAAAAAAATAGTCGCGTATAGTGATTGGTGGGATTTAAAAATGGATATTTTGGGGTTTCAAGCGATTTGAAGTCGATTTGGCCCAAATAAACGATGAAATGTAGAACATTTTTCAAAATTGCTCATCTCCGCTAGGTCCTTCGACCCCAAAGGATACTCCATCCACTAGAGCAGGATGATATAGTCGGGTATTGTGACTAGTAGGCTGAGAAAATTGAAATTTGGTATTTTTGAGCGATTTTCAACGCATTATATCCCAATAAACGAAGAAAAATTTTTGTCTCCAAATTGAGCCAAAATTCATATATAGGGGTATTTTGCGCTGCTCTTTCGATTGGCGCTATGATTTTTGCAATATCTCAAAATTTTTGAAAATTATTTGTTTCCTATTGGCTCTACGGTCCTAAAACCTTTTCCATTCGATAGAGCGGAAAAAAATAGTCGCGTATAGTGATTGGTGGGATTTAAAAATGGATATTTTGGGGTTTCAAGCGATTTGAAGTCGATTTGGCCCAAATAAACGATGAAATGTAGAACATTTTTCAAAATTGCTCATCTCCGCTAGGTCCTTCGACCCCAAAGGATATTCCATCCACTAGAGCAGGAAGATATAGTCGGGTATTGTGACTAGTAGGCTGAAAAAATTGAAATTTGGTATTTTTGAGCGATTTGCAACGCATTATATCCCAATAAACGAAGAAAAATTTTTTTCTCCAAATTGAGCCAAAATTCATATATAGGGGTATTTTGCGCTGCTCTTTCGATTGGCGCTATGATTTTTGCAATATCTCAAAATTTTTGAAAATTATTTTTTTCCTATTGGCTCTACGGTCCTAAAACCTTTTCCATTCGATAGAGCGGAAAAAAATAGTCGCGTATAGTGATTGGTGGGATTTAAAAATGGATATTTTGGGGTTTCAAGCGATTTGAAGTCGATTTGGCCCAAATAAACGATGAAATGTAGAACATTTTTCAAAATTGCTCATCTCCGCTAGGTCCTTCGACCCCAAAGGATATTCCATCCACTAGAGCAGGAAGATATAGTCGGGTATTGTGACTAGTAGGCTGAAAAAATTGAAATTTGGTATTTTTGAGCGATTTGCAACGCATTATATCCCAATAAACGAAGAAAAATTTTTGTCTCCAAATTGAGCCAAAATTCATATATAGGGGTATTTTGCGCTGCTCTTTCGATTGGCGCTATGATTTTTGCAATATCTCAAAATTTTTAAAAATTATTTTTTTCCTATTGGCTCTACGGTCCTAAAACCTTTTCCATTCGATAGAGCGGAAAAAAATAGTCGCGTATAGTGATTGGTGGGATTTAAAAATGGATATTTTGGGGTTTCAAGCGATTTGAAGTCGATTTGGCCCAAATAAACGATGAAATGTAGAACATTTTTCAAAATTGCTCATCTCCGCTAGGTCCTTCGACCCCAAAGGATATTCCATCCACTAGAGCAGGAAGATATAGTCGGATATTGTGACTAGTAGGCTGAAAAAATTGAAATTTGGTATTTTTGAGCGATTTGCAACGCATTATATCCCAATAAACGAAGAAAAATTTTTTTCTCCAAATTGAGCCAAAATTCATATATAGGGGTATTTTGCGCTGCTCTTTCGATTGGCGCTATGATTTTTGCAATATCTCAAAATTTTTGAAAATGATTTTTTTCCTATTGGCTCTACGGTCCTAAAACCTTTTCCATTCGATAGAGCGGAAAGAAATAGTCGCGTATAGTGATTGGTGGGATTTAAAAATGGATATTTTGGGGTTTCAAGCGATTTGAAGTCGATTTGGCCCAAATAAACGATGAAATGTAGAACATTTTTCAAAATTGCTCATCTCCGCTAGGTCCTTCGACCCCAAAGGATATTCCATCCACTAGAGCAGGAAGATATAGTCGGGTATTGTGACTAGTAGGCTGAAAAAATTGAAATTTGGTATTTTTGAGCGATTTGCAACGCATTATATCCCAATAAACGAAGAAAAATTTTTTTTTCCAAATTGTGCTAAAATTCATATATAGGGGTATTTTGCGCTGCTCTTTCGATTGGCGCTATGATTTTTGCAATATCTCAAAATTTTTGAAAATGATTTTTTTCCTATTGGCTCTACGGTCCTAAAACCTTTCCCATTCGATAGAGCGGAAAAAAATAGTCGCGTATAGTGATTGGTGGGATTTAAAAATGGATATTTTGGGGTTTCAAGCGATTTGAAGTCGATTTGGCCCAAATAAACGATGAAATGTAGAACATTTTTCAAAATTGCTCATCTCCGCTAGGTCCTTCGACCCCAAAGGATATTCCATCCATTAGAGCAGGAAGATATAGTCGGGTATTGTGACTAGTAGGCTGAAAAAATTGAAATTTGGTATTTTTGAGCGATTTGCAACGCATTATATCCCAATAAACGAAGAAAAATTTTTTTCTCCAAATTGAGCCAAAATTCATATATAGGGGTATTTTGCGCTGCTCTTTCTATTGGCGCTATGATTTTTGCAATATCTCAAAATTTTTGAAAATTATTTTTACCTATTGGCTCTACGGTCCTAAAACCTTTTCCATTCGATAGAGCGGAAAAAAATAGTCGCGTATAGTGATTGGTGGGATTTAAAAATGGATATTTTGGGGTTTCAAGCGATTTGAAGTCGATTTGGCCCAAATAAACGATGAAATGTAGAACATTTTTCAAAATTGCTCATCTCCGCTAGGTCCTTCGACCCCAAAGGATACTCCATCCACTAGAGCAGGATGATATAGTCGGGTATTGTGACTAGTAGGCTGAGAAAATTGAAATTTGGTATTTTTGAGCGATTTTCAACGCATTATATCCCAATAAACGAAGTAAAATTTTTTTCTCCAAATTGAGCCAAAATTCATATATAGGGGTATTTTGCGCTGCTCTTTCGATTGGCGCTATGATTTTTGCAATATCTCAAAATTTTTGAAAATTATTTTTTTCCTATTGGCTCTACGGTCCTAAAACCTTTTCCATTCGATAGAGCGGATAAAAATAGTCGCGTATAGTGATTGGTGGGATTTAAAAATGGATATTTTGGGGTTTCAAGCGATTAGAAGTCGATTTGGCCCAAATAAACGATGAAATGTAGAACATTTTTCAAAATTGCTCATCTCCGCTAGGTCCTTCGACCCCAAAGGATACTCCATCCACTAGAGCAGGATGATATAGTCGGGTATTGTGACTAGTAGGCTGAGAAAATTGAAATTTGGTATTTTTGAGCGATTTTCAACGCATTATATCCCAATAAACGAAGAAAAATTTTTTTTTCCAAATTGAGCTAAAATTCATATATAGGGGTATTTTGCGCTGCTCTTTCGATTGGCGCTATGATTTTTGCAATATCTCAAAATTTTTGAAAATGATTTTTTTCCTATTGGCTCTACGGTCCTAAAACCTTTCCCATTCGATAGAGCGGAAAAAAATAGTCGCGTATAGTGATTGGTGGGATTTAAAAATGGATATTTTGGGGTTTCAAGCGATTTGAAGTCGATTTGGCCCAAATAAACGATGAAATGTAGAACATTTTTCAAAATTGCTCATCTCCGCTAGGTCCTTCGACCCCAAAGGATATTCCATCCATTAGAGCAGGAAGATATAGTCGGGTATTGTGACTAGTAGGCTGAAAAAATTGAAATTTGGTATTTTTGAGCGATTTGCAACGCATTATATCCCAATAAAGGAAGAAAAATTTTTTTCTCCAAATTGAGCCAAAATTCATATATAGGGGTATTTTGCGCTGCTCTTTCGATTGGCGATATGATTTTTGCAATATCTCAAAATTTTTGAAAATTATTTTTTTCCTATTGGCTCTACGGTCCTAAAACCTTTTCCATTCGATAGAGCGGAAAAAAATAGTCGCGTATAGTGATTGGTGGGATTTAAAAATGGATATTTTGGGGTTTCAAGCGATTTGAAGTCGATTTGGCCCAAATAAACGATGAAATGTAGAACATTTTTCAAAATTGCTCATCTCCGCTAGGTCCTTCGACCCCAAAGGATACTCCATCCACTAGAGCAGGATGATATAGTCGGGTATTGTGACTAGTAGGCTGAGAAAATTGAAATTTGGTATTTTTGAGCGATTTTCAACGCATTATATCCCAATAAACGAAGTAAAATTTTTTTCTCCAAATTGAGCCAAAATTCATATATAGGGGTATTTTGCGCTGCTCTTTCGATTGACGCTATGATTTTTGCAATATCTCAAAATTTTTGAAAATTATTTTTTTCCTATTGGCTCTACGGTCCTAAAACCTTTTCCATTCGATAGAGCGGAAAAAAATAGTCGCGTATAGTGATTGGTGGGATTTAAAAATGCATATTTTGGGGTTTCAAGCGATTTGAAGTCGATTTGGCCCAAATAAACGATGTAATGTAGAACATTTTTCAAAATTGCTCATCTCCGCTAGGTCCTTCGACCCCAAAGGATACTCCATCCACTAGAGCAGGATGATATAGTCGGGTATTGTGACTAGTAGGCTGAGAAAATTGAAATTTGGTATTTTTGAGCGATTTTCAACGCATTATATCCCAATAAACGAAGTAAAATTTTTTTCTCCAAATTGAGCCAAAATTCATATATAGGGGTATTTTGCGCTGCTCTTTCGATTGGCGCTATGATTTTTGCAATATCTCAAAATTTTTGAAAATTATTTTTTCCTATTGGCTCTACGGTCCTAAAACCTTTTCCATTCGATAGAGCGGATAAAAATAGTCGCGTATAGTGATTGGTGGGATTTAAAAATGGATATTTTGGGGTTTCAAGCGATTAGAAGTCGATTTGGCCCAAATAAACGATGAAATGTAGAACATTTTTCAAAATTGCTCATCTCCGCTAGGTCCTTCGACCCCAAAGGATACTCCATCCACTAGAGCAGGATGATATAGTCGGGTATTGTGACTAGTAGGCTGAGAAAATTGAAATTTGGTATTTTTGAGCGATTTTCAACGCATTATATCCCAATAAACGAAGAAAAATTTTTGTCTCCAAATTGAGCCAAAATTCATATATAGGGGTATTTTGCGCTGCTCTTTCGATTGGCGCTATGATTTTTGCAATATCTCAAAATTTTTGAAAATTATTTTTTTCCTATTGGCTCTACGGTCCTAAAACCTTTTCCATTCGATAGAGCGGAAAAAAATAGTCGCGTATAGTGATTGGTGGGATTTAAAAATGGATATTTTGGGGTTTCAAGCGATTTGAAGTCGATTTGGCCCAAATAAACGATGAAATGTAGAACATTTTTCAAAATTGCTCATCTCCCTAGGTCCTTCGACCCCAAAGGATATTCCATCCACTAGAGCAGGAAGATATAGTCGGGTATTGTGACTAGTAGGCTGAAAAAATTGAAATTTGGTATTTTTGAGCGATTTGCAACGCATTATATCCCAATAAACGAAGAAAAATTTTTTTCTCCAAATTGAGCCAAAATTCATATATAGGGGTATTTTGCGCTGCTCTTTCGATTGGCGCTATGATTTTTGCAATATCTCAAAATTTTTGAAAATGATTTTTTTCCTATTGGCTCTACGGTCCTAAAACCTTTTCCATTCGATAGAGCGGAAAAAAATAGTCGCGTATAGTGATTGGTGGGATTTAAAAATGGATATTTTGGGGTTTCAAGCGATTTGAAGTCGATTTGGCGCAAATAAACGATGAAATGTAGAACATTTTTCAAAATTGCTCATCTCCGCTAGGTCCTTCGACCCCAAAGGATATTCCATCCACTAGAGCAGGAAGATATAGTCGGGTATTGTGACTAGTAGGCTGAAAAAATTGAAATTTGGTATTTTTGAGCGATTTGCAACGCATTATATCCCAATAAACGAAGAAAAATTTTTTTCTCCAAATTGAGCCAAAATTCATATATAGGGGTATTTTGCGCTGCTCTTTCGATTGGCGCTATGATTTTTGCAATATCTCAAAATTTTTGAAAATAATTTTTTTCCTATTGGCTCTACGGTCCTAAAACCTTTTCCATTCGATAGAGCGGAAAAAAATAGTCGCGTATAGTGATTGGTGGGATTTAAAAATGGATATTTTGGGGTTTCAAACGATTTGAAGTCGATTTGGCCCAAATAAACGATGAAATGTAGAACATTTTTCAAAATTGCTCATCTGCGCTAGGTCCTTCGACCCCAAAGGATATTCCATCCACTAGAGCAGGAAGATATAGTCGGGTATTGTGACTAGTAGGCTGAAAAAATTGAAATTTGGTATTTTTGAGCGATTTGCAACGCATTATATCCCAATAAACGAAGAAAAATTTTTTTCTCCAAATTGAGCCAAAATTCATATATAGGGGTATTTTGCGCTGCTCTTTCGATTGGCGCTATGATTTTTGCAATATCTCAAAATTTTTGAAAATGATTTTTTTCCTATTGGCTCTACGGTCCTAAAACCTTTTCCATTCGATAGAGCGGAAAAAAATAGTCGCGTATAGTGATTGGTGGGATTTAAAAATGGATATTTTGGGGTTTCAAGCGATTTGAAGTCGATTTGGCCCAAATAAACGATGAAATGTAGAACATTTTTCAAAATTGCTCATCTCCGCTAGGTCCTTCGACCCCAAAGGATATTCCATCCACTAGAGCAGGAAGATATAGTCGGGTATTGTGACTAGTAGGCTGAAAAAATTGAAATTTGGTATTTTTGAGCGATTTGCAACGCATTATATCCCAATAAACGAAGAAAAATTTTTTTCTCCAAATTGAGCTAAAATTCATATATAGGGGTATTTTGCGCTGCTCTTTCGATTGGCGCTATGATTTTTGCAATATCTCAAAATTTTTGAAAATGATTTTTTTCCTATTGGCTCTACGGTCCTAAAACCTTTTCCATTCGATAGAGCGGAAAAAAATAGTCGCGTATAGTGATTGGTGGGATTTAAAAATGGATATTTTGGGGTTTCAAGCGATTTGAAGTCGATTTGGCCCAAATAAACGATGAAATGTAGAACATTTTTCAAAATTGCTCATCTCCGCTAGGTCCTTCGACCCCAAAGGATATTCCATCCACTAGAGCAGGAAGATATAGTCGGGTATTGTGACTAGTAGGCTGAAAAAATTGAAATTTGGTATTTTTGAGCGATTTGCAACGCATTATATCCCAATAAACGAAGAAAAATTTTTTTCTGCAAATTGAGCCAAAATTCATATATAGGGGTATTTTGCGCTGCTCTTTCGATTGGCGCTATGATTTTTGCAATATCTCAAAATTTTTGAAAATAATTTTTTTCCTATTGGCTCTACGGTCCTAAAACCTTTTCCATTCGATAGAGCGGAAAAAAATAGTCGCGTATAGTGATTGGTGGGATTTAAAAATGGATATTTTGGGGTTTCAAGCGATTTGAAGTCGATTTGGCCCAAATAAACGATGAAATGTAGAACATTTTTCAAAATTGCTCATCTCCGCTAGGTCCTTCGACCCCAAAGGATATTCCATCCACTAGAGCAGGAAGATATAGTCGGGTATTGTGACTAGTAGGCTGAAAAAATTGAAATTTGGTATTTTTGAGCGATTTGCAACGCATTATATCCCAATAAACGAAGAAAAATTTTTTTCTCCAAATTGAGCCAAAATTCATATATAGGGGTATTTTGCGCTGCTCTTTCGATTGGCGCTATGATTTTTGCAATATCTCAACATTTTTGAAAATGATTTTTTTCCTATTGGCTCTACGGTCCTAAAACCTTTTCCATTCGATAGAGCGGAAAAAAATAGTCGCGTATAGTGATTGGTGGGATTTAAAAATGGATATTTTGGGGTTTCAAGCGATTTGAAGTCGATTTGGCCCAAATAAACGATGAAATGTAGAACATTTTTCAAAATTGCTCATCTCCGCTAGGTCCTTCGACCCCAAAGGATATTCCATCCACTAGAGCAGGAAGATATAGTCGGGTATTGTGACTAGTAGGCTGAAAAAATTGAAATTTGGTATTTTTGAGCCATTTGCAACGCATTATATCCCAATAAACGAAGAAAAATTTTTTTCTCCAAATTGAGCTACAATCAATTTATAGGGGTATTTTGCGCTGCTCTTTCGATTGGCGCTATGATTTTTGCAATATCTCAAAATTTTTGAAAATGATTTTTTTCCTATTGGCTCTACCCACATAAAACGAAATATTTCAGTGAAATATTTCATGAAATATTTCATGAAATATTTCATGAAACATTGCAAAAACCTTGCTAAAATATAACTTAAAAGGTGTAAAAACCTTTTCACAAATATTTCAAGAAAACATTGCCAAAAACTTTTAAAAACATTTCGTAAAAGTTTTAACTTACCACAAATAAAACATTTCAAAAAATCTTTTAAAAAGATTTTTAAAACCATTCCTGAAACCTTTCTAGTAATGATACAACTAAAAAACATGATATATTTCATGAAACATTTTGGAAACGTTTTTGAAAGGTTACTTGAAAAGTTTATTATTCCGACTCATTGACGCGTCAAGTAATGTTTTTAAAACCTTGCAGTAACATTTCGCGAAATGTTACGAGAAAGGTTTTGTAAATATTTCCAACATTATTTTTCGAAAAGTTTTTAAAAGGTTTCAACAACATTTCTCTCTTGGTATTATATCTGTTTCTAACAATATTACAGAAACCTTCCTAAAACATTCTCCAAAACCTTTCTACTAATGATACAGCGAAAAAACATGATATATTTCATGAAATATTTTGGAAATGTTTTTGAAACGTTACTTGAAAAGTTTATTATTCCGACTCATTGTCGTGTCAAGTAATGTTTTTAAAACCTTGCAGTAACATTTCGCGAAATGTTACGAGAAAGGTTTTGTAAATATTTCCAACATTATTTTTTGAAAAGTTTTTAAAAGGTTTCAACAACATTACTCTCTTGGTATTAAATCTGTTTGTAACAATATTGCAGAAACCTTCCTAAAACATTCTCCAAAACCTTTCTACTAATGATACAGCGAAAAAACATGATATATTTCATGAAATATTTTGGAAACGTTTTTGGAAGGTTACTCGAAAAGTTTATTATTCCGACTCATGGACGAGTTATGTAATGTTTTTAAAACCTTGCAGTAACATTTCGCGAAATGTTACGAGAAAGGTTTTGTAAATATTTCCAACATTATTTTTTGAAAAGTTTTTAAAAGGTTTCAACAACATTACTCTCTTGGTATTAAATCTGTTTGTAACAATATTGCAGAAACCTTCCTAAAACATTCTCCAAAACCTTTCTACTAATGATACAGCGAAAAAACATGATATATTTCATGAAATATTTTGGAAACGTTTTTGGAAGGTTACTCGAAAAGTTTATTATTCCGACTCATGGACGAGTTATGTAATGTTTTTAAAACCTTGCAGTAACATTTCGCGAAATGTTACGAGAAAGGTTTTGTAAATATTTCCAACATTATTTTTCGAAAAGTTTTTAAAAGGTTTCAACAACATTTCTCTCTTGGTATTTAATCTGTTTTTTAACAATATTGCAGAAACCTTCCTAAAACAATCTCCGAAATCTTTCTAGTAATGATAAAGCTAAAAAACATGATATATTTCATGAAACATTTTGGAAACGTTTTTGAAAGGTTACTTGAAAAGTTTATTATTCCGACTCATTGACGTGTCAAGTAATGTTTTTAAAACCTTGCAGTAACATTTCGCGAAATGTTACGAGAAAGGTTTTGTAAATATTTCCAACATTATTTTTCGAAAAGTTTTTAAAAGGTTTCAACAACATTTCTGTCTTGGTATTAAATCTGTTTCTAACAATATTGCAGAAACCTTCCTAAAACATTCTCCGAAATCTTTCTACTAATGATACAGCGAAAAAACATGATATATTTCATGAAATATTTTGGAAACGTTTTTGAAAGGTTACTTGAAAAGTTTATTATTCCGACTCATTGACGTGTCAAGTAATGTTTTTAAAACCTCGCAGTAACATTTCAAGAAATGTTGCAAGAAAGGTTTTGTAAATATTTCCAATACTATTTTTCGAAAAGGTTTTAAAAGGTTTCAACAACATTTCTCTCTTGGTATTAAATGTATTTCTTACAATATTACAAAAACCTTCCGAAAATATTCTCCGAAACCTTTCTAGTAATATGTGCAGCTAAAAAACATGATATATTTCATGAAATTTTTTGGAAACGTTTTTGAAAGGTTAATTGAGAAGTGCATTATTCCGATTCAAAACAAGTCAAGTAATGTTTTCGAAATCTTGCAGTAGCATTTCAAGAAATGTTACGGGAAAGGTTTTGTGAATATTTCCGATATTATTTCTCGAACATTTCCTAAAATTTTTGAATATTTGTATAGCCTTTTAAAAATATTTCTTTTTTAGATTAAGAAAGCTTTTGAAAACCTATCCCAATAATTTCTTATAAATTTACCATTCGGATACACGTATAAATATAACGTGATATATTTTTGGAAGATTTGTAAGTGCGTGTGAGTGTGTGTGTTTGTATGCCTGTGTGTATGTATGTACACGAGTACAAGGCAAACGAATAAGTGGAACGGTCCAACGGAATCAACGCCAACGAAGTGTAGAGGTATCGAAGTATGGAGGTATGCGGACGATACCGCTTATACATCCCACATAAAATGAAATATTTCAGTGAAATATTTGATGAAACATTGCAAAAACCTTGCTAAAATATATCTTAAAAGGTGTAAAAACATTTTCAAAAATATTTCAAGAAAACATTACCAAAAACTTTTAAAAACATTTCGTAAAAGTTTTAACTTACCACAAATAAAACATTTCAAAAAATCTTTTAAAAAGATTTTTAAAACCTTTCCCGAAACCTTTCTAGTAATGATACAGCGAAAAAACATGATATATTTCATGAAATATTTTGGAAACGTTTTTGAAAGGTTACTTGAAAAGTTTGTTATTCCGACTCATGGACTTGTCATGTAATGTTTTTAAAACCTTGCAGTAACATTTTCGCGTAATGTTACGAGAAAGGTTTCATAAATATTTCCAATATTATTTTTCGAAAGGTTTTTAAAAGGTTTCAAAAACATCTCTCTCTTGGTATTAAATGTATTTCTAACAATATTACAAAAACCTTCCGAAAACATTCTCCCAAACCTTTTTAGTAATATATGTAGCGAAAAAGCATGATATATTTCATGAAATTTTTTGGAAACGTTTTTGAAAGGTTAATTGAGATGTGCATTATTCCGATTCAAAACTAGTCAAGTAATGTTTTCGAAACCTTGCAGTAATATTTCAAGAAATGTTACGAGAAAGTTTTTGTAAATATTTCCAATATTATTTCTCGAAAATTTCCTAAAATTTTTGAATATTCGTATAGTCTTTTAAAAATATTTCTTTTTTAGATTAAGAAAGCTTTTAAAAACTTATCTCAATAATTTCTTATAAATTTACCATTAGGAGATACGTATAAATATAACGTGATATATTTTTGGAAGATTTGTAAGTGGTGTGTGGATGTATGTATACGAGTACAAGACAAACGAATGAGTGGAACGGTCCAACGGAATCAACGCCATCGAAGTATAGAGGTAATAAGTAAGGGCGCCTCTACATGGAGTATGGCGTTCTCGAGAATGGCAGACTGGCATACCTAACTTTGTGAGAGCAACAAAGACAGACAATTTTCAAATGTGCTCTATCCTTCTCAATCTCATGGAGTTAGACTGTCATTCTCGAGATCGCCAGACTCCATGTAGAGGCGCCCTAACTATAGAGTAGAGGAGTCCGCTGAAAATATGTCCGCCGTTGTAGAAAGAGAATGAGAACGAAGAGGTCCTCTCTTTCTCTGTCAGACGCGCATGCATTAATAGAGACAAAGAGGGCCCTCTGATTTTTCTCTCTTTCTATCGAGCGGACGATACCGCTTACACATGTGCCTATGTCTCCCCTCCTCTATACTTATTACCTCTATGCATTGAAGGCATAGAAAGCATGGCATATGGTGTTATTTGTGGACAATCCTTTCCCACATGGCATGAAAAGTTTTGGTGAAACCTTTTAAGAAATATTTCATGAAAAGCTTGCCACAACCTTGCTGTAATATTACAGAAACCTCTCAAAAATATTTTCAGTGAGATTTCAGGAAACCTTACAGAAACATTTTAGAAGCATTTCAATTAATGTTGAAAGTAGACAATGAAAGTACATTTCATAAAATAATACTGCAAGCTTTTTTAAAGCTTTTATGAAATCTTTCTTACAACGTCTCTGAAAAGAAACGTGTAATATTTCATGAAATACTATGGCAAGGTGTTGAAAAAATTTCTCAAAAAGATGTTTTTATTCCTACAGAACCATTCAAGAAACATTCTTAAAACCTTGCAAAAATATTTTACGAAAGGTTATAAGGAAACCTTTCAAAAACATTTCCGGTATCATTGCCTGAAACGTTTTAGCAAAGTTTGAACAACGTTTTGGAAACGGTATTAATATCGTAAAAACATATTTCAAGAAATGTTACTGCAAGGTTCTACAAAGCTTTCCCAAAATTTTTCGCGCAAACTTTCTATAAAGAAACATTTCATAAATGTAACGAAAAGGTTTCAAAAAGATTTCTTGGAAGGATTATTTTATAAAACTGAAAATGTGAAAAAATATTTACGAAACCTTCCAAAAATATTTCACGAAAAGTTATAAGGAAGCTTTCAAAAACATTTCCTGTATCATTTTCTGAAACGTTGTAGCAAAGTTTTCGGAACGTTTTGGATACTATATTGCCAGCGTGAAAACACATTTCAAGAAATGTTACTGCAAGGTTTAACAAAGCTCTCCCAAAATTTTTCTAGCAAACTTTCTATAAAGAAACATTTCATGAAATGTTACGAAAAGGATTCAAAAAGATTTCTTGGTAGGATTATTTTATGAAACTGAATATAAAAAAATATTTCCGAAACCTTGCAAAAATATTTCGTGAAATGTTATAATGAAATCTTTCAAAAACATTTCCGGTAACATTTTCTGAAACGTTTGACCAAGTTTTCGCAACGTATTGGATACGATATTGACATCGTGAAAACACATTTCAAGAAATGTTACTGTAAGGTTTTACAAAGCTTTCCCGAAATTTTTCTCGCAAACTTTCCATAAAGAAACCTTTCATGAGATGTTACGAAAAGGTTTTAAAAAGATTTCTTGAAAGGATTTTTTATGAAACTGAAAATGTAAAAAAATATTTCCGAAACCTTGCAATAATATTTCGCGAAAAGTTATGAGGAAGCTTTCAAGAACATTTTCTGTATCATTTTCTGAAACGTTTTAGAAAACTTTTCGCAACGTTTTCGATACGATATTGATAACGTGAAAACCCAGTTACAAGGAATGTTACCGCAAGGTTTTGCAAAGCTTTCCCAAAGTTATAATCGCAAACTTTCCCTAAAAAAACATTTCATAAAATATTACGAAAAGGTTTCAAAAAGATTTCTTGGACGGATTTTTTTATAAAACTGAAAATGTAAAAAATATTTTTGATACATTGCACAAATATTTCACTAAAAGTTATAAGGAAGCTTTCAAATAACATTTCCTGTATCATTTTCTGAACCGTTTGAGCAAAGTTTTCGCTACTTTTTGGATACGATATTGACATCGTGAAAACGCATTTCAAGAAATATTACTGCAAGGTTTTACAAAGCTTTCCCGTAATTCTTCTCGCGTACTTTCTCTAGAGAAACACTTCATGAAATATTACGAAAAGGTTTCAAAAAGATTTCTAGGAAGGATTATTTTGTGATAATTAAAATGTGAAAAAATATTTCCGAAACCTTTCAAAAATATTTCACGAAAAGTTATAAGGAAGCTTTCAAAAACCTTTCCCGTATCATTTCCTGAAACGTTTTAGCAAAGTTATCGCATCCTTTTTGATTCGTTATTGACACCATGAAAAATATATTACAAGAGATATTAGTTCGAGGTTTTACAAAGCATTCCCGAAATTTTTCTTACAATATTAGGGGAACGTTTTGAAAAGATTTTTTGCAATATTTTTTTCACATAAACAAAAACAACAAAAAATATTCCTAAAACCTTGTAAAAATATTTTATGAAAGATTATTAAGGTAACCTTTAAAAAAAAATTTCTAGTATCATTGCGTAAAATGTTTTTGAAATATTTTCGCATCAATTTAATTCGGTATTGTCGCCATTTCTCCAAAGAGACATAACATTTCATGAAATATTATGGGATCGTTTTGTAAAGATTTCTTGGAAAGTTTCTTTAGGTAAAGAAACTATAATAAAATATTCCCCAAAAGCTTGCAAGAACATTTTACGTCATGTTATGAGGAGACTAAAAAAATTGAATGTATCATTGCGTTAATAGTTAACGAAATGTCTTAGCAACATTTATCATATGGTATTGACGCCATAAAAAAATTTCAAGTCATATCAGGGCCAGGTTTTACAAAGCTTTCAAGAATAGTTTATTACAACCTTTCCACAAAGAAATGTATAACATTTTATGAAATATTATGTGAAGGTTTTGAAAAGATTTTGTATCAGGTTTTCTTTTCTCACACGCCCTTCTCTCGTCAATCAAAGGTTTCCTCGATTTTACTAAACTAGAGATTTCAACAGCGCGCGTTGCGCGCCCTAACCGCTAGAAAACGGTTCGACTTCCTGATTTAGACGCATGCGCACTACATGAGCCAATCACATAACGTTTATTTTGGCTTCACAACATCCGGTCATGACTTTTTTATATAGGGATATTTCTTAGATTACAATAAATATTAATTTGATTTAACTAAATATTTAGTTGTGTTTTATTGGTTATCTTATTAGTTCTACTAATTATTTAATCAAATCCAATACTTATTTATTTGATCTTGCAAATATTTTGGCAAATCAAGTGAATGTTTAATTGACAAGAGTACGAATTTAAGGTCATACGAAGTACCGACACGATTCATACCTTACCGACACCTAAACTTGAATTTTTGTATCGTATTTAAACAAAAATTTTAGAAAAAAGCATTCTTTCACGCCCTCCGGTCTTAAAGCCATGTTTAACTCAACCGCAGATCCCTAACTTATCGGTACATAAATATTATGTTTTTTATCACATCTAAACAAAAATTTTAGGAAAAAGCGTTTTTCACACCCACCGAAATGGGATTAAGCATACCCTATTAAATTTCTAAATGATTCCATCCATTAGATTTTCCCAAAAACGTTTTTCAAATTAGTAATTAACTAGAACGAAGCATTAAACATTTCCAAATCCATTTTAGAAAAATCTAATTAATACAATGATTTAAAAATTTAATAGGGCATTTCACTTAATGTTATGTTGGAGAGCATGAAGAACTCTTTTTTTTTAATTCTTGTTTAAATACGATAAAAGAATTAAAGTTTAGGTGCCGGTAAGGTAGGGATTGTGTCGGTACTTCACATGGCCTTAACAAAAGAATTAGTTGAGTTTATTAAATATCATAGTCGAAAGTACTCAATATGTTGTCTTTTAATCAAATGTTTGCCATTTTTATTCAAGTCTACTCCATACTTAGCTAAAATTAAAATTTTGTACGGTAGAAGCGTTGCGTAGCGTAGTGGTTAGGGCATCAGCCTTGTAATCCGAGGGACTCGAGTTCGATCCCACCTTAGGTCAAAATTTTTTTCTGCGTTTTTTCTGTAAGATAATTTGTAAATGCGAAATTGCGAACGATAATATTATAAATTAATGCAAATATACAATAATTTAATATTAAAAAACATAACTGATATAATAACTATTCAGATATATTAAGTTGCAGGAGTTCAGGAAGGATCATCAACTACAAGGAAAAAACTGGTTTTCAAAATTGTTAAAAAAAATTGTTATAAAATATTATTAAAAAATTTCTAATTCCGATAACTTTTGAAAAATATTTTTTGAAATCTTTTTAAAATGTTTCAAAAATCTTACTTGATGGTTTTGAGGCCTCTTAGAAACTTCCGTAAAACATTGTTGTATCCTTTCAAAATATTTCACAGAACTTTTCAGGAAACCTTTCCAAAATCTTTCACAAAATATTTTTAGAAAGGTTTCTAGAAACATTCTAAGAGATAGTTCAAATAACTTTCAAAAAGTTGCAGAAATGTTTCAAAAACATTTCTTAAAATAATTTAAAAAACCTTTCTGAAATCTATCATAAAACCTTTTTGATGGCTTCTATCGCGGACATAAATAATTTCAGAAACCTTTCTGGAAATATTTCAGTAATATTTAAAAAAATATTTTTAGAAAGGTTTCTAAAATGTTTTTGAAACATTTTAAGAGATATTTCAAATAGTTTCAAAATGTTGCAGAAATGTTTCAAAAACATTTCTTAAAATAATTTTATAAAACCTTTCTGAAATATATCATGAAACCTTTTTGATGGCTTCTATCGCGGACATAAATTATTTCAGAAACCTTTCTGGAAATATTTCAGAAATATTTAGAAAAATATTTTTAGAAAGGTTTCTAAAATGTTTTTGAAACATTTTAAGAGATAGTTCAAATAGTTTCAAAATGTTGCAGAAATGTTTCAAAAACATTTCTTAAAATAATTTTATAAAACCTTTCTGAAATATATCATGAAACCTTTTTGATGGCTTCTATCGCGGACATAACTTATTTCAGAAACCTTTCTGGGAAATATTTTTAAAATGTTTTCATCCTTTCTACGAAACATTTCCGAAACCTTTCAGAAATATTTCGTTTTATGTGGGACTTTCTCAAATTATAAATTAAGTGACATAAATTGTTATTTTATAGTTTGAATTTTGATTTAAAGACTACGCTATCGTCTTATGCACAAATATAAATTTAAATAAAATTAATCAAAGATATAATTGATGTTACATTCGTGGATGGTATTAGTTATTACATAAAATTATTAATTATTAACTGGTTAACTTAGAATCTTATCTATCTTTTACTAGATGCTATGTAAAAAGTACGAAAGTTAATATAAAAGTTAATTGAATGAATTGAATTTGTTATTGCGATTCAAAATCCTTAATTGAAATTAATAAAGAGAATTTATTACGTATTTGTATTAAGTAACCTTACTAATCTTATATCTTAAATTCTTAGAGACTTATCTACCTTATTATGCTTTTAAAATGTAGAATTAATTATAAACAGTTAATTGATATATACTTTAAATCGTAAATTATTTATCCTTGAATTTAGTTATTATGATTTGAAATATTTAAAAATAAAGTCTAATTTATATTAAATGATCTTCTTAATAATCTTAACTTCTTAAAATCTTATCTAATTCGTTATTCTTTAACACAGAGTTAAATATAAAGAGTGTATTAAGTTGTAAATTATCGATCCTTAAATTGGCTATTATGACTCGAATCTCTTAATCGACTTTAAAGACGAGACGATTTGCAAATATATATATATTTATATGTTATCTGATTTATCCGTCGGATTCGGTGTTGATTGGGGTTCTTCCTTCGATATGGACGGCCATGGACCCAATTTCAATCACCCGTTGTCCTGGTATTCACCCTGAAGTCCCAAGGAAAACCACAGCCTCAAAAACCTTGGGCAGGACAGCTCTCCCTCCTCCGATTGGTGAGGTTGTTGATCCTTCCGTTGTTGTTAACTTGTTGTTGTTGAATGTAGTTGACTCGTTGAAAGATCGTCGAAGTAATTGAAACTTGTTGAAAACTCGTTGAAACTTCTCGAAACTCGTCCAAACTCGTTGAAACTGGTTAAAGCTCGTTCAAACTTGTTGAAACTCGTTGAAGATTGTTGAAACTTGTTAATACTTGTTAACAGTTAACACTTCATGAAACCGTTGAAACTTGATATAAAATCGTTGAAAATGCGTTGATCTTGATATAACTATATATATTCAGCGTAATTCTTGAAGATACGTGGGTGCTGATAGGTACAAGATCGGATTATTTCTCTAAGCGAGACTGCCCGTCGGTGTACTGGGCTCCCTTTTATATGGTGAGCGCGGACCTGAAAGCCGTTGAGGATGATCCCTCTCCCTCTGGTGGTAAAAACTTGAAATACATCTATAGCCTGTGGAAGTGCTGTAGGACGTCAAAATCTGAAAGGAGGCTCCGCCCCTTCTTCTGTGGTAGGAGATACTGCTTCTCTTATTGGTTCCCCTTTTGGCCGGTTACCTATTACGTAATTTCATGGAATTGTTTACTACCTAGGGGTTCTTGGAATAAAATGTCCGTTAGAATACTCTGCAACAGATTGTCATGTATGTTAGATTACGTTTAATGACGTATTATTAATAATAGTATTAATCAACATATTATGCAACTTGTATCACCGGTAATTTATTGTTACTTTATTTATTTATCCGGTCTCTTCCTTATTAATCATAATGATCTCAATTTATTAACGAAAAGTGCTTAAAACAATAAATTGTTAACTAAATGATAAACTATCGCTAATAACTTTATTAATTACTCAGTTTAATTGTTTTAATTAATCTTTATTAACCTCTCAAGTTAGGTTTATATGTTATCATTATTAACTATACGTTGCATAACATTGTTGCATATTGTCTTAATTGTCTATCAAATTGCAATTATTTTTAGTATTATTTATCAGTACCATTAACATTATTAATCAATAAACCAATAGTTATGATATTATTAATCAATTGTATGTTCAAATTACGTTTTATTACACAACTCCTAATTTCTAGTAAATACCGTTGATAATTGCATAATAATGGCTTTATTTATTTATTGCAAATGATATTAATCATTCTCGGATTGGTCGTAGTTCGTTAACTTTATAACGTTGCATGATATTATTAACCTTCAATTTGCGTTGAGCAACGTTTGGTTACTATTGTCCCGGAAAACTACTTAATTATAAACAATTGTTGTTATTACACGTCAGTACCTCCAAGAATAACCAATTATCCGGATAACTCGAGATTGTTTTTAAATTTGTTGTTAATTATCTATACTTGCGTTTTATTGTTTATCTTTAGCTCTTGTTATAAATTATTGTTATTAATATTATTAAATTCCTGGTCGGTTATGATGATTGTTGCTAATCAACTCCTTAACTATTTTTAGTTATTATATTTGTTTATTTACACAACGTTGCACAACGTTATTATCCTCCGATTATACGTCGCGCAACGTTTGCTATACAATACCGCGCATTCTTAAATAATTATAAGCTTTATATTTTAACAGTTAATTATCAGCGACGGTGATGCTCATGATTTGTTAATTATTATTATATGGTTGTTTCTTAACCTGAAATTGTGACAGCGTTGCTTCTGTTATTTAAATGATTATCAGAACATCAATTATTCCCAAGATTTTAATAGCATTTGTAGTATTATTAATAATAATCTCCGTATTTGTTATAATTTTTAACCTATTATTATTATTTCCAATCATTTCCACGAATCATAAGGTTTATTCTCATGTTAGCAATACGCATGAATGAGTAGTGTAAAAGGGTTCGATCGATTGCTCCCATTGCAAAAGGGGCTTAAAGGTCGGTTTGCATCCATTTTGTATTCCAAGGAACGCTAGTTCCTTACACTATATAAGTACAGCACGTGTGCTGCGTATCAACATCGATCGATCGCGTAGACTTTTTTTTTACTCCTAGAGTTATATCGCGTAGACTTCGGAGCTTCGGAGTCGAGCTGTGTTCTGCCGTTTTGCAGCCGCCAAAACATGCTGCTGCCGAGGTTAGGGCTCGTTACTGCGAATTTGTGTCGAATTAATCGGTAAGTTTCGATCTGTCAATCGTTTACCATGTTTTGCTTTGTATTACAATGATTTTTTTAAAAATTGCACCAGAATAATCAATAATTAAGTTTTAATATGTTAGTTTAATGAACAAAGTGGTGTACTTAAAATAGATTGTAGCTAATTTTATTTTTGTTCCTTGTAGACCAACATGTTCAGTAGTGTTGCAAAGAGGATTTGCAAAAATCAGTGAGGAAGATCTCAAGGATAAGCCCATTCCCATGTCACAGACAGAGGCTGCAAAGTGGAAGGCTGCATACACTCGCGAGGTACCATCAGAAAGGGTTTGGTTCACACCCTATGTAGTGTCTCTTAGTGTTGGAATATTCATGTTGTACTTTTGTTACTTAAGAGAAGAAAACGATATCGATGAATTAATTTATCGACCGTTGCCTGAAACCTTGGAGGGTATACAGGAACTATTTCCGGATAAAGATTTTTATACAAAACCTGATTATGTACGTTATCATGAAGAAGTCAAGAAATCTCGAGAAAAGAAAAAACAGCAATAAAAAAGACCAGTGAGTTAGTGGTATCTATCAAGTTTCTCATAGAGTAGTTTAACTCTACATTTAATTTTGTGAATAAGAAATGATTTATTCATCATTGATTAATATTTTTCAATGTAAGATTTCTTAGAAAAAAAATGTAAATATTACATAAATGAAGTGTATATAAAAGTTTTTTGTTAAGTAATAATAAATATGTTTAATTAAAAAAGTTTACTTATGATACTTATGATATAATTCTTTTTCAAACTCATGTTTATGCTTTGTACAATTTCATTCAGATCACAATGAAACTTTAAAACAAACTATAAATAACGATGTATTAATTTTAGTCTTGTTAGGAAAAAACTAAAGTTCTTCAATTTTTTAATTTTAAAATGGATAAAGTAATTCTCCTGTAACTATGTTGCTGACTATTTTACTCCATTCTAT
Source organism: Torymus aiolomorphi (assembly GCA_036365515.1). NCBI lineage: Eukaryota > Metazoa > Arthropoda > Insecta > Hymenoptera > Torymidae > Torymus > Torymus aiolomorphi. The sequence goes on along the minus strand of CM070873.1, from coordinate 33,846,821 downwards.
TGGTGGATGTATGGTGATTGTGTCAGGAATAGATTTTTTCCATGTTTCACTCCAGGGAGCTATGATAGGTTTTGTGCTTAACATTATAGGACCTGTTATTTGTCTATCTAAGAACTTTATTCCAATGGAACCTTAAAACATTTTATAATAATTAAAATTTTATCATTTCAATGATAATATTACTTTAATCAACTACAATACATTACCTGTTGCATCAACAGTACAAAATAGCCACCTGAAGAAAGCATATACTGGTATAATTTGTAGATAAAATTTCAATCTCGTTAAAAGACCACCAAATCCAATCATTGTAAGTCTAAGCTGCAACATATTGCAATTAAAAATTAAATAATATTGCAATTAAAATATGAAAGCCATGATTAGAAGGCAAATCTTATTATGTGAGAATTGCGATTACTTACTATTGTAAAAACTATATAATAAACCAATGTAGTTGGCATTAAAAACAAAAGTATAGTAAATAATAATGTACCAACAAATAACTGATCTGGTTGGTACTGACAAGAATCAACTCTTTTTCTCAAGGGATTTTTTTTCTTCCCAAGAAATAATCGGAAAAGTGCTGTTAATCCCCTAAGCTGTATATTATACAGTCTAAAAATTAAAAAATGCACTTTTATTAATTAAGAAATAAGTCAATTATTGTTTTTTAAAGTAAATTATATACACACCTTGCAGCATAAACATAAATGCAGTATGTGTGAAAACTCACAAGAGCTAATAGATCAGCCATAATGGAAATTTGAAAAGTCAAACCTAATCTGCCAAAAAACAATAGTACTCCAAAAGCTAATTCCATAAGTGGTTTGGAAACTACAAGAAATGCCCACCACAGATGAATGTGATACAGAAAAAATTTTCCAAGAATACTGTTGAAAGGACGATTTAATTTCAGACCAGCTGGTGATCCCATCAACCAATTTACAAGTCCTTTTAATGATTCTACTACTTTCTAAAATTAAATAATTCATTGCAAAATTACGCAATGAACAAACTTTTAAATAACTTTATAATGATGAAAATATTTACCTCTGCATAGAAAAGTAAAATATCGGAAGGTGAAGAGTCTTCTAAAAAGTGTAAAAGCAATTTCAGCAATAATAATCCTAATATCATGTCTACAAGCATAGCAAGAATATAATTAGTTGTCTTCAGTGTAAACCTTTTGCTGTGCAAAAGTGTTACCAATGTCCATTTTGCATTTTGAAACCATGCAGTCAAATGTAATCCTAGTGAAGAATACTTCAAAATAGGGTTGAGCATGTTGGTAGCTTTACAAAACCACATTGTAGGATACAATAAAGTTAGTACCAAAAAAGTGAAAACACTCTCTCTTGCACGGGCAAAAGAAATGTTCTTTAATTTATCCTGCTTTCTCCTGGTAATTTCTTTATTGAGAATAGATTTTAGCTCTGAAAAATGATCCATTGGAATTTTATCAGTGTACAATTCTGCTCTCAAAAAACAATATTCATCATATAATATAATAACTGTATGACAACTTGATGGAGGTAATTTTTGGTTTCGTAGCATCACATTCCTCATACAGTACTCATAATTTGTACTTGTTTGAGGTGATAAATACAATTCTATCCAATTTGGTAACTTTTTCTCCCAGTATTCTCTCTTCTTTTCAGTTCCATAAAAATAACCAAGGGGTACAAGATCATTGCTTGCTCTGGTAATGCTCTGTACTGACTCGGTTAATCCAAGGATATAAAATTTAGTATTATCCTCCTCAGCATTGTACACAACATTGCCATACATACACCCAGGCCCTTCTTGGCAAAATTTCTCTGGTATAAAAACTATAAGAGACTTCATGTTTCTTATATCTAAAATTCCAGAAAAGATAAAATAATTATTTTCATATACTTAATGATTCATTAGACGTAAGTTATACACTTACATTAGATATTACTTAAGCACTAAATTCTTGTGGTTTTTTGATTCTGTACATTATATGGTTATTGTAAATTCCAAAACATAGCTTCATCTTATGTTTCATCTTATACTTTTAAAATTATTAGCCTTGATATTATAAATTTCCTTTGAAAAATTTTCCGTTGCTTCATCCTAAAAAAATTGATAAATTTATAGCTTAATTGATGCAAAAAATAACAGGCAGTTGTATTTATATGTATGTAAAACTCAAATTAAAAAACAATGTTTACATAGCATATCATATCTTGCCTATATGCCCCTTTACCATTTCCACAATTTTAAGGACTCATGACAGTTACAATACGACTCATATAAATTTTCTTAATTAAACTTCCCGTAAAAGAAAAAAATAAATCACTAGTACATACAAAAAAATAATAGGCACCTCACTTAAACTTCCAAACTTTTTCGTTCGAAGCACATGCAGGCAGTTCTCCCAAAACAACCGCTCGAGCCGCAGTCACTATAATAATCAGCCTCCAATTAAACCAACTTATCAAATCTTACCTCCCACTTTTTTCCGCCCCTAATCTCCCTGCCATCCACAAGTCCACTCATAAAATTCCACCCACGCGTCGAATCTAACCTGCCGTATGAACGAGAATATAGAGCGCTAAAATCAGCTGTTCGATGGCGCCGACGTCCACGTATCCGCGGCCCCGACGTTAATAAAATTACACCGGAATGGAATAAGTAGGTACAAGGCGAGACAAACTATTCACCTGCAGCGGCGCACGCGCAATCAATCCGCAAAGACGACACTAGACTTCATTTATTATTTATAACGAGACTCGCCGTAGTCGCCGTGTGTAGGTAAGGTTTTAAGTACTCAGTTACTCCACGACGATGGCGGCAGGTTTTGTTGTGTTTGTATTCGCGACGTTGTCAATTGTTGATTGGCCCGTGTCTGTACTGTGCAGGTGTTGAGCGATTACGTTCAACAGAGTAAATAGAATTATTTTTACAACGCGCAGAGTAGATTGCCCTTGATGTTAAATATACTGTAATACAGAGTGGTTTTAATGACGAGTTCCTGTTTTTCGCGGTCATAAGGTGTTTTGTTAATCACAACGAGGTTGTTGGTTTGACTTTGAATGTTTGTTTTGTTGACTCTCAGTTTACAATGAACGTAAGAAATGTCATTTTCGATTTATTTATATTATTAAGGAAACCGTATAAAAACAGGAGAACATGTATTAGATAATGTAATAATCTGATTTTGAGAAAGTTTAATACCTTCTATCAAATTATGTTAAAAAGATTTTTTTGGATTGTAAATATACTATTTATGTATTAGTAATAGTAATATTTGCTGTGTAGTCATATAAGCACTTCCAATTTTACAGATAAGAGAAGAAACAGAAAATTTTTTTAATGAACTCATTATTAATGAAAGCAAATGCCAAAGTAACAAAAAGGTTGGGAAAGGACTCAAGTGTCTTGGGTGTGCAGATGGGAGTTCAATGAGCAGAGCACATAGCTGTTTTTTGAATGGATCTGGTGACTTCGTTGGCAGATAATGTCCAGCGAGGAGAGCCGAGAGCCAGAAGAGCCAGCAGACACATCAAGCGATGCAGAGGGTTTGGAGCAGACTGATACCAGCAGACAAGAGCAGAGGCGGTCAAGTATCAAGACTGAAAACAATAGCGAAAGTGCAAAGCCTACTCTTGAGGAAAAGTTGTCCAGCAAAATGTTCACTTATGCCAGAGAAACAATATGTTTCTTTCTTGCGGTGGCATTTACAGCTCTTGCTGTTTTGCACAGCTCGTAAGTTTTATAAGACAGAAAAAAGAGAAAAATTATATTTTAATCATTATAATATGTATGATTTTTTTTCTAGGCCACCAAGAATTTCGAAGCCACCAATTGCAAGACCATTTTTTAATGAAACTTCTTTAGTTTTGGATTTTTATAAAGGACATTTGGGGGCTCTAGTCGAAAGAGTGACTGATGCAGACTTTAGTTTTGTTATGTATTATGCTCCTTGGGATGCAGATTGCCAAGCTATGAAAGAAGAGCTAGAAATTGTTGCTCAATACTACCGTTCACAGGTGAATTTTTAGCACCCATAAAAAATATATATAAAATTTATTCTTTTTGTACAATATTTATTCAAAACAAAATTTTTCATTTTCAAATTTCTAACAGGTATTTTTTGCTGCAATCAATTGTTGGCATCCAGGTTCAGAATGTAGAGCACGATACAGCAAAATACAAAGTTATCCGGTGCTAATGCTTTACCCTTCAAGAGAGTCTGGTGTACAGTACAAAGGCATTCGAAGTGCCCCTTACATCATACGCTTTATCAATATTTTTATGAATCCAATAAAAAGGGTTACTATAGATGAGCAATTAATGCAACTGTTAAAGTCATATGATGTGAGTACAATAATTGTAAATGCTTTTACTCATAATATGTTGAAAAGTAAATAACGTTTTTTCATACTTTTTTCATTCAGACTGTGATGATTGGATATTTTAATTTTATGGGCTTACGGAAAAGCCCTGGGTATAGAGAATATTATAGAGCAGCCCTTCGAACTTTAGAAAAAGATCCTAATGGAGAAATAGCATTTGTAGCAATAACAAGCCCCCAAACTGCAAAGGAGCACGGGGTCGTGCAATTCCCTGCAGCCAGTTTACTCATGTGGAATGAAACTCTGGTAACTTAATAATTTTGTTCACTTCGATACCTATGCGTTCTTAAGCATTATGACTTATGTACTTCTCAAATTCGCAGTTCTATCCAGACGGCAACGAATGGACTGCAGAAAACTTATCGAACTGGATCAACAGCGTCGTTCATCGCGTGGTAACCTGGCTGCAGCCCCCGGGCATCAAATCGCTAACATTTGCGTCGTACTTATGGGAGGGACCAGTCCTCTTCCTCTTCACACCTCGCAACCCCTTGCATTTCGAGAACGACAACTTTAATCTGGTAAATACGCTTATTTAGAAAAGAAAAAATGGTAATGAACTGTTTCTAAAAAACGCATTGTTTTTCAGTTGAAAGAGGTGGGACTGCAGTACTACGACTGCTCGGGCAACCCTCAGATAGACGACATAGTATCACGGTTGCGACAGAGCCGGCTGCAGGCCGCACTGAAGGCTTTTGAGACACGGGAGCACTGTATGAGCATATTCGAGGAGGGCAAGCCACAGCAACATTCTTTCACACGTTAGTATTGTAATACAACCGACCTTAACATAAACTTTACCAATTCTTCTGACACAAATAAATCCTTATCAGGGTTCACTTCGAAGCCGCGCCGGTGGACGAACGAAACAGCCAACTGCTGTTCGGATGTGCCAACGAACCGGTGCGTCGTGTGCACGCGTAATGCCGACGACAGTGCCGACGTCCTAGAGAAAATGTGTGCAGCGCCTGGTGCCGCCTCCTGCCACGGCCTCGACGTCTTTAACTTACCACTTGTCGCCTTCGAGGAAGCTGGCTCCTCAGTACGCCCTGACATGACACTCACGCACCACGCCCGCCGCGAGAACGAGGTCGAGGGGGCTTGTTATGCGGATAGGTAGGAGACGTTAAATCTGAAATAAAACATATTTTGAGGTCGAATTGAAAAATTTATTTTTCTGACTTTTCTTTTAGTTGCGACGATGTGACCGCGTCAGTGGAGTCTGCAGATGATGAATCAGTGGACCCGCGTTCCGCGTTAGCGGTGAAGGCTGCCCACGAGCGCGAGGAGTGCCGTCGGCTCCTCGCCGGCTACAGCTATCAGCGGCCGGTGTTCCCACGCGACGCTGACAACGAGAGCGAGCTTGCTTTGACGGAGGCCATCTGCAAGGTGAACAAGACACTGGCGCTGGTTGCCATCGACAGTCTTCAGTATTTTCACTTCGCGGAGAGTCTCGGTATCGACGTGGCGAGCGTCCGCGATAAGACAGCAGTCGTCATCCTCGATCCCTTGGTACAGCGTTTTTTAAATGAAAAGTTGTTGGACGAAGTTATAAATTGTTTATATACGGTTTTGCAGGATGAAAGTCAATTTATCATGCAAGGGGAGTACAGCAGGAACGCATTGGTACAATTCATTAACAACTACACGAACGGCTACCTGAGGCGGTCCATGCGCTCCACCAATCCGAAACAGTTCATGCGCCCGCTGACGACGAAGACCAAGTGCCGGAAGGACGCCAAGTCCAAGTCAGTTTGCGTCGAGGAGCTCACGACCGATACATTTTTAGATACTGTTCTCAATCCTGACAAGGTTTGTTTAATTATATCATTGATTTCTACGATTGTTACGAAGTTATTACATTTTTTCTTTGGTTTTTTTTTTTTTACAGGATATCGTTGTTATGTATCACTCGCCTTACTGCGCCTTCTGCAGCGCGGTGGCTTACGTGTATTTGACGGTGGCGAATTATCTATCCAAGATGGATCACTTGGAGTTTGTAAGGATCGATGGGGATAACAACGACCTGCCCTGGGAGTATACGATGAACCGTTATCCGTCTATTCTATTTTTCCCTGCCAGAAGGTAAAAAAATAAACTTTTTTTTAACAATTAAACGCCCGCGTGTTCACGATTTGATCTCTATTTAGAAAAGAGGATAGTACGCTGTTCCCGTGGACGTTGCCCGTCTCCGTTGGTAACCTGCTCAACTTCGTTCTGGCGAATCTCGACCCGGAGTCTCATCTCGAGGCCCTGATAAACGTATGTGCGGGGGGTGCCGGAGGTGCGGGTGGCGGCACCCCGGCGACTTGCCTCGCGCGCGCCCGCTGGCTCTGCCTCGACGTCTTGGAGGAGCGGTTACGTGAATTTCGCCACCTGCGCCGGGCCGCGCATCCCGGTGGTATCAGCAAGGAGCAGCGGAGGAGAGTCGAGCACGTCAAACGTGCCCTGCTGCTGAAGCTTGAGCACGTGCGCGAGGTGCACTTGCTACTCGGCGCGAGCGATGACCTCACGAGGGACTCGGCAAAGGTGATTTTCTTGGCTTTTGCTGTTATTTTTGAAATTATATTTTGTGCTAATGGTTACTTTTTTTTTGTTTGGTTTAGGCGCGGATGTTGAGGAACAAATTTAAAGACCTTTATGCTAAATTAGCGCACCTTCGACGCGATAAGAACAAGTCTCACTGTTGCACGACAATTATCGAACGAAGACCGCTGGAGCAGCGCGCTTCGTGATGCAATCGGGTTTGCCATATTTACAAAGAGTCGAAAATTTTAATTTGCTCCACGTTGTAGTGATCAGAGTAATTTCTTTCGTTTTTATGCAATAGAATATTATTAGTTATATTTATTAGCGTGCCCCATATATTCGCCTTGTAAGACTTACAGGCAGCGCCCTACTGGTGTCCGATTTTGGAAGCTTAGGTAGTGTGTAAAACCATCAAAATACATGACAAAAATAAGAAATCACAAAACAGAATGCCCTACAGTCATCAGTTTGTTAAAATATTATAATAAATATTTATTAAAACGATTTTTTTTTTTCATATAAAAATATTTTGAAACTGAAAATTTTTTCAAAAATTTTTTATGCGTTTTAAAATTTGGGAAAAGTAATATAAATAACTTTTTATTATAATACCTTACATTATATTACAGTTTAAAACCCGTTTTTTGTTGTTTTCAAGTTTCGTCGTATACAATGTAATGTTTGGTACCCACCACTTAAGCTTCCAAAAATGAACACCAGAAGGGTGCTACCTGTACTCTTAACAAAGTGAATTTGTAGCATGTAGGTAAGTTATTTCAGTGTCAATCATTATTTGAAAGTAGCCAAAGTGAACATTCTAAACAATTATACTAATAAATATTCGAAAATTTATAATATTCTTATTGAGAATTTTAGAGAAAAAGTTATAGAGCATTGAAGTAACTTGGACCAAAATTAATGTTTCGACTCCGGACTTTCTGATTACAAGAGGACCACGTTTTTGCTCTTTTTAGGTACTTTTTCACCATTGTGAAAGACACATTCCACTTTTTATCGCTTAATAAGGATCAACTATTTTTTGAAATTTTAAACTCCACATCTGTTTGTATTGTAGAAATAGTAAAGAGTTGTGAAAATATATATTCAATCAGCTGTGTTCGATGCGCAAGAGTGTTGCGTGTTTGTTGTTTTCCGAGAGAAAAATATGTTGAGCATTTAAAAATTACGTTCGAGAGTGAAACGAACGAAAACTGTATTTAGATATGTAAAAATGTAAAAATTGTACATCTTGACGATATTTCTATATTGTAATATCAAAAAATATTAAAAGTAGACTAAGGTGATATGAAAAAAAAATTAATTTTGAACATACTGAAACTGAATATTTTCATTCAGTTATCAAGACCAATTCACGTTACTACGCGAAGTGAACAAAAACTAATATTTTTTGTAATTACTGAAAAAATATACCTAATAATGATTTAAAAGTTACACGTTGTGCCGAAAGATTAATTATAAAAAATGTAAAATAGGAAACTAACTTTCACTTAATTTCTCTCGTACAGGAATAAAAACCTCTGCTGTAAATTACGAATAAGGTAACTGTATGCAAGAGCGTGCAATAATGACTGTATGTATGTACATATGCGCAAAATTGTTGTACTTGTACTGAATTTGCGCAAAAGACGCGAATAATATAATTTTATTTGGATTTCAGTACCTATATATAGACCTTAAAGTTCTTGCGTTTATAGTTGAAAACAATAAATTTTGTGCAAATGGAAATTCGATATTATAAGTTATTATTAACTATTGTTTTAACAAATACTATCTGTTATGTGTACTGCATTAAAATAATTGTTTGCCCTTCTAATTTTTTATTTGTTTATGTCTAAAATGCAAATTTATGTTTATTTTTTAACAATAAGTTTAATGGCAAATTAAATCTAATTTTAGAAAGTAAATGAGTGACGTAATCCTTTTATTTCATTTTGAAAATTGTTTATTGAGAAAACTTATTAAGAAGGCAACATTTTTGCGTAGCAAATATATTAAATATAATAGGTACATTATATACAAAAAAATGATACAGGTTTCATTTGTTTATAAAATTAAAAATTATCAATTATATATATAGTTATATTTCAACAATAAAATTAATTATGTTATATTCATTTCCATTTGTTTGTTAAATAATTTTTTACAGTAAGCCACAGCTTTTTGTAGTGAGTCAGAATCACTTTGCTCATTAGAGCTATCTTCTTTTTTAATCATTTTTTTAGGAATTTCTAAATTTTTAGCTCTAATAATATTATTTAAATCGTCATTACTTAAATATTGAAATATATTATCTGAGCAGGAATTAGGAAGTCCTAACTTTATCATTGATTCCAATGATTCTTTTGCCTTTTGTAACAATTTTTTTTTTGCTAGCCCTTTTCTGAATTGTGCTTTTAACAAATTGCCATATACATCAAAGTTTGTTTTAAAGTCCTCTGATTTTAAAATTTTTTGTAACATTTCATTGCCAACATAAATTTGCATCGTATTAGCATTCATAAACAAAATATCATGTAATGAAATATTGTTGTTAAGCATGATGCTTTTCATTTTTTCAATTTCCTCTCTGCATTGCACTAAAAAGTCATCCTGTGGATCAGGAGCAAAAACTCCATATAACTGTTTATAACAGGAATCTGTTTTTTCAGTAACATACAAACCAGTTATCTTGAGCATATTTACATAATCTTTAAACATACAGAATATGTTCACACATCTCTCTGTACCATTTATGGGCAGGGAGAGAGCCGTTTCACCTGCATGATCCTCGATATTTATATTTGCAAAATGCTGTAGAAAAGCCCATGCAGCAGCATTATTGTGGTCCCAAGAAGCCAAATGCAAAGGAGCTCTGCCATTGATATCCTGTGCGTCAATATCACAACCTTTTTCAATAAATGTTGCAATTATGTCACCATAAGATTCTATAAATTCAGGTTCTTCAGAAGTTTCAGGATTTATTAAAGCCATGATATGAAGAATATTCATTCCATTGCATTTCATTGCAGTCACATCAGCTTTATTATTTATAAGTATATCTATAGCTTTGACTTGTTGGTGGCATGTAGCCAAGTGCAATGGTGTCGATTGATCTGCACCTTCTGAAGAATTTATATCTGCATTATGTTCCAACAAAAGTTCTATAAGTTTTAAATGTCCGTTTCTGGCAGCCATGTGTAAAGGTGTTGAACCATATTTATTTTTTGAATTAACATCAGCTCCTTGACTTATAACTAACTCAGCTAACTCCTCTTTATAATCATCATCAAACCTTTTATTAATGTTTGCTATAAGATGCAAAATTGTTTGACTCATTTCATTGTATAGTTTTACATTTAAACCATGCTTGAGAAGAATTTTGAAAATTTCATAACGTCTTGCATTGAATTTTTCTAGAATAATTTTTAACAAGCGTGCATCACGTTTCACATCATTCATAATTTTTGATCGATCATTTTTGAAAAGATAAAATAAAGGAGTTTCATCTAATACATTTTTTACATTTACATCACTTCTATTCTGCAAAAGTAGTTCAACAATTTGAGTTTGTTTTATTTGATCAATCACTTTAGATAATTTATCATAAATATTAATTTCTGTGTCCATATCTGTTTCTGAGTAAACAACTTCTTGAACTAATTTTGAAATTTTTTCATCACTCTGGAGACAAGCTAGATGCAAAGCTGTTTGTCCTTGTATATCCTTTGCATGGACATTAGCTTTATTACATAAAAGTAATTCAATTATGCACACTTGACTGGTACAATTTGTGGATAAACCTGAAAATGATAATCATAAATATTTATAATGAAATAACTTAAATATTTCAGAAACATAAGCATACATAATAGAACTAAAATATATCACACCTCTAACTGCAAAGTGTAATGGAGTATATCCAGGCCAGACTTGTGAATTGAGCAAGACAGCTTGATTAACATTAACACCACTTTGCAAAAAGTTTTCTACAGCACGCAAATTATTCTTCATACAAGCTATGTGAAAGTGAGAAAGCCCATTATTATCACATGGATTAGAATTAAATCCTTTACATGAAAACAAAATTAAATCAGCTATAACATCATTTTGTTTTTGCACAGCCATATGGAGTGGAGTCATATCATCTCCATTCTTCACAGTGATGTCAGCATCGTGTTTGAGAAGAATTTTGGCTACATCTACAGCATTGTAACAAACAGCAAAATGTAATGGGGTGTACCCAGACCAATCTTTTGTATCAAAATTTACAGAGTCATTGACATTCACACCATGATTTAAAAAATCCTCAACCACTTTTGCATTATTTTTGATACATGCAATATGAAAATGTGAAAAACCATCTTTATTAGTAGCATTAGAGATACTGATTGAATCCGATGACAAAATCATCTGAACAATATCGTGATTTCCTTTTGTTCTAGCTACATGCAAAGCTGTTTCCTCATTCTCATCTAAATCAGTAAGTGATGCTCCTCTGTCCAGCAGCATCTTAACAATTTCACCATCGTCAAGCTTTATTGCAAAATGAAGAGGAGTACTTGAAGCATTAGTCCTGGGTGTCTTTTGTACTCTGCATCCTTTTTTCATAAGAATTTTGGCAATTTCTCTACGCTTCCTCTTGAGTGCAAGTACCAATAGGTTGTAATCCGTCCACTTATCATCCTGTGTTAATTCAAGCTCATCCACAATTTTTTGCACTTGCTTTGCAGTGCCCCACATTACACTTTCAAAGAGAGTCATAGGCTTTGAAGAAGCCATCTTCAAATTCGTTTACTGCGTAAGTAATATTTTAAATTTTCTCACAGATTACCTAAAAAAAACTTTTCATTCAAATACTTTCCTTAAAAAATGTTATAATTATTTTGTTTCTCTCGTTTCATATAGGTACGTACGTGATAAGTACTTAATGTTACTTCTGTGTGTAATTTTGTTTTTTCTTTGACATTATCAAGGAGCGCTGGAGCGCTCCGAAGGCAAGTTATTTTTACTTTGCAATAACAAGTGTTTTAGAACTTTAAAAAACAAATTTTTTTCAGAGAAACCTTTTGGTTATAATATTCCGGCACGTTTATTATACTGAGTTGTAAATTGTAACCTATTTTGACACGCCAATACGCTATTTATATACTCTCAGGACTCAGAGTGTGCGCTCCAAATATTTACAGTGAATAGGTCAGGTAGTTAACGCCTTGTCTTTCAATTCGCCTTGTTAAGACCAGCGTCAGCGCCCCTCGCGGCCAAAATTCGAACTGCTTATTAAAGGATAAACACAGCTGATTAGCATGAGCGGTATACGAACCAAAGATTATTTAATTAAAAAATAAAATAAGTAGTGATCAGATGAACGTCTTAAAATCATTTATTGATTTATCTGATATTATCAGATACATTGGCAATGGAACAAGGCCTTATGTGGAAGGCGAAAGAGTTTATAAGGCTAATCATATAATATTTTGTGGGTTAGCCAAAGAAAGTAATGATTGCTCAGCAGAGATAATAGCACTGTGCCTAAAAACGTCGGGTTCACAAGAACATTTTACTTTGAGGAATTTGGACTCTGTTTTCTTCAAGTGGCAAAAATGCTTCAATTCTACAGCTTCATACATTTTTGAAGCTGTCTGTTTTAGCTTACCTCACTGTTATTTTAAATCCGTGCAAGATGCATCTTGAATAATACATGATGGAGTTCTTAAAAGAATTAACACATTTTATAAGTAAATGGTTTATATATTTACTCATTATTAAGAAAATAAACAAAACAATAATTTTGAACTGACTTGTGAAGGTGAATTAAAACTGCAACAGAGTGTTTACATTTGCTCAAAATACCAGCTTTATATAAGAGCACACACAATGAATGATATTTTCATCAGCACATACATTTGAAGAGATCTTTACTCTTATTTCATGAGGAGATTCTTGTAAACCCGACATTTTTACGTTTTTAGGCACAGTGCTATTATCTCTGCTGAGCAATTATTACTTTCTTTGGCTAACCCACAAAATATTATATGATTAGCTTTATAAACTCTTTCGCCTTCCACATAAGGCCTTGTTCCATTGCCAATATATCTGATAATGTCAGACAAATCAATAAATGATTTTAAGACGTTCATCGGATCACTACTTATTTTATTTTTTAATTAAATAATCTTTGGTTCGTATACCGCTCATGTGCTAAGTGTTTATCCTTTAATAAGCAGTTCGAATTTTGGCCGCGAGGGGCGCTGACGCTGGTCTTAACAAGGCGAATAGTAAACGAAGTACGAACAATTTTGTTGTCCGATATCAACTAATTTTGTAGTCAGTGGTAGAAAAGCTACAGTGGCGACCTATGGCGAGTGGCGACTGGCGTAGAGGACTAAATTTTGTCCATCATGCTGCTGCATCGTGCACTATTGAAGACAGGGCGTCTCACCACTACTTGTTTGGCAAAATGAAGTACTTCCCAGACAAAAATATTTCATAAGTTCTTACGTGAGTTTTTACGTGAGATCTTACGTAGAAACTTATGAAATATTATATTTTTGTCTATTGGTTAATAAAAATCAATTACAAATTTCAAAATGTAATTGTTTTCAAGTATTTTTAGGCACGACCACTACTCGGAAGAGCCTTATACATTTTCACCACAGTGACAATTTTTACATCTCAAATACTAACAATTAATTATATAAAAACTTTTTATTATTTATTTAGTTTGGTCGATTTCAGCGAAATTTGGACGTGGATCGGAACAAGTTTTCATAACAGATTATTCATCTAATCATAGGTATTTATCTGATGGTCTTATATTCTTTGAGCCGAATCCATTGCAAAATACAAAAACACCAGAGCAAATCAAAATTTGAAAAAATCGATTTTTATGCACCTGCTAAAATTAGTTAATTAAGATATTTTTTTCATATTGAATATTGTTTGCTACGAGCAAAGTATTAAGGAGCGAAATTTATTAATTACAGTGAATATGAATAATTATTATTTCAATTTAATATAAAAATAGTACATTATGTAACAAGGGGCGAAAGTAGCAGATTTTTTCCGCGGTTGGGTTTACTGCCCGAGCGGCAAGATTCTTCACGAGGGTGCGTTTACTGCCCTAGCAAAGTGATAGCAGTATAATCACCCGAGGGAAAAATCTTTTCGTGAGGGCAGCTGTAACCGCCCAAGAGAAAAATCTACTTTCGTCCCGCGTTACATATAGTATTTTTAGTACCACAAGCACGATTTTCGCGTTTTTTGAACCTATTAATAGAGCCGAAAGCGACTGCTTGTTGACCAGCGGGCGGTAAAAACTGAAAAGCGCCCGTTGCTCGCCGTAGCGGGCGGTAAAAATCGAAAAGCGCCCGCTGCTCGCAGTAGCGGGCGGTAAAAATCGAAAAGCGCCCGCTGTCGTTTTTGAAAGGAGTTTTCAAGATTGTTTAAGAAAATCATCGATATTTTGAAAAAAACACAAAAATCTATACTTGCGGTACAAAAAATATGGTGTGCACCAAGGGCTAAGTGGGTTTTTTGATCTCGTGTGGTTGCAGTACTCGTCTTCGGTTCGAAAACGCACTCGCCTTCGGCTCGTGCTAGCTCACCTTCGACTCGTATTGCAACCCCACACTTGGTTTAAAAAGACCCACTTTACGCCCTTGACACACAATATACTATTTCACCATACCCTGGCCGAAAGTACCACTTTCGCTCCCGGCTCAAAAACGCGAATGTGATATTTTTGATCCGGCTATGGTGAAAAATCGTATACGGCAACACGGGGATAAAGAGGGCCATCCCAGAGCACGTGTAAATTGCCAGCCGAGCCGAAGGCGAGCTCTTTACCTCCCTAGTTGCGTAATATACTATTTCACCATAATACCCTGGACGAAAGTACCACTTTCGCGCCCGGCTCAAAAACGCGAATGTGGTATTTTCGGCCTGGGTATAGTGAAAAATCATCTACGCAACACGACGATAAAGAGGGCCACCCCAGAGCAGATGCAAATTGCAGAACCTGCGGCTCAGCTGGCAATTTATACATTACTCGTGCTCTGGACTATTTTACTTTCGGCCACCAAAATTTACTTTCGCCCCGCTAATTTTAATTTCCTCCCCCAAATTTTACTTTGGTCCCGCAAATTTTACTTTCGACCCGCTAATTTTACTTTCGCCCCGCTAATTTTATTTTCGCCCCGCAATTGTAGGTAAATGTAGAAAAGTGTAGGAAACTGTTGGTTTTCGGACAAAATTCGTACGATTTTATACATTTTTGTACATTTTTGTATGGTTTTATACGTTTTCATACGATTTATAAATTTTCTCAAATTTGTCTGTAAAAACTTAAGTGTATGAAAACGTAAGAAAATGTACGAAAACGTAAGAAAATGTAAAAAAAAAACATACGAAAACGTACATTTTTGTAAGTTTTAATGAATCTTACAGTTTCGTACAGTTTTGTACATTTATTTACGGATTCGTACGAGTTTATATACTTTCATACATTTTATTACGAGTCGTAAATTTTTTGCGTATATAACAAATTTTTCCTGTCGAAAGCTGTACAAAACTACAAAACCGTACGAAAACGTAAGAAACCGTAGAAATTAACCATGCAAACTGCCCGAAAACCAACACTTTTGTAGTTTTGTACAGTTTTATACGATTTGCTAACGGTTTCGTATAGTTTATTACGATTTACTACACTTGTTTTTTACCATATGGGTTGTTACTATCAACATACTGTTAGATCAATAAAAAAACTAATTCATTTTGCTCGAATGGTCTTATTATGCTTATACTTGACTTTAATGTAATTGATTCCACAACTTTATTTTGTTTGACAGGTAGTGGATAACTCTAATGCACACTTAAAATAAACACATTTTTTTTTAGTACATTTGTTTAAATTGCGAGAAAAAGGGCAATATATGGGGAGGAAGAAAAAACGTGCACCGCAATAATTATCTACAGAAAGCGAAAGGGTTTTCTCCTCTCAAATATTTACATACAGGTATATGGATGATTCTCAGCAAAAGTGCACATTTTTACATGCAATCACCTTGGTAGTAAATAACCCTCTTTCATTGAATAATAATGGGCATCTCTTTTAATTTTTAATTTCACTATGATATTCTATAGTAATTTACGTTTCATTTTTGTAAAAAGAAATTTATTTTCTGAAAAAATTTTAGATTTTATATTATAAAATCTAATAAAATATTCACGGAAGTTACAGGACAGAATCTGCGCCCTATTGGTTTTTTTTTTTAATGTTCGAGCTCGCACATTCAAAACTTCATACTGGAATATTATACAAAGTGTAAATAAATTATGTATATGATATGAACAGAGTTAGCAGTTATTTAATACGATTATGTTGTTATGACGATTGAAGGATAACTACCGAATTGCAAACAATTTGTGTACTTTTATATTTTGTCAAAAAATTATTACAAATTGATTCACTGCTAAACCGACGACAAAAACGCGAAATACGACACGGAGGCCTTGCAAATCTGAAAAAACAGAATCAACAAAATAAAATGCCACAAAATACGAGATATATTATTCGTGTTTCTTTACCTTGACGAAGGTCTGCAAATCGAGAACGAACATTTTGCCGGCGGTGAGGAAGCTCGACTTCTCGCTCCTCATCATCATGAGAAGCAGAAGCTTCTTACTCGTGTTCGGGATGTCATCTCTGTACCATTCGCATTCGTAGCTGTAACACGTATCAAATCCACACATAAACTAATTTCCCTGGGTCATTTGAAATTTTCTTTTGAGTACTTTTTCAAGTCATCTGAAATTTTCTTTAGAAACAAAAAGTTACCAGGACTGATGGACCTTCGCGCTGTGGTCTTTGATTCTCTGCCCAGGCCAGGTCTGGCAGAGTACGTTGAGCAGCTGGCCCGTGGTAAAGAACGAGAACCGCAACATTAAGTCCAAGACATCCTTATGCAGTATCGTCTATGCGAAACGACGTTCTTACATTCTCAAAATAATATATATAATTACATGTAGCTCACCTCAAACTCGGTTACCGTCACCGTCGCCAGGGACATGCCGAACATGAGGAAGTTGACGGTGGTGTACGTCATCTCCATGTTGTGCAGGAATCTACGCAATAATGAGTGAGTATTATTACTATATATTAAGGGAATTATTGAAGCGTAAAATACCGCGTTTCCGAGTTTTAATGCTCACTGAACTCTAAAGCGTGCTTGTGAGTTATTATGGACTTGACGATTCGTCGGTAAAACTGGTCCCGGCGCCGCTGTACCATCAGGTCGTCCAGGTCGTCGACGTCTTCCATCAGTTGGCTCGAGTTTTGCAGCTCGATTCTGCGAAAGTATATAGTTTTTAATTGCATTCTTACTTACAGTAAGGTAGCTGAAGCGCAAAACCTACACGACGATCTTGAACAGCGCGCTCGCGTGCTCAGCGAAACTAATGAAAAGGGTATCGAAGCCTAGGATGATGAAGATGGCCATGATGTCGATGATGGAGCCGTGGATGAGCATGAAATAAAAACTGTTGTCCAGTGGGGTGATGCTGTACTTGATGTAGCGGATCACGTGGCGCGGCCGTGACGCATTTAACGGCGCGACAAAGTCGAGGATCTGCGGAATGAAGCCCGTCACGTTGAAAATGAAGACCGTCTGGCACAGGTAGACTAAACAGATATTAAACTGCTGGTCTCACTGTCTATTTTATGTTTTAAAATCATTGAAATTTGAACTTCTTTTTCCTATGAAATTTCTTAAGAATAAAAATAAGAATAAGAATAATTTTATTATGACTAAGGACTATCGTCCCTTGTGGTCCAGCAAATAAATACATGATGAAATACATACAATACATTACATAGTTTTGTTTTTAGCGTCAAAGAAAAAAGATAAAGAATAGGTAAACAATAATAATATAAATAGTAGTATAAAAATTAAAAAACAAAAAAAAAACAAAAACAACAAAAATTCGCGCGCAACGTATAAAAACACATTCAAAGGAGACGTAATAAAAACACAAAAAATCGTTACAAATGACAGAAGCAACATATTCTAAGAAGTACACAAAAAGTTATAAAGAGATCGAATTATCACAGAATGTTTTACGTAGATAGTAGACTAGTAAAAGTTTTTTGAAGCAAAGTCTATTAAACATAATCTTTATGCTATGCGGTACATTATTCCGTAACCTCGCGGCTTCAATTCTAAATAATAATTTAAAATAGTCTGTACCAGCCCATTTTATATCTAGGTCCAACTCCTTCTTAAAGATTCACGTCTTTCAAATATTTTGATAAAGCACCCGAGATTAATAATCCAGTTTCCAAGTTTATAGAAGAAAAAATGGACAGTGAGTAGATTCAGATCTACGATCTCAGTTATAGAAGTTTTAGTAGAATCTTTCTCAAACAAAATATTTGATTTTTTGGGTAACATTGAAACCAAGATTTGATAAATGTGTAAGGCAGCGATTGGTTTTTACTAATTCGTGGTGGGCGAAGGTGACCACCTTGGAATACCTTCCAGAAAAAAATATTCGACTATAATTTCGTTGAAATAATGGTTAAAAATTTTCATTCAAGAACGCATTTCTTTCTTTTGATTTCATACAACAAATGAAAAATATTATACATCAAAATTAGTATGAAATTTTAAAATTTTAATAAAATGACTTTTCTTCAAACACACTACAACCTTTGTAAAAAGAGGTGAACATGATAATTAAAATAATATTTTTTATACTCCGTACGTGAAGTGCCACTTTTACTCACACTGAAGTTTACGAGCATGAGGAAAAATAGGACTTTGTGCACGGAGTGTCAAAAAATAATGTTCGATACACACGATAAAAATGATTCTCACACGAGTATGATTAATAAATTATCGCCCAAATGAAGCGAATTCATACTTGTGCAAGAATGCTGGTATCGAAAAGTACTATTGTTTTCTATGTCAGCGGTGTGTGTGTGTGTGTGTGTGTTTGTGTGTGTGTGTGTGTGTGTGTGTGTGTGTATCCAAACCTATAAGAATAAAAAATTTTCATACACCTACCGCTATAAAAAGAATTGAACTTTTGCGCACCGTAGAGGTACTCATGAAGAACATCTCGGCTTTCACCTTTGTAATACAAAAAATCACTCTTCACTCGATTCAACAGCTTCGTAAACTATAATTGAAAATTCCCGACTAAACAACTAACGTAATTTATACACAACACCAATGTATATTACATGTACAACCTTCTCCTCCCTGACGGCGAGGTACCCAAATTTCGTGAGATAATGCACAAAGTACAGCAGACTGGGTATGCAAAGCAGCAAGTAGTGGAAATGCCTGCGCACCTCGTACATCTTCAATATCTGAAAGAAACATATAACAACGTGATATTTTTTAAAAACTTTCGCTTTTTAATTCATTCACTGTACAAGCTGCCGTACGGTGGGCAAGATAATCGTGACGCCCATGAGTGCCGTCAGGGTCCGGAAGATGACTTTCGACCTCGGCGATTGGTACGGCCACACGCCGAAGGGCTTCAGGCAGTTCCTCGTGTACGTGAAGTACGGACCTTCTAAGATCTCCATTTTTTTTTGTGTTATTAGAAAAGCCAATTAAGTTTTACGAATCAACCGAGAACGCATCCCCAGTCCTATCATCTGGATTATCGTTCGCTGACGCTTCAAGCTACAACGGAGCTTGCGCGAGTAAGCGCGAGTGAGCGTGAACGTGCGCATTAGGCGTGAAATTACACGTATTAAATGCGATGCAGCATTGATGAGGTCGCTGTTCGTAATTGCAGGCTTTCTCGCAACAGTGTAGCGAGGTGCGACCGATGAGTATACACTGTTTCTTTACGGAAAGGTGATGTGCTGTAAGGTGCAGTATATGTATATGATTACGAACATAATTTTGGAAGTGGAATTGTGGTATTGGCTAAAGTGCGTTTCGAATGTTTCGGGAAAATTGGAAATGTTGTGAGTGAATGTTGTAGAAGATTGCATAACAGAGTAACTGTCATATGATATGGAGTACTTCGAATCTTTGGATGAAAAGAGTATGCCCATGGGCGCTCCAGGTAAATATCAATAGGGAATTAACTTATAAAACTGACGAGAGTATAAACTATAAAAAATGCACGCAAACTTAAGTTAACTTAGTATTCAAAAAATTATTTTTTTACAATTTTTACTTTCCCACTTATTTCAACAAACATCACCATTTTTTATTTCAACTTTTTATTTGCTTCTTCCGATCAACATTTTTTTTTAATTTGATATATTGACAAGTTCTATACAATAACATTACTGTTATACGTTGCGCTACCATCCTCTATTTACTATATGTATATCACTGGGCATCTTCCTTTCCAACAAGATGCGAGCCCTGCTAAAATTTAGCACATTGTTTTCAAACAAAAGTAGTGATACTCACTATAATGAAGGTAAGCCAATTTATTTTCTTTTTATAGCAAATAAAGTTTCATAAATTATATTCAAATATTATGAAATAAATTATTTTGAAAAATTAAAAGTAATTTATAATTTGCTTTTACATAATTATTCATTCATCTCATGCAATACTGATTTAGCTGAGCAAATCACACAGGTTTTAATTAATTAAAAAAAATATATTTGGATATATGCAAACCGAAGACATCATATTGCCCTGCGTAATAATCAACTCTATCCTCTTGCAAAGTTTTAAATCAATACTGAAAATCATTTTCAAATGATATTAAAATTTCGTTCAAATGGCATTTTTAGGTGATTTGAAATATCGATTTGAAACTTTACGGGATGGTGGACTACATTATTACGGAGGGCAATGATCTTTTTGTTTTGCATACATATATTCAAGTATATTTTCTTCAATCTATCAGAACTGTGTAATTTGATCAGCAGGTAACAGTTGACGTATTACATCCTTTTAATAGCATTCAAAAATTTAATTTTATTACTAATTAAAATTTACCACTTTCTCAATTAATAATGTGACGTCACCTAAAACACATTTATAAAATTTATTCCATGAAAAAGATAAAATAGAAAATCCGAAAGCTTACAACTTTGTATAGTATGCCGTACCATAGAATCGGAATTTATTTATTAAGAAAAAATCTACTACATCCACGATATAAGAAAACTACGCAGGGCAGATAATCGTTTCCATCTGATTACCTACACGTAGCAATTATTGTTCGCGGAACACACAAAGGGGTTGCGCGAATCTTCATATTTCAGCGATTCAGCGAGCATTCGCAAGCTATAAGCGTAATTATGGGGATAATTAGAGGATGAGAAAAAGAGAGAGAAAAGCTCTTGTATTTTCTTTCCGAGAACGTTTGGACGATTATTGCTGCGATGATACAATGTATAAGAAGATAATACACACTGTTCTTCTGAGAATAATTAAAGAACCATTATAGAGTCATAGATGTAGTAGAGAAGATGCATTACACACATTTTCATTGTTTGATGTAAAGACGAATAGAGATAAAAATAAAAATCTAATAAAATCATAATAAAAGAAAGTTTCAAAAATATATACCACTTTGCAAATATAAAGATAGATATATATATTTTCTCACATAATAATATTTACACTAACAGAAACAATTGAGGTCGTGTTTAATCCGTAGACAGGAGATCAGCGACACCGACGCCTTGACGAACTGAAAAATCAAGAATAAATAATGGATTCTTCGAAGACGAAAAGTATAATCCTCTGAAATATTTCTTTGCATAATCACCTTCACGTAGGTCTGGAAGTCGGGAACGAGTATCTTGCCGGTGGTTAGAAAGCTCGGTTTTTCGCTCCTCATCATCATGATAATCAGCAGCTTCCTATACTCTAACTATGAGAGCACCAACAAACACTACGATCTTCAAGAGAGCGCAGGCATGCTGCGAGAGGCTGATGAAGAGGATGTCAAAGCCGATGACCATGACACACCCGTGTATCAGCTTCAAGAAGAATCATCTTGTGGCGCGGCCGCGACTCCTTAAGTGGTCGCAGAAAGTTGAGGACGTAATTGGGATGAAGCCCATGCCGTTGAAGATGAAGACTGCCGGGAACATCTTATACACTGGTCGCAAAAGCATACGAAGTCCCTAAAAAAAGACACTCATCATTGTACTTTCAAGCTCCCTCGATACACTTGTCCTTGTAGACGAGGAAGTCCCAAGCCACGCGTTCCAGTAGGCTCTTTATCTTCGCCTCCCTGATTCCCTCAACGCCATGTACGACATCTTTAGGATCTAGTGGAAGAAGTACAGCAAGCTCGGTATGCAGAGCAGGAAATAGTTACACTGGGTATGAGGATGATGGTGACCCTAGTGGAAAAAATCCGGTGTTTTAAACTATGCCAAACATGTACCTTTCTATTCTAAAAGTGTTCCAAACTATTCGAAATCTGTGTCTAAGCTGTACATAAATGACAGATTTCGGACATTTGGAACCCTTTTGGCACACTTAAGGACACAGTCTGGAACATTTATAACCGTTTTGGATTCAAATATTTCTAACAGGGTGAAATCGATTATATATTATTTTTACTCGGAATACTTTTGGTAGTAAGCGGAACACTTTTGGGATACTTTTGAGAATGATTCGCATAATATTTGAATGAATTGGAACACTTTTTAATTTTCTTCTGTAACAAATATAAAAATTTTTTGTATTTTTTAAAACAATTTCGAACACTTTTTGGAACTACTTGGAACACTTTTTGGAACTATTTGGAACATTTTTTATCTATAATGAATTAAAATAAAAAGTTGTCCTTGCTTTTGGAACATTTAGGAACACTTTCTGAATACTTCTGGGGCATTTAGGATATAAAGAAATCTAAAATTTAAAAATGTTTTTAAAATATTTAAGAAATGTTAACAAAAATGGTTTAAACAAATTTAATAAATTTTCAAAAAATGTTCTAAGAATGATCAATGGTGTTTAAAAAATATTCCAATGATGTTTAAAAGTGTTCCAAAAAGACGTAATAACTACAAATTTAGGTGAAAAATGTATCTATAGTTTGGAACATATTTTATGTATCAAGGAACATTTTGTTTTACTTGACTAAAAATGGGCCCTGTAAATGAAAATTTTAAAAAATGTTCCAAACTGTTCCAAAAGTGTACCGGGTCATATAAAAAGTATTCCACTAAAATATGAAAAATTAATTCAGTCTAATTTCTAAGAAATGTTTCGAAGTGATTATTAAGTCTATCATATTGTGGTAATAAGTGTTCCAAATTGTTCCAATAGTGTTCGAAATGTCCGAAATCTGTCTTTTAAAAACACCATAAGAACACTTTCTATATATCATGGAACACTTTTGGCACACTTTTTGGCTCGAATCCATTTCCACTAGGGATGGGCCATGAGAACAGTGACGACGCGAAGGGGGAATGCATGCTAGGCCGAAGCTATCATGCATTATTATCTGCTGCAGACGTATAGTATGTAATGGCGAAGATGTAAGATTCTCCTGAATAGTAACGGTTGGGCCTCATATATAAAATAGTACATTACGCATCTATGCGTACACTTAGAAAACGATCTTCCTGTACCAACGAGAATCTGCCTGTTGGAGAAGGATTTTCAGTTAAAAATAAGGCCAAGATATCTTCCTATGGAAGGAGGAATATCCGCTTGGTACAATGTCGCATCGCGATAAGAGGAATTCCTCCCGTATACATAATAATTATTAACAAAAAAATAAATGATTAATGTAAAAATAAAATTGTTATACATGAATGGAATAAAAAGACTTTAGATATTTTAAATATTTACATAGTAGTCCTAGCGTCATCTGTTATCAATAAAACTTGTCTTACACAGCAATTTAATAATATTTATAAAATAGAGTTTTAGGGACCTAAGACACAAAATATCACTCCTCCATTACTGACACATAATATTCTTGTAATAAAACGTAAAATTCTCCTCCTGCAGGAGGATTGGCCTCCTATAACAGGAAACTACGGTTCCTGTAATCGAATTACGATTCTACCGCGCGGGAGCAAGTCCTTTTTATTGCACGAAGATTTTTTCGGGAGGAATTTTATTTTGGTACCGGAGGATCATTTTTCTGAGTGTATGATGTGGACTGGTCAATTTTCCTCCCGTGGCGCGCGTACTATTTTTCACCATACCCGGGCTGAAAATACCGCATTCGCGTTTTTGAGCCGGGAGAGAAAGTGGTACTTTTTCGGCCAGGGTATGGTTAAAACGAAGTTTTACAGCGGGATGTCGGCTTGATCGTCCTATAGTTTTATATCATATTTAGTCACGAAGAGGTTTTACAAACTTGGCGAAGTGGCTTTTTCTTCGAGTTTAAAAAACGTGCTAAAATCGTTAAAAAAATATTAATAATCAGCTGGAGAAAAACGAGGCGAGTTCTAAAAAATAACTTTTTCTATCTGAGACATGTCTTATTTTACTGACCTAGGTATGTAATATATATACTATTCAGCATTTTTGATTGTTGTTGCAGCAAGTGACTTATATATTACCTTTGTTCATATACATTCACTTTTTGTATGCGTCACATAGCGTAAAATAATTGCGAAAAGCGGAATGGTAAATGAATGGGTGAGGTATAAGATTTTATTGTAAACCAATGTGCATTTCTAGGCCCGATAATGCTGAAATAAAGATTATTTTATATACTCACTTTTGATATCTAAGTACATGATTCCCCATGAAGATCCTGACTACAATTAAACATTTCTAACGGCTAAACTATCGGTTTTAATTTTACGTAATAATATATATTGCAATCAATAATAATTTTTTATCTGTTAAATATGATCTTGTGACGTGGCATCCGGACTATCTTGCATAAATTCCTTCGCGGCTATAATCTATCTGTCTGCAGGTCCTCCCTCAGGCTGGGGAGCGTCAGCCTGGATGCAACGGTCACAAGTACGGACTAGAGTCCGCGAGGGGATTCGCACGCATACGAGAGTCGTGTGCAAAGGGGCCTCTTCGACCCTGGGATAGCTCGTAGTTTCTACCTTCGTGGATCCCCTTGCGCAGCTTGTGATACCTGGACTACTGCGCTTAATGTCTCGTTCCACTTCCTTCTGTAAATGCGTTATGTTTGCATGTGTGCGTGAGTGCGTGTTTATGTATTTGTATATCGACGTCTGAGTAGAAGAAGATCCTATCTCGGCTGCCGCTTCGAAAACGCCCTATCTCAGCGGCTGTTTGAAGAACACCCTGTCTCGGCTGCCTCTTTGAAAACGCCCCATTTCAGCGTCTCGTTCAAAAACGCCCTATCTCAGCTACCGTTTCAAGAACGCCCCATTTCAGCGTCTGGTTCAAAAACGTCCTATCTCCAACGAGGTTTTTGTTCTTCAAAAATTATAGTGGCAGCCCTGCCCAATATAAATATATGACTGTTATGCTTAAAATATGTTTAAAATTCAGAAAACAATCTGGATTGATGTCAGGACAAGGAAAGTATATAATTTCATAAAATTTATATAATGTGTAAGTTTATCAAGGAGCGCGGGAGCGCTCTGAAGTCAAGTAACAGTCAACTGCAGAAGAGGCCTAGGGAGTGAGCCCGTGCCCTATATTCTTTTATATGAGTGCGCGAAAACTTTGATCGCGTTGTATTTTATCTATACAGAATATAAATATTTAGCTATACACTTGTTGAAATCTATGTTCATTAAACTAGATAAATTTAAAGGTTTTATATTTACAAGCGTATTGTCATGCTCATTACTGAGGTAAACATTGTATATTCCATTATTTATCAAATTTGCTCAGCCGTAAACTTTATAATTTTATATTAGCTCATTTATGAGCATTTCACTTTTATGAGATTTATTTACAATTTTAATTAATTATAAAATTATCTTTTAAAAATTTCTAAAAATAATTTTATAATAAATAAATTGACAAATAAAATTTAAGATTTTGGAAAATATTTAACTTACCTGTCTATTAAAAACATGGTTTTTGGTTGTAATTTAAAATCTAATCTGCTTAGTGAAGTAATTTAATAGATTCAGTTTATTGAATGTACAAAAGATAGAATCAACATTTGTCGTATTATTTAAGTTTGGAATGAAAAATGGAACGAAATAAATGTTGTCTCAATTTAAATATATTTTACTTTATTGTAAGTAATAATTCCTATAAGATAAATATAAAAAAATAATTATAAAATAGAAAGACGAGAAGACCCTATAAAATTAAACGATATAGGAAAACAAGAACTTAATTATTTTTAATTAACTTTACATAAATTTATGAATTTTATACCCATTAATAAGAAAATTAAATCATTATCGACAATCATGATTTTTTAAATACATTTTAAACTCCTTTTAAGCCTAAAAGACATATATTATATTAACATTGCGCAGAGGGGCCACTACAATTTCTGAAGAACAAAAACCTCGTTGGAGATAGGGTGTTTTTGAACCGGACGCTGAAATGGGGCGTTCTTGAAACGGCAGCCGAGATAGGGTTTTCTCAAAGCGGCAGCCGAGACAGAGTGTTCTTCAAACAGTCGCTGAGATAGGGCGTTTTCGAAGCGGCAGCCGAAATAGGATCTTCTTCCACTCAGGCGTCGATATTTGTGTGGTCGCGTGTGTACGGGGATTTGTCTCCGTTACAATCTGTTAAAATACTCATTTGTCGTGCTAAGAGTAATCTTGTTAAAAATTATTATTTATGCATTCAAATCATCATCATATAGCGATATAGTTGATAGATTGTGCAATAACTGTGATTGTCCAGAATGCGAGATAGCAAAACTGCGAGTCACGAAACTACAATTTACTGGATTTTTATCTTTTTGCAACGTTTTTAAATAGATCTGTTTATTCTCTAACTCTATGCACTTTATATGAAGCTAATATAATCTTTTTACAGTTTTAGTTTTTATTTCTTTTTAAGTTTACTACAAGGTGATGCACTTAATTGTATGATTACGTATCCTTTGATTAAAATTGTATCATATTTTTTCATTTGTCATCTCACATTTAAGGATAAATAAAAAATTACGAATTCTATCAATTTTAGTATTTATTTTAGTAAAAGGATAAACGGACAAAATGTCAATAATTGTGCAAAATTTTATCACAATATTAAGTAGCTCGTACGCGACTCTTATATACCTACTTTCTTAATTATATACTTTTACACACCTTTTCAAAGTGTGTAAGTAGCGTATTGCGTATTATTTGGATCTATTATCCTATTACTTTTACGACACTAACGTGACTCATAACTTTTTGCAAACACTATATATAGTTTCTGCTTTTAAACCTATACAGTGTGTTTGGAATTGCTGTATAAACATTTTATGTTCTTTGACATTTTTACGAAACAATTACTGGATGCCATGAATCGTAAATACCTAATTTTTACCATTGAAAGAAAAAATAAAAAAAAAATTTTCATGACTAACTTTTCTAGAAACTTTGATAATTGAAGGGCCGGATGCAATAAGGGGGTTAGCGCTCGAAAACCCGTAAAAGTATTGTCCAAGTGACTAAATTTTCAATGTAGCCAAATTAATTTTTAAAAAATATCACCTTGTAGGGAATGAAAAGAAGTATTTTTACCTAGAAGGAATTTTTTTTATTCGACTTTCTTTTTAATATAAAAATTAAAAACTGAAAATTTTGTTCATCTATTTTTAATAGCTTTCAAAAACATTAATCGTCCAAACTTGATCAAATATCATCGAAATATTTTGAAATTTGACAGGGGCGTGCAGAATACTCCAGCGTTGCCGATGGGATTGATAAAAGGATGTAAATCGATAATTGTTAATAATTATTTAATTGCAAATATATTGCGATCGGTAATTACGTTTTCTTAACTTTAACGGAAAAAAGTATCGAGGGAAGTTGAAGCTAGGAAAAACTTCCAGCGAGACATTTGTTCCTTAATAGTCTAATAAGTTTCTGACAAAGTTTCAAATTGATTTAATAATAAATGACTTAAATAGAGCGTTATTAATAAAGACGCGCGCTAGCAACATCGGCGGCGCGACGCGGCGTGAGCTAAGCCTGTTATGTTTATATGTTTTTGCACTGATGTATCACGTTTATAAAAATTAAAGAATTATTACGTTGACTTATAAACTGTGTTTTTACGTTATATAAAACATAATATCGTTACATAATAATTCGTTAATTCGTTATTATAAACGTGATACTGATGTATCACGTTTATAAAAATTAACGAATTATTGTGTAACGATATTATGTTTTATATATTATATATAAACGTAAGATACTGATGTATCACGTTTATAAAAATTAACGGATTATTGTGTAACGATATTATGTTTTATATAACATAAAAACACAGTTTATAAGTCAACGTAATAATTCTTTAATTTTTATAAACGTGATACATCAGTGCAAAAACATGTAAACACAACAGGCTTAGCTGACGCCGCGCCGCGCCGCCGATGTTGCTAGCGCGCGTCTTTATTAATAACGCTCTATTTAAGTCATTTATTATTAAATCAATTTGAAACTTTGTCAGAAACTTATTAGACTATTAAGGAACAAATGTCTCGCTGGAAGTTTTTCCTAGCTTCAACTTCCCTCGATACTTTTTTCCGTTAAAGTTAAGAAAACGTAATTACCGATCGCAATATATTTGCAATTAAATAATTATTAACAATTATCGATTTACATCCTTTTACCAATCCCATCGGCAACGCTGGAGTATTCTGCACGTCCCTGTCAAATTTCAAAATATTTCGATGATATTTGATCAAGTTTGGACGATTAATGTTTTTGAAAGCTATTAAAAATAGATGAACAAAATTTTCAGTTTTTAATTTTTATATTAAAAAGAAAGTCGAATAAAAAAAATTCCTTCTAGGTAAAAATACTTCTTTTCATTCCCTACAAAGTGATATTTTTTAAAAATTAATTTGGCTACATTGAAAATTTAGTCACTTGGACAATACTTTTACGGGTTTTCGAGCGCTAACCCCCTTATTGCATCCGGCCCTTCAATTTTTTGCTCGTTCGTGATTTACAAAGTCGCAGTCAATCTATCAAAAATATTGCAAAAATTTAAGCAATTCTTTTATCTTTAATCAAATCTGATTAGTAACGCATTGTTATTATAGACATATAGTGCAATGAATCAAAAAAAATTTTAATTCCCTTTTATAAATACATCTGCTTATATACACAGCGTTCTTTTGAATTGAAAAAATTCAAATTCGTTCATTAACATTACATAGAAAACTCATTTATCGACGAGAAATTTCGCATCCAGTAAGTTAAATATACCAAAAAGGACATTAACACACAACCCACTTCCCCTATGCACATATATGTTAAAAGTTCATCAACTCCTTTGCGAAAGCGATTTTTTCTCCAATACAGACGCTACATAGGTACATGATACATCGCGCAAACAGCGATGCGTTGCACAACGACAAAACGAGGTGAGTCACGCGCACGCGATAATGATGGTAAGTTGTAGATACGCTCATACGCCTCCGGCCGGCGTTTAGGTATAGTTCGTTGCCGGCGACCGCATCATCATCACTTGCCGACGAGCGGAGAACAAGCGAGCATCGTTCGCACTATACATTGCCCAGCGAGAGGAAACTATTGTAAAGGTATGTGCTGGCTATAGGTATAGTGCAAATTAGTATCGTATGTACAGAGCGAATGGAGAGTGAAAGATAGCTTTGTGTGGTTGTTTTATTGGAGTTTTGAATTTTGGAGCACTTATCTGATAGGAAAAGTTTAAACAGTTGACTGAGGTTAAATCAGAGAATATAGAATATATTATCTTTTGCATAGAAGGTCGGATCCCGGGGTTTCGGTGAGGCCAGGGCCACATAGATGAATGCGCTTGCGTACGAACCCGCATAGCGCAGTAGTTAACTTAGAGTCACTAGAAAAACTTTGTAATGCCAACTTTGCAGGAAAGTCACTATGGTTTCGTGAGGAACTTCTATTGCTGAGAGGGTTCACGAAGTCATACTGACTTTTCTGTACAGTTAGCACTAACGAGTTTCGCTTAGGCCGTCTAGTGATTCCGCTGCGCCGTAAGCATTCATGCGTAAGCGTATTCATCTATGTGGCCTTGCTCCTTGGCCTGAAGGCTGAAGCCGAATTAAATGTTAGTTCCGTACCCCATGAGACAGGCGGCGCTACGCTCCAGCTTCGCGCGAGATTCAAATAACATTAGTAAGGAATCCACTTGAACAGTAATCTTTAATCATTTATTTGGATAAAGTTATTAAATATTTAGTTTATAATTTTTTCTTAATATTTTTAAGTAAATATATACTTAATTTGTAGCATAATAGATGGACGTTACATCTTTGAAAACTAGACAAATTATGTGGAATTTAATAAACTCGTTAAACGATACATATTGAATTAACTATCACACATTTTAATGAAAATTCAGTTAGATAAAATGTGCGATAAAAGTCGTCATGAGTTTTAAAATAATTGGAACTTTGACGAACAAGATTTTAGCAACTAATTTTATGAAAATACTCCTAAAACATCAGCACTATTTAAATAAAATTAGTTGCCAAAATCTTGTTAGTCTAAAGTCCAATTATTTTAAAACTTGTGTTCGATGAAGATTAAGATTGCACTCCAGTTGTTGATGTTGAATTGAGGTGAGGGATCGATCTAACGGAGGCCAAGGGAAGAAATCAAAATGCAAGACTCCTTATAATTATTTATAAGGAATCAACGAAACGTCGTAAAATAATTATAAGGAATCTTGCATTTTGATTTCTTCCCTTGGCCTCCGTCAGATCGATCCCTCACTTCCATTCATATTTTAAAACTTAAATGAAATGGTTTCCATCGAGTAATGACAATAACCAAATTTCTTTATACTCTAAATTAAAGATTTTTTATTTATTTTTAAATGCACTTATATGCAAGCTCTATTTATTATTACTTATTAAATAGAAAAGTAAAGCTCTTTAATACTAAAAATATTGTATTAATTTAATTAATGTTATTGGCATTAGCTAAGTGCAGGAAATCAATGTTAAAATCCTTAACATTAATTTTATGAACTTTTTAATATAAATTATTCTTTATATAAATATTTTATATATAAATTAAATTAAAATGTTATTATTTTAAATTATATGAAGTAAAAAATTTATAAATTTTTTGTATATAAATTAAATTAAAATATTATTTTAAATTATATGAAGTAAAAATATTTCGTTTATTATTGTATCTTTATTAATTTGTAATTATTTATATTACGTTTTCTATACCCAAAAATAGCTTTCTTAGATTTTTGCAAATATTAAATGTATGATATAAGTGGTTTGATTATATGTTATTTAAACTTCGCGCGCAGCTCGAACGTAGCACCGCCTGCCTCATGGGGTACGGAACTAACGCTTAACTCGGCTTCACGGGCTTCACCGAAACCCCTCGATCCGACCTATGCGTAAAGATAATATATTCTATATTCTCTGGTTGAATTGGAGATTGGTTTGTACAGTTTCGTACATTTTGTACAGTAGCTTGCTTTGTGCTGAAAATAAGGTAGATGATGATGATGCGATGATATTGTTAGTGTCCATAAAGTATAATTTATATTTATAATACAAAAGTATATACATGTACGAAACTGTAGTGTAATCTATAAAGGACATTATGAATCAGAAAAATACCCGAGGGGAAATGTATATATCTGAAGTTTATATGAGATGGCCGGCGCTCTAAACTGTATCAAAATATACATATATATTCATATATTGCGGTTGGATTTTAAATTTATAAATACGAAGTCATCAGTGCAATAGATAAGAATAGCGGAATTATTACTTTCTAAGTGTTAGTTTCCTAAAATAATAATTTTAGAAATGTAGTAAATAAAAAAATAAAATTCAAAATTTTAATTAAATATATATTAGTTTTTAGCAAAAACAAAACAATATATCTTTCTTTTTACTATTTTTGTACAATTTAATATATTTTATACGATGTAAATGATAATTTTGGCTTGAAAGAATTATCTGAATGAATTATAATAAATTTATTTTGAAAAAGTTAAAATTTGACACTGGAAAAGTAATAAATTTTTTCTCAAATTTATAAATAATATTAAGAAACCGTTAATATAAGATAGTATTATGCAAAATCCAACTTTAACTTTACACTTATCACAATGAAAAAATGTATGTATTCGATAATCAATTCATTAGTGTTTTAGTATCCTAAAAAACATCTTTAATATTTTGAATATTTATTCCAAAATCTTCCCACAATAATTAACAAAAATCGGCAACGCCCGTACCGGTACTATTACGGATTTTCTAGAAAGAATTCGCGCATTATCACGCACAATACACTTGCTGGCTGTTACCAAGCAATTTTACACTTGAGCGTCGATAAGACTGATAAGCAGGAGTAAACAATGAACGCACTTTTTCTCTAAACGAGCGCGGAAAAATAGTGACCGATAAATCGCTCTTTTATCATGATTTGTTTTTTATTTCGCGATCGTTACCAGTGGACTGTTATACCACTATCAAAGACTGCGTGGAGATAAGAGCGAAAAGTTTTTGCAATGTCATCTAATATTATCTTTTATACAGGATTGTAACCGGTATTTTTCTTCAATAACCCAATTAAAGTGCTTGGTGTTTACTACCGTCTATTCGATAAATATAGATTTTCCACTGACTGTAGAGTGAATAGAATAATTATTCGTATTACTCGTTACGTTATTAAAGAAAAACCTTTCAATACTCATCTATTCAACCGCTACCCAGGCGGAAATAAAACTTAGCAAATAATTATTAATAACAAAATATAATTTTTTATAATTTAAAAAAAAAGTTTATAACTGTTAATAACTGTTTATAAAGGCAGGATTTGAGACTGTAGTAACAGTTTATAAAAGTTATCAACAGTTTTTTTCTGTTATGAATAGCTAAAAGAAGTTTATAACAGTTATAAACTTTTATTTACTTTTTTGGGCCGCGGTGCATAACCATAAAATCAATCTGTTAAAAGTTATTGTCAGTTATATACTTTTTTTACTTAATAATAATAGTTATTAATATTTTTAAATTGTTTTGAATGAATTTAAACTTTAAAATCATTATTAAATCATTATTATATTAAATCATTATTAATTTGAACTTTAAAATCATTATTTTCAATTATTAAAAATTTATAATAGTTATTAATAGTTATTTACTTTTTTTTACTGATCAAATATTGAAATTTGTACGACGATCCAAAAAACTTATGAAAGTAAATAACTATTTATAACTATTTATAACAGTTTTAAACTTTTATAAAAGTCTCAAATCCTGACTTTATAATCTGCCAATATCAGTTATAAACTTTTTTAAACTTTTGTTATAGTAGATCATTTTCGCCTGGGTATCTACACCAAGAGTAAGATACAGGGGCGGATCCAAGGGGGGGCGACAGAAGCGATCGCCCCCCCCTCTCAGTTCAAATTTTAATTTTTGAAAAATTCTTCTTATGAAGCTTTTGCACACTCGAAGCGGCGAGAGAGTGTGCCCCGAAATATCGGAGCACAACAGAATACCTCGGCGGGGAAGAGAGCCTTCCTGCACGCTGATTGGCCGCCGTAAAAAACAGCAGAAAATTGGCAGGTTTTAGGCTCCTTTCTCCCCTCCCGAGTCCGCGGAGGTGCGGCCCGCCGCCAGCTCGTGACGTCGAGTTTCCGCGAAGCTCGCCGGGCGCGCCGAGACTCAACTTCTCGAGAAAAAGTCGAGCGTCGAAATTCTCGGTTTTAATATATCTTTTTTCGCTCATGGGTATGCTAGGTGAGTATAAAATGAGCCGCCGTCGTCGCCGCCGTCGCCGCCGACACCAACGCCGCCACCGCCACCCCCACCCGTTATAACTATACCACGCATAGTTTGCTTCCTAAAACAACTGAATGTTGAACTCGCGGTAACAACAAATTGCGAGTAAGCGTGAGAAGAGTAGGTATAGACGTCATTTCTATCATGTCTCTGTGAATCCGTGCTGTAATAGTGTAATCTACCGAATTTGTTCGTTAGAATTTATTAGTGAGTTAGTCATTGTCATTGTTGATTGATTCGAGACTAGCGAAGAGTACTCACTGTTTCACGTGAGAGTTTACTTGATTATTGAATGAATTCGTCTAAATGTAACTGTGATCGAAATGTCGAATAAAAGACCAAGAACCGAAGCGTCAGAAGGTGAAATCTTGAGAGGAAAAAATACAATCAAAGATAAATTAAAAAAATTTAAATACGTAGAGAAGGAAAGTTATACAGAAAATATTGTCCAATTACCTCCAGCAAGCTCAATTTTAAATAGAAACTCTGAGTCAGGTAAGCTTTAAAATATATATATATATATACATTTCATGATTTGCCAATATTTAGGAATCAATAAATTCATAGTAATCAAATTTTTAAAATCGATCACAGAAAGTTTTGAGAGCCTTCAGAAAGAACCTTTCCAAAGTGATATTGAAAATCAAACAATATTCAAGCCAAATGAATTTTTGAACGACGTAAGAATTGATGATGTATCCAGTGATTCCTCTTCAAAAGACCAAAAATCTGAACTAGGTAATAATCTTTATCTAACGTAAAATTGATTATTTTTAATGAGGATAATATAAAAATGAACAAAATAGAAAAATCATCGACGATTAAAAAAAAAGCCAGTGATTGGACAAAGTCTGGTAAGTTTTTATAATCAATATCATAAATTTGTTATGGAATAATCGAACTTTATAATAGGAAACTACTTATTAATCCAAAGCAGGTGATCATCAAAATTCAAGCTTAAGTGAAGATCAACTTACTCTGAGTAAAAAATCACAGCTGCTCCAAATATCTCTCGATATTGGAAATTACATGGGAAACAAAATGAATGATTCCATAAAAAAGCAACTGTTGCAAAGTCCTTGGATACCACCAAAAAACTATGAATTTCCTCATTCAATACAAATAAAAAATGGTATAGAAGGTAAAAGATATGCAAGTCAAAGTCACTTAGATCAGTTTTCGTGGCTTATTTTATCCAATGTTAAAAAGGGTTATTTTTGCAAGTACTGTGTATTATTCGTAAATATAGGGAGCAATCATACGAACGTACATGTTAAAAAATTAGTAGTAGAGCCATTAACTAATTTTTCAAAGCTTTTTGGGAAAGAAGGTGCTTTGACAAACCACGACACTCGCGATTATCATAAGTACGCCGTAGAGGCAGCGAAAAAATTTTTGAAATTCAGCGAAAACCCTAATTTAGACATTATCAACCAAGTTAATGAGGAGAGAATGAATCAAGTTAAAGAAAATCGAAGTCGTTTAAAACCAATTATAGAGACTGTAATTTTTCTTGGCAGGCAAAATATTGCTTTCCGAGGCCACCGCGATGATGGACCATTGAATATTGACAGTCCCATTAACGAGGGGAATTTTAGGGAGTTGTTGAAATTTCGAATGCAAAGCGGGGATCTTCAATTGAAAATTCACTTAGATAATTCATCATCGCGAGCGACATATATTAGTAAAACAACCCAAAACGATCTCATAAATTGTTTTGGTGAACATATATTATCTGTAATCATAAATCGTATAAAAGAGGCTAGGTTTTATAGTATTATGTTTGACGAAACCACTGATATTGCTCACATTTCACAGATGACATTCGTTATTAGATATGTTTATCAGACGAAGATTCGGGAGGATTTTTTAAAATTCATAGATATCCATGATAAATTATTGAAAATGAATACTATCGATAATTCTTCTGAAATTAAGGCAACAGGATTAAATTTAGGTCAAATTGCATTAAGCACTATAGCCGAATTAAATCTTAATCCTAAAGATTATGTGGGCGTGACAACAGATGGATGCTCGGTTATGGTGTCCGATTCTCGTGGCGCAGTGATCACTGTCCAAAAAGAAGCTACCAACGCTGTATATTCACCTTGCTTTAACCATATTTTGAACTTATCGATAAGTAAAGCATCATCAGTTCAATCAGTAAGAAATGCGATTGGTACAATGAAGGAGATTATTGCTTTTTTCAATGCTTCGGCTAAGCGTTCTGCTACTCTTAAAAGTGTAATGGGACACAAGCTCAGTCATCTATGTGAGACTCGCTGGATTGAGCGGCACGATGGAGTTCTTCAATTCCGGGAAACTCTTCCACGTATTTATGATTCTCTCGATCTGATATCTACTTGGAGTGATATTTCGACAGCTGCAAAAGCAAAAACCCTTAAATTAGTGGTTTGTGAAAGTAATTTTCTTGTGACTGTTGTGTGCCTCTCAGATTTATTGAGTTGCACTCAGCCATTGAGTCGTGATTTTCAAAAATTCAAATTGATCTCAAATCAGCACGAGATTTGTACGAAGATACTTTAAAAGTTCTATACCGAAAACGAGAAAAATGTGAAGTGAAGTTTTCAAGTCTTTTCGAAGAAATATGCAATATAGCAGATGAACTAGGTACTGAAGTGAAAGTACCCCGCTTAACGAATAGGCAAACAAATCGACCTAATTATCCATGTGATAATGCAATAGACTATTACCAACGTTCGATTTACATTCCGATCGTGGAGAGCGTAATAGAAGATTTGAAATCCCGCTTTCCAGAGGAAACTCTAAATCTGTTTAATTTATTTATTTTGTTCCCTAATTCAGCGAGAGATAAGCAATCTACAGAAAATGCAGTCCGGTACCTTGCTGAAAAATACTGTGTACTTTTTAATACATCTAAAGAGTCGTTACATAGAATTTTAACAGCAGAATTAGAATTCTGGGAAGCGAAATGCGAAAGAGAAAAAGTAGATCCTTCATACGACAGTATAAAACTATTAGAACTTTGCGATAAAGATATATACCCTACAATCTACGTTTTGTTAAAAATTCTTGTTACTTTGCCCTTAAGCGCAGCTAGTGCGGAAAGGTCTTTCTCTACTCTAAGAAGGATAAAAACTTGGCTAAGATCATCGATGGTTGAGGATAGATTAGTTGGCTTAGCTTTAATGAATATACACAATGATATTGAAATTAATACGGACAGTGTCATTGATCGCTACGCAAAAATTAAGAAACATCGATTAGAATTTGTACTATAATATAAATTGTTTATGTAAGAATTCTACATGTACATATATGTATATATATTAATATAAAGATTTAATATTACAATTCATATAAAGACCATCATTTCCGAAAACATATTTCTTTTACTTTGTCCGCTTTTTTTTTTTTTTTTTTAGAATTTGATGAGCTATGTTGATTAATCGACCCCCCCTCTCATGTCCCCTGGATCCGCCCCTGGTAAGATAAAACAAAAACACTTTTATTTGAAAATAGTCTCATTTATAGATTTATTAGTACGAAAAATTATTTATAATAATTCCGTCATATTAGCAGAACCTAAATATTAATAATTGTCAATATTTTCAGAAACATGCCGACCTACAAGTTGACCTACTTCCCCGTCCAGGCCCTCGGCGAGCCCATCAGGATGCTGTTCAGCTACGGCAAGCAGGAGTTCATCGACGACCGTTTCGACATTAACGACTGGGAGACGAAGATAAAGCCAAGTAGGAATCTTAAAAAGAAAAATAAAAATTAGCCTAAACTATATATAAACATATTTTTATAATTATAAACTTTCCGAATCATTTCAGCGACGCCGTTCGGCCAGGTGCCGGTTCTCGACGTCGACGGCAAGAAGATCGCCCAGTCGACGGCTATCTGCCGCTACCTGGCCAAGCAGTACGGCCTGGCTGGCAAGAACGACTGGGAGAATCTCGAGATCGACGCCACCGTCGACACCATCCACGACCTTCGTGCCAGTAAGTTTATATACATATTACCCGTACATGAAAATTTCATAATTAAATCCCCCCCCCCTTTTTTGCAGAAATCGCGGCTTACCATTACGAGTCGAACGAGGTCTCGAGGAAGGATAAGCAGGAGACAGCTAAGGTCGCCGTGCCGTTGTTCCTGCAGCGTCTGGACGAGCAGGTGAAGCAAAACGGCGGCCACTTCATCGGTGGCCGGCTCACCTGGGCTGACGTCATCCTTGCGGGTCTGAACGACTACCTGAGTTACATGCACGGCAGTGACATCCTTGCCGGCTATAAGAACCTTGAAGCTCTGAGGACAAAAATCCTCAACACGGCCGGTATCAAGGAGTGGGTCGCCAAGAGACCGAAGACTGACATGTAGAGAGAGGAGATGTGAGCGCGTTGATGATGATTCTATTATAAGATGATTTTGTACGCTGATGTATTTTTTTAATTGATTAAATAATTGTATGATTTTTTCGAAATTCGAGTTTGAAACCCTTATTTTGGCCGTTCTTTGGTAGCGCTTATTTCTTTCTTTATCTTTTTTTAATGAATGAGAAGTTGTAGTATTTTCTTATTCTTTGCTATACTAAATTAAAAAAAAAAGTAAATTTATGCTAATAAATCTTGTTATACATAAGATAATTGTTTGAAACTAAACATTTTGATGAACATCATAATGATTTTAATGTCAAATTCACAATCTTTATAAATAAGAAATTTTATAAATTAACAATAATAGATTTATATATACTCCGCTTATAGTCTGCTTTTTATCGCATAGGGCTTAGTTGTTCTTTCTTTTATACTAGTATATACATTCTTTCTATGGGAAATAAAAATAATTTCGTATTGTAATTGAGAAGGCGAAATGTGTTATATCGCATCGACTTTCGGGAGTTGTTGATGTTTACAAAAGGCGACAGTGAGAGTGAGTGTTATTGAAATCAGTTATTAGGCAAATCAGTATTAAAACTCCCCAAGCAATACATTGGGTTTATTTACTTCTTAAAATCTAACGTGAAGCCAGGCCGACAAACCTCGCAGGATATGAAGAAAAAGAAAAACTTTTTAAACATTTAATCAGTTTGACGCACTTATAAAAGATAATACCGCCTTTAAACAAGCTGAAATTTTGCAATACTAATGAGTTTCCTAATGCTCACAGGCCTGTAACGAAACTTAATCTCTCAGAAAAATTCAAATAATCAAGGATTCAACCAGTAAATTCTCTTTGTACGTAAATCCTGCGAGAAACTAAATTGCTATTTAACTATCATCCGGAAAATCATAGTTTCTGTAGTTTTAGAATTCGATGCTCAATCCAAAAACTTTTTTTTTCTTATTTATATATCCATGGAATTTTAACTAAGAATTATCTAAATCTGTGGAAACAAAAATCTGCATAATCTACGTTTATGATTATACAACGTAAGTAATCGTTTACATGTTTGTAGATATCGGAATTGCCAATACTTACTTATATAGTCACAGCAGCGACGAAACACTAGAATGCATATATGTAAAGGTATTTACAAATAATATTGTGCAAATAATCTTAACACAACAAACTACAAAAAACTAAGGTTTTCTAATAAAAGTATCTTTCATTTCAGAATTTATCACTATGCTACTTGTATTTCACATTATTTTTCACTGCTCTAATGTACAAATAACGAGTGTGAAACTTTAAATAAAAGCTTGTAATGTTTTGTAATTTTTTATATAGTTTTTGTACGTTTAATATGTTTGTTGTTGTACTGGCATTTCTGCCTTCGAATTTTATGATTTATTAGAAAAGTAAAAAAAATAAATAATTTCCATCAAATCTCTTACTACAAACAACAAAAATCAACCACATACTTTCTTATCCCTCACCAACGATTTCATCGTGTATTCTCGAAAAACCTCTCACTACCGTCCACTCATCGATCCTACATGCAACCCCAAGGTGCCAATGCGATCGATTGATTCTCTTCGCGCGGAGCGTATGAATCTTGCAAATCGCGTAATACGTATAATCTCGCAGCCCCTAATGCGCACGTTCGCAGTTAGATGATAATCGCTTTTTTTCGCCCATCTGCCTACACACCTCGAGGAGCGGAAATGGGCTCACTGCTCTCATGAACAGGCGAGGCTTTTGTCTTGTACGCATATAGAAACATATGTGAGTCTGGATGAAAATATTTTATTTTTCAAGTATTAGTCATGAGTGTAAATGCTACTTTCACATACAGTCATTTTTGCAGTTGTCAAAAATGTAGCAGTATCTAGACAGATCAAGAGTAGTATATACACGTGCACAATAGCCATAATGCACAATTCTCATCGCAAATCATACGGTACTCGTACGTCCACCACATTCGAAATCATTCATTCTGAAACTACCATTGACGAATTTGAATAAAAAATCCAACTCCGAGAAGAACCTGCGCGAACCAGTCGCCATGGACATCATCGAAGGCTCGTACTACGTCTGCAGCAGGCAATGCATGAAGCTCTTCGGCCTGTGGCCCTTCCAGCCGGCCAAGCACGCGATCCCTCTCCGCATCGTCACCGTCCTCATGGTTCTCACCATCCTCATACCCAGTGTAACTATGAGAAACACCCCCCGGTTGAAAATATCCATCTGGAATTATAATTGGATCTAGTTGGATATCCAGCTGGAATATCAGCTGTAGCTCCTGTTTTTGGACACACTCTAGATGAACTACTAGCTGTAATTCTAGGTGGGTATACCAGCTGATATCCCAATTGGATATCCGACTGAAATTTTAGTTTGTTTTATCGAAAATAAATTCTGTTATAACTTTTAATGGATAAATTTTAACAGAATATATCCAGCTGGGTATATCCAGCTGATATCCCAGTTGGACATCCAGCTAGTAGTTCATCTAGAGTTTGTCCAAAAACAGGAGCTACAGCTGGTATTCCAGCTGGATATCTAGCTAGATCCAGTTGGAATTCCAGCTGGAATTCCAGTTAGGTATTTTAAAACGGGGACTCTTGGTTTCAGCTGGTGCAGACGTACGAATCGCGCTCGGACTTCTACTACTTTCTGCTCTGCATACCGAGCTTGCTGTACTTCTTCCACTACATCGTAAAGATGTCGTACATGGCATTGACGGAGGCGAAGATGAGAAGCTTACTGGATCGCGTCGCTCGGGACTTTCTCATCTACAAGGACGATAATCGCGCGCTTCTGCACGAGTATACCGGAGGAGCTCGAACGTTCAACGGTTTATACACGAGTGAGTGTGAGGATAGTTAAGGACATCTTACGCTTTTGCGATCAGTGTATATGTTCCAGGCGATCTTCATCTTCAACGCCACGGGCTTCATCCCGCACATGCTCGACTTCGTCGCGCCGCTAAACGAGTCGCGCCCCCGCCACGAGATCCGCTACGTCAAGTACAACATCGCCTTCATGGACAACAGCTTCTACTTGAAGCTGATACACGGCTGCGTCGTCGACATCCTGGCCATCGTCATTGTCATCGGCTTCGACACCCTCTTCATCAGCCTCTCGCAGCACGCCTGCGCTCTCTTCAAGATCGTCGTGTTCGTTGGTTCTCTCAGACATTCTATATAGGGATTTTAAAATTTTTTTTTATGTTATTAGACAGATTCTTAAAACGATTCAGCGATACATTAGCTATAAAATATTGTTTTTACCGTAGATTAGAGTTGCGCAAGTCCAGTCGGTCGAAGAGCATCCAGAATAAATCGACTATCGAGCGGGATGGGGACCACTTCGGCAGGCAGATAATAAAGGCCGTTCTGACTCACAAACATGCCTTAGAGTTTAGTGGCCATTTATCGCACATTTATATATTATGAACAAGAATGA
Organism: Torymus aiolomorphi; assembly: GCA_036365515.1. Classification (NCBI taxonomy): domain Eukaryota; kingdom Metazoa; phylum Arthropoda; class Insecta; order Hymenoptera; family Torymidae; genus Torymus; species Torymus aiolomorphi. Next base: position 33,805,212 of record CM070873.1, on the reverse strand, counting down.
CGCTCACGCGATGATCTTGCTGTTGGTGTGTTCGATAGGTTCCTGGACGACTTGGAGGCGACCTACGGGATCGTCAACTTAATGATGTTCGGAATCGTGATAATCATCGTCACCGTAACTGAGTTCGAGGTATAATATTCACAATGGATTGACAGCTTACATTTTTGCTTATGATTTCGATGGGTAATCCAGACGATACTGCACAAGGACGTCTTCGACATCATGCTCCGCTTTTTGTTCTACACCGTGGCTCTTCTGCTCCTCGCGCTCAGCCTGACATTTCCCGGACAGATGATTAAGAACCACAGCGCACAGGTCCATGAATCCTGGTAAGTTATCGCACCCTTTTTAGGCACGACCGCCGCTCGGGACAGACTTATAATGTGCAATAGAGCGAAAATGGTCGGACTTTAAAAACTAACAATTTAATATATAAAAACTATTTTCTACCCAAAATGAGTGGGTTTTAAGCGTTTTCCGGGATGTATGTACACATCTCAAGTTTCTCGATTGTCTCAGCGAAATTTCGAAGGATCTAAACGAATTTTGGGTCAGATATTTGTCTAATTATAAGTACCGGACACTTTTATATTGAGCCGAATCCATCGGAAAATAAAAAAAACGAAATAAAAATTTGAAATAACAGATTTTAAGCTTATAATGTATCCAAAATTAATTTTCAGTATAAATCTAGCACATGCTTCTGCTAAGACTAATTAAAACACGTCTTTTTTACATTCAACATTTTCTTCTACGAACAATATTTGTAAAGGCACTAGTGATATAATCGACAAAATAATCGATTTTTCCTCCTTACTTCACAGGATTTGATTTTACACAAAAATGTTAAATATAAAAGATATAGATAATATTAAAACAAAACTTTTTCCCAGCGAGCATTTTCTTTACAATCAATTCCTGAAGAGTTAAACCCATAAAACGATTTGTAACCCCTAAATACACCTGATATAGTAAATTTTCGCTTATCATTTAAAGGATTGGATTTGACTATTTTTGTGTAAAACAATTTCTAGTAAGTTAAACCTGAAAGAACGATTAAAAACGCTTAGATACAATCAAAATATTCAATTTGTGGCCATTATAGAAAACAAATAATTTTTCATGAATGTCAAAATATAATATATTAATATTTGAGATGTAACAGTTTTTGTAATGTCAAAGATATAAGGTTCTCCTGAATAGTAGCGGTCGTTATGTAAAAACGAAGTTTTTATATAGACAGCGAGGGGTTGGCGCGCGATAGCGTGCAGGGGAGGGGGGGGCACGGCCCCTAGTTATACTTGTTACGGCCATGTCATTCTTAGACCTAAATGTCGCAGCTACGACTGCGAGTGGTACAGAGGCGATATTTCTAAAACGAGTAGAAAGCTGCTGATTATCATGATGATGAGGAGCGAGAAGCCGAGCTTTCTCACCGCCGGAAAAATTTTTGTTCTCGACTTGCAAACCTACGTGAAGGTGAGTGGTTATTTGAACTGAAAAATTTCAGGCAATTATACTTTTCATTTTCAAGAATTCGTTGTTTATTCTTGATTTTTAAGTTCATCAAGGCGTCGATGTCGTACTTCGCGTTCTTGTCTTCAGTGCATCAGTGATCTCCAGCCTATGGATTAAACACGATCTCAATTGTTTCTGTTAGTGTAAATATTATTATGATTATATATATATATATATATATATATATTTGCAATGTGGTATATTTTTGAATCTTTCTTTTGTTATAATTTTATTAGATTTTTATTTTTATCTCTATTCATCTTGACATCAAACAATAAAAATGTGTGTAATACATTTTCTCTACCACGTCTAAGACTCTATAATAGTTCTTTAATTATTCTCTGAAGAACAGTGTGTATTCTCTTCTTATACACTGTATCATCGCAGCAATAATCGTCCAAACGTTCCCGGAAAGAAAACACAAGCGCTTTTCTCTCTCTTTTTCTCATCCTGTAATTACCCCCATAATTACGCTTATAGCTTGCGAATGCTCGCTGAATCGCTGAAACATCAAGATTCGCGCAACCCCTTTGTGCGTACCGCGAACAATAATTGCAGCGCATCTGCGCATAGATAATCAGATGGAGACGATTATCTACCCTGCGTAGTTCTCTTATGTCGTGGATATTGTAGATTTTTTGCTAATAAATAAATTCGGATTCTATGGTACCGTCTACTATATAAAGCTCTAAGCTTTCGAGTTTTCTATTTTAACTCTCTCCTGAAAATTTTATAAATGTGTTTAAGATGACGTGATATTACAACGAAAGTGATAAATTTTACAAATTGGTAAAGTTTAATTTTTTAAATCAATTGATACGATATTCGTAATGTCTAGTATACTTTATATGCAATACAAAATTATTAGGTTATATTTAATCATTAAAATTAAATACGTAAGTTTTATTTTTTTCTTTAATTTTTTGATTATTAATGAGAGCAAATGAATTGCTATGTAAAAACAAATTAAATTTCTTTTAATTGCAGAAAATAATTAATATCATAAGATTTTAATATAATTCATAAAACCCCTATCTGCTATATAAAATAAGAAAATAGATTGGCTTACTTTCATTATTGCGTAACACTACTTTTGTTTCAAAAACAACGTGCTGAATTTTAGCAGAGCTCGCATCTTGTTGGAAATTGGATGTTGTCCATGGATACGTATAGTACAAACAGAGGAACGTAGTGTAACATATATATAACACCAATATTGTTGTATATAGAACTAGTCAACATACGAATTAAAAAAAAATGTTTATCGGGAAAAGCGAATTAGGAAAAGTTTAAATAAAAAATGGTTAAGTTTGGTTGATGATGCAGCTTATGGTAGACGTCAGGATAATGTGTGAATTTCGTCTCTGATGGCCAATTTTCTACCACGGTTTTTTAAATAAATGAAACAACATTTATTTAAAAAACCTTGGTAGAAAATTGGCCATCAGAGACGAAATTCACACAAAAAATAGTTAAGTTTGTTGAAATGAGTAAGGAAAGTCGAGATTTCATGAACATTCAACAGTAAAAATTGTAAAAAAATAAATCTTTGAATACTACCAATTTTGCACACTAGTAAAGTCATACGTAGAAGCTTAAGTTTGCGTGCATTCTTTATACTCTTATCAGTTTAACGCCGAGCTCATCAATGCTGCATCGCATTTCATACGTGTAATTTCACGCCTAATGCGCACGTTCACGCTCACTCGCGCTTACTTGCGCAAGCTCCGTTGTAGCTTGAAGCATCAGCGAACGATAATCCAGATGATAGAAGTGGGGATGCGTTCTCAGTTGATTCGTAAAACTTAAACTTAATTGTCTTTTCTAATAACACAAAAAAATGGAGATCTTGGAAGGGCCGTACTTCATGTACACGAGGAACTGCCTGAAGCCATTCGGAGTGTGGCCGTACCAATCGCCGAGGTCGAAAGTTATCTTCTGGATCGTGACGGTGCTCATCGGCGCCACGATTACCGTGCCCACCGTATGAGACCTTGTACAGTCAACGAATTAAAAAGAGAAAGTTTGAAAAAATATCACGTGATTAAATGTTTCTTTCAGATACTGAAGATGTACGAGTTTCGCAAGAATTTTCACTACTTACTGGTCTGCTTACCGACTCTGCTGTACTATACGCATTGTCTGACGAAATTTGGGTATCTAGCTGTCAGGGAGGAGCATGTTGTGCATGTACTATACATTGGTGTTGTGTATGTACGTTAGTTGTTTAGTCGGGAACTTTCAATTGCAGTTTAGGAAGCTACTGGATCGAGTGAAGGGTGATTTTTTGTATTACAAGGATGAAAGTCTGGATGTTCTTCATGACTACCTCTACGGTGCGCAAAAGTTCAATTCTTTTTATAGCGGTAGGTATACATAAGTCTTTTCTTTATGTAGGTTTAGATATTTTTATTATAATACCGCTAACGCACAAAACTCATTGAAGAAACCTTTTTTTTTATTAAAATAATTGTTATATTATATAAATCATCTTTTCATAATAATGCTGATGTATTATATTTTTTCATTTATTGTATGCGGGGCCAAAAGAAATAAATGCGTTATAAATATGTACGTGTACCATTTTCAATGATTATTTCAACGAAATTGTAGTCACAGATGAATGATTTTAAAACATAAAATAGATAGTAGCACCAGTTTAATATCTGTTTAGTATACTTGTGCCAGTCGGTTTTGATTTTCAACGTGACGAGCTTCATCCCGCAAATCTTCGACTTCATCGCGCCGCTAAACGAGTCGCGGCCGCGCCTCGTGATCCGCTATGTCAAGTACAGCATCACCGCACTGGACAACAGTTATTATTTCCTGGTCATGCACGGCTCCATCATCAGCATCATGGCCATCTTCATCATCCTAGGCTTCGATACCCTTTTCATTAGCTTCGTCCAGCACGCGAGCGCGCTGTTCAAGATCGTCGTGTAGGTTTTACGCTTCAGCTCTATAAGTAAGAATGTAATTAAAAACTGTATATTTTCACAGAATCGAGCTGCAAAAATCGAACCAACTGACGGAAGACGTCGGCGACCTGGACGACCTGGGGGTACAGCGGCGCCGGGACCAGTTCTACCGACGAATCGTCAAGTCCATAATGACTCACAAGCACGCTTTAGAGTTTAGTGAGCATTAAAACGCGGAAACGCGGTATTTTACGCTTCAATAATTCCCATAATATACAGTAATAATACTCACTCGTTATTGCGCAGATTCCTGCACAACATGGAGATGACGTACACCACCGTCAACTTCCTCATGTTCGGCATGTCCCTGGTGACGATGACGATAACCGAGTTTGAGGTGAGCTACATGTGTAAAAATTATATTCTGTTGAATTAGTGCGAATGTCCGAATATTGTTTGTCATGTAGACGGTAGTGCACAAGGACGCCTTCGTCGAGACGATACAGTTCGTGCTCTTCACCATGGCGCAGCTGCTCAACGTACTCTATCAGACCTGGCCTGGACAGAGGATCCAGGACCACAGTGCAATGGTCCATGAGTCCTGGTAACTTGTTGTTTCTGAAAAAAATTTAAAGTGATCTTATAGTACAGGAAAATTAGTTTTGTATATGTTGCAGCTACGAGTGCGAATGGTATAGAGACGACATCCCGGACACGAGTAAGAAGTTGTTGCTGCTCGTGATGATGAGGAGCGAAAAGCCGAGCTTCCTCACCGCCGGCAAGATATTCGTTCTCGATTTGCAGACCTTCGTGAAGGTAATGAAACACGAATAGTATATATCTCGTGTTTTGAGGCACTTTATTTTGATGATTCTGTTTTTTTTTTTTCAGATTTGCAAAGCCTCCTTGTCGTATTTCGCGTTTTTGTCATCGGTTCAGCAGTGATGACATCAATTTGTAATAATTTTTTGACAAGATATAAAAGTACACGTATTGTTTGCAATTTAGTTGTTTTTTTTTATAGTTACAGCAAAATAATCTCGTTTAATAAATAACTCTTAACGCTATATTTCCTTACTCAGCGAAACGTTATATCATTTACATTATTTATATACATTTTATATATATTACAATATGCCAGAATGAATTTTTGAATGTTCAAGTGAATGAAAGAAAAAGAATCGCCTACCCACCTGTACGTAAATATTCAAGGCGTGAGAACCCTTTCACCTTCTATAGATAATTATTGCGCCGCGCGCACTTGTTATTACTCTGCATATCTTATCTCTTTTTCTTGTCGGATAAGAAAAATAAATCGATGCCATACACCGCACTTTTTGCACATTAGTAGATGAATTAATCGTTCCACAACATGCTTGAATGACAAACCATTACAATATGGCATTTTTTTCCCTTCTTTATTTTTTAACATTTTTATTTTACACATACTGTGATGCCTGATTGTTATTTTTAACGGTCCACAAAGTGACGACTACTGATAAAATTACAACTGTAGACGAATGGCTTCTGAGACTCTCTGGAAAACCCTCGGAATTTCTTGAATAGCGCTCATTATCGCCCGCAATTATCGGCATCAATAAGGGAAGCCGCGCGAAGATCGATTCCACCCCTGCTCGCAAGCTGCGATTACTTCACAGACGCGCTTCACCCGTACATCGTGAGACACGGTAACGTCCTGACTGCCAACAATTGAATAGTGAAGGGGTCAGATATGATGGTGCAAGTATAAAAGTTGGAAGAAAGGTGTTCAAGACAGCTCTGTTGTTTTACTTCAATTTGTCTTCATATATAGACAAGAAAAAATTAGGGTACGTTCAAGAAGTGTATTTCTAAACTTTTCATTGAAATCTTTTTGGATCAAGTAAGGGCGCGAAATGTGCACATGCTATTTTTGACACTCTTTGTAGCAATTTAAAAAAACCTTACTTTAAAAAAAAAATAAAAAAAAAGATTTATCCCTCTAAAGTCACGGAAACACGTATAAATGAAGGGATGAAGTTTTCAGCCCTCGAAGTAAAAAATTTTATGAAAATTAAAAAAAAAATAGTGTCGGTGGTAATTTGCGATAAGAATTTTTATTCAGTGCCATTCACTTACTGCAGCCAAAACTGACCTTGACATTATCTAAAGCAGCGGTAACATTTTTTGAAAAGTTATCTATACTATCTTTGGCGATACTTTTCTATAGTTTTCTTTTTAAAATATGAAATTAAACATAAAAATATTGTGAACTCAGACAAAACTCAAATCTGAGTCATGGATTAAGAGCTTTTTCTATACGAAAAAAGTATAAAGCTTTTTTCGGCTTCATCCCTATAAAATATATCCAGTGAAAAATTATAGTTATGGAAAGATAACAACAATTACTCTTTACAGTCGTTTCTGATTCAGTGTCACAGTTTTTATAATGGTTGTTAGATAACTGCGTTATTTCCGGTACTTATTAAAAGCTAGTCAGATTCTAGCCGAATAAAAAACTGTCAGCTATTTCACCATTATACAAAACCCCTGCATAATTTCTTTTTTATAAAAAAGACTATACAGCATTTCAATAATAGACCAAATAAGTGACAATGGAGACGGACATTTTCGAGGGCGTTTACTTCCGGCACGTCAGGATCTGCATGACTATTTTCGGCTTGTGGCCGTACCTGACCCAATCCCAGGCGTACTTGCTGCGCCTGTGCTCCGTGATGCTAGGCTCGACGATCGTCGTACCGACGGTAGACCGATTCTCTCTCATCCCCTATCGCAATCATTCTCCTTGCGTATTTATATATTACAGATATGCAAGATGGTGGAGTTCATCAAGCTGGGTGAGGACACACTCTGGGCTATACCATCTCAGCTCTACTACGTGGAAAACTACGGGAAAATCGTGTACGTCAGCATGGTGCAGGACAGGGTACGTAGATCGTATCCCTCCCGGGGTATTCAGCATTGTTGAATCGCCGAAACGCTGATTATTGTAGCTGAGGAGGCTCTTGGACACCATAAAGCATAACTTCAAGACGCACGGGGGCAAGAATCTTGAAACCCTTCATCGGTACGCGGCAGATGCCAATAAGATGAACTTTTACTACGGCGGTGCGTTGATCATTGTGGTAGGTGATGGAATATTTCTATATTATCTTGTAACGAAATTATTTTCGGATCGTAGCATATGTCATGACGACGGTCGTGATATACAGCGCGTCAGTGTGGACACCGCAGATCCTCGACATCGTGGTGCCGATGAACGAGTCGCGGCCTCGGTCCATCCCCCGACTGATGCGCTACTACTCGGAGAGGATTGACGGCAACTACAACTTCATCATTCTTCATGGAATGTTCGTCGACACCTTCTTCATGTTTCTCTTCATGGGTTATGATATGCTTCTAATCAACTGCAGCCAGCATGCTTGCGCTCTGTTTAAGATCGTAATGTAATGTAACAAAAAAAAAACACAAATTTACAATTAGATGTATTCACTGTGTTGCTCTACTATGCAGGAACGATCTCGACAACTGCCTGAAAGCGAACAAAGATGAGAAAGGTGGGATTATTGAGATTAAGGAAATCACTGGGGATACTCGAGGACAGCTATTTTACAATAGAATCGCGTTGGTGATAGACGCGCACAAGCGCGCTCTCGAGTTTAGTAGATCATGAGAAGAAACCTCTTCCTCTCCCCTACTGAAAAATCTCACGTGAGATCTCACGCCAAAATCTCATGTGAAATTTTGGTCCGCGAGCTGCTAAAATCCCTTTAATGATAAAAAATCAATTTCTGGTAATTATGAGTCGCCTATTAGGTTACCCCCCCCCTCCCAGATAAGTTCAAAAATCTATGTTTTGAAGCGTTTTAGCCATTTTTTACATTTTTAGAAATTTTACACATGAGATCTCACGTGAGATTTCACGTGAGAAATTTGAAACATAAGATTTCACGTGAGATCTCACGTAAGATCTCATGTGTAAAATTTCTAAAAATGTAAAAAATGGCTAAAACGCTTCAAAACATAGATTTTTGAACTTATCTAGGGGTGGCGTAACCTAATAGGCGACTCCTAATTGATTTTTTATCATTAAAGAGATTTTAGTAGCTCACGGACCAGAATTTCACATGAGATTTTGGCGTGAGATCTGACGCGACATTTTTCAGTAGGGTCGTGCAGTGCTTTATTCTCACGTTTTTTCCTTTTCGCCTCGACAGGTTCGCCACCATGATAAACTCCGTCTTTTCGTTCATAAATCTCTTCACCATCGCGGTGTCGTTCGCCGCGATAACGCTGACGGAGTACGAGGTGAGCTATATAATACGAATAAGTTATAATCATAACAGGCCTTAAGTATATAATTGAATAATTTTACTTTCGTCAGACAGTGATACACATAAACAACACTGGCCTGCTGCTGCGTTTCACCTTTTTCACGGTCGGCGAGTTCTTTCACATTCTCTATTACAACTTTGCCGGGCAGACGATCGAGGAGCACAGCTTGCAAGTCTACAAGTCCTGGTAACAAGTAGGCTATAACTAGCATCCTAGCTAAAAATAAAATCTTACCTGTGCATATTATATATGGGCAGTTACGAGTGCCAATGGTACAGAGACGACGTCTCGAATGAGTGTCGACACCTGCTCAAACTCATAATAGTCAGAAGTCAGAAGCCAGTCAACCTCAATGCTGGGAAAATCATCCTGCTCAGCTTGGAGAGTTTTATGAAGGTATAGTGCGCGGCTAAATGTATACACGTTTGTATGTAATGCATCATTTATGACGCTGTGGTCTTCCTTTTCAGACTGTGAAGACTTCGTTGTCTTTTTTCACGGTGCTGCTTTCGATGCACTGACAAACGTTCGTATGTACATTATACCTACAGAGTTTGTATTTTACTGAAAGAAGATGTCGAAAAATTTTATTTTTGTAAGTATTTTGAAGAGTCGCTATTTTATGATACTTATAATAAAAATTATAATTTATTGGTATCGCTATTTGTTATTTACTTAAACGTTATTGCAATGAATTGCCGCAATTCATATAAGTATACAAACTGTTCACATTCTTCGGCCAATCTTCAGCATTTTAATTACTTTTACTATAAATCACGGGAATCCTCATCGAAATCCGAACATGGCACAAGAATTAAAATTCTAAAACTTATTTTATAAATTTTCTAATCTCTTCGAACAATCAAAATCCTTTGTCTCTATACAGATTAATTTCGTCACTCTTTACAACATGACGCATCGTTGTCTTATTGCGCAAAAGCCTTATGCACATACATACACCCTTTCGCACGCGATTCGGCAGGCCAACTGAGCCGAAAGCGCCGCCTTACGTGAAACCCGCCATCATTACTCTTTCATGATGTGCGCAAAAACGCGGATCGATTCGGCGGAGATTATATGCGACTTATCAACAATGTATCCCTCTTTTCCACGCAAATAGACTCACGGTGAGCTCTATACGAGCTGATTTTAGAGGGCTGTATATACCATGTCCGCGAGATTTGCATGACGCACGTAAGAGGTAGTAAAGTGAGTACAGTCGCATCGGCAGGAAGTGTGTACATGCATGTACGTACGTAGAATTTCTTCGACTGTACAATAGTACCTTTGACCAAAAATACACGATGCTGGGCGAGGAATCCGGGTACGCGATCCAGATGAACCGCTACTTCCTGATCCCGATAGGCATCTGGCCACTAGCTCCTAACTCTCCCCTCACACTGCGTCTGCTACGCGCCGCGGGAGTGGCAGGATGCTACTGGCTCATAAACTTCCTGCTCATACCCTGCGGCCTGCACACCTTCCTCGAGGAACCGAATCCGGCGATCAAGCTCAAACTCATCGGTCCCATGAGCTTCTGCCTCATGGCGATAGGGAAGTATTGCGCGCTTGTAGGACACACCGGGGAGATCGGAGAGTGCCTCGAGCACGTCGAAAAGGATTGGCGTACGTGCAAGGATAAAGGAGCGAAGGCAGAGCTGGAGATAATGATGAGGAACGCGAAGCTCGGTAGATTCCTCACGGTGATGTGTGCGTGCTTCATGTACGGCGGCGGGTTCTTCTATCATACCATCATGCCGCTGTCCTCGGGGCGCATTGCTACTACCGACCTCACGGAGAAGATGAAGCAGCTCGAAATGGACAACGATACTGACACCGTGGAACTTGCTCACAGTATGTGCAGTCGCTGTTTGTTTCTATCTCTCTAAATTAAATTCAGTGAAAAATCACTACCCTATTGAAAAATCTCACGCGAAAATCTCATGTGAAATTATGGTTCGCGAGCTGCTAAAATCCCTTTAATGATAAAAAAATCAATTTCTGGGAATTAGAAATCGCCTGTTAGGTTACGCCACCCCCCAGATAAGTTCAAAAATCTATGTTTTGAAGCGTTTTAGCCATTTTTTACATTTTTAGAAATTTTACACATGAGATCTCACGTGAGATTTCACGTGAGAAATTTGAAACATGAGATTTCACGCGAGATTTCACGTAAGATCTCATGTGTAAATTTCTAAAAATGTAAAAAACGGCTAAAACGCTTCAAAACATAGATTTTTGAACTTATCTGGGGGGTGGCGTAACCTAACAGGCGATTTCTAATTCCCAGAAATTTATTTTTTTATCATTAAAGGGATTTTAGCAGCTCGCGAACCATAATTTCACATGAAACTTTGGCGTAAGATCTCACGTGAGATCTCATGTGCGTTCTCACCTGAGATCTCACGTGAGATTTTTCAGTAGGGTAGTTTAGAATGTAAAATCGGGCACTGTCGAAATAGTGTATATTCTCTACTAGCAGTGGATATACTGATAATTCAGTGTATGTACACTATTTCAACAGTGCCCGACTTTATACTGTAAAGTAGTGATTTTTCACTGAATTTAATTTAGAGTGATATAAAGGCAAAATTTTTGTTTTACAATAATAATGTACATATTATGCAATGCACTATATTTTTTGTATACACTTACCTGCTATTGGAAAGTTAAGAACTTTGTCCGCAGGCATCCGGGCACTGACGTACCCGATCTATCGCAGCCTGCTGAACGTCGAGCGTAGCCCGGTGTACGAGATCGTGTTCCTGGTGCAGTGCGCCTCGGGCTTCGTCCTCTACACGGTCACGATAGGCGCGTGCAGCCTGGCCGCCGTCTTCGTCGTCCACGTCTGTGGCCAGCTGGAGATTGTCATGGAATTGCTGAGGAGTTTCGCCAAGGAGGACGAGGCGGGGAGGCCGGTGGCCGCGAGGGAGAGGGACGGCAGGTTGGCGGATATCGTCGAGAGACATCTGAGGGCTTTGAAGTATGTAAGGCTTGAAATGAGTAAGAATGAAGCTCGATGTTTTAGCTCGGTGTGATTGGTTTCAGCTTTGCAACGCGGGTTGAGAGGAATTTAAACGGTATATGTTTTGTGGAGTTCATCGGCTGCACGCTGAACATATGTTTCCTCGGATATTATTTCATTACGGTATATCTTGTTATAAATACAATTTTTTTTAATCTGGATATTTTTATGTTAGTTTATAACATGACTTAATTTTAGGAGTGGGAAAGTCGAAATATGATAAGCACGATGACATATTCCATTCTTCTAGTTTCCTTTACTTTCAATATATTTATATTCTGCTATATAGGCGAACTTCTTACCGAACAGGTACGTCGAAAATTTTGCTCAATCTTGCGATTGTATAATATATAATTTTTTCTTCATTAAAGTGTAAGAAGGTAGGCGAAGTCACTTACACAGTAAACTGGTACACATTACCGGGTAAGAAAGCGGTGGACCTAATTATGATCATCGTAGTAGCAAGTTGCTTTCCGGCAAGAATCACAGCTGGTAAATTGGTGTATCTATCGATGAGCAGCTTCTGCAACGTGAGTTGTCACTCCAACTCAATAGCAATTTTACACTCGCATTAAAAGCGGAAATTTATTTCGTAAATTGCGTTAAAGGTAATGAAAACGTCGGCGACCTACTTGAACCTGCTGCGAACTGTAATGCTGTGAGAATTTACGAACATAGAAAAGAAAAGAGTTGGATATATTTTTCTGGGATCGAGAAACAGACTTTTGTAAAGATGATGATGAATATTTTTGTAATTTTGTTACGTGGTTCCATGAAATATACGATATATTTTCTGTTGTATGAGTGATATGTTGCTTTTAAAACATTAATAGGTGCCGATTTCGATGCTTAATCAAAAAACGAGCAAGCTACAGCAGATCAAGAGCTTCACCAATTGGCCTCAATCTAAGCATCCTACTTCGACTCGGCGTTTTATGTTTCATCTGTAACGTCTTATTTGGCTAATCTTTACAAAACAGTTTTCAATCTCTCTAAGCATATTTCATTGAAATCTTTTAAAACCCGAAATATTTATTTAAAAGATTCTGTACCAATATTATACTAAATCTGATGTCCATTACTATCAATAGAAAGCATTCTACTTTAAAAAATGATTTTACAATTTTTTCAAATACACTGAGAGAAGAATATATTTAACATGATATTTTAAGTATTAACGTGGTATTGTAACTATTAACATACATGTTTTAATAGTTACAACGCCATGTTAAATATAAACATTTTGAGAAAACATTTCTCTTAATGTACATTTAAATAGTGCCTCAACTATAAGGTTGGCGAAAACTGAATTTTCGGGGAGATTTTCGAAAATTTTTACCCTTGAAAGCAACACTAAGAGCTTTCATGAAGCTCTTCTTCTCAAAGGATTAGGAAAGATTTTAATAAAATGGCATCTTATTATATCTTAATCCTCGTCAGTGTCTCATAAGGTCAGTATACTTCTATCCAGGGACCGAATCCTGCATGGTCAACATAACAGACTTTTTTCAATACACTAATTGCATTACCGCACTCGAGTCATAAACACTTTAAAAAAGAGTCCACCAATTCGCGTTAATCTCTCAACTTCTCGCGCCAGTACATAGAAACCATACACCGACGTACGCGCTTCTGCGCCTCATCTTATTATGGCGAACCGCGCAATTAGCTTCGCGGAGGAAGACTTCGTTAAGAGCGCGACGCATCGAGTGCATAAAAGCGCGAGGACAGCACGCGCGCGCGAACATTTGCAGCTAAATTATATTATGGAACGCTGGAGGGACAAGATCGCGGTGGTGACGGGCGCGTCCGCGGGTATCGGCCTGGCGATCGCGAGAGCTCTGTTGAGGGAGGGCATGGTCGTCGTGGGCCTGGCTCGCAGGAAGGCCAAGATGGAGGTGAGTATAGTGTGCGATCTGTTAAAGTGTTGAAGGAAAATCATTTTAAATGAAATCGTAAAATTAGTAGATTGAGTGTGGTGCTGAAGTTTAATATTACAAAAGATGAAGTCCGAGAAGCTGTCGGTCGTTAGAAATAGCTTAATGTATAGCTTTCTCAAACTTGATTAGTTGTTATACATTAAACAAATTATTGATCTAGAAAACCAAAAGATTATCAAAAAAAAAACTTATAAATTAGGATATGAAACTTTTATGGGATTTATGTACTCTTGATTTTTTTATTATACAGTGCATCATTTCTTTTTATAACCATAATTTAAATTAAAAATTGAAATTTTCGTTATTATATTACACATTATGATACTACAATAAAATCGGTCTCGCGCAACTTTACCATACAGGCTTCATAAATTCATTTTGAAGATTGTACCAGAAAACTACAAGCACTCCATTATTAGCAATAACAATCTTAAAAACCCACCATAAAAAAGGCAAGCATAGCGGACGAACCGAACTCGACGAGAGGCCGATTCCACGCGCGCGAGTGCGACGTGACGAACGAGGGTAGTGTCGTCGCGGCCTTCCGGCTGATCGCCCAGGACTTTGGCGGCGTGCACGTCCTCGTCAACAACGCCGGCATCGTCCGGCTTAACGGCCTCATAGGTATAATAACATTCACATTTATATATCCCTTCTTAAAAAAGTGATGACCGGAAGAAGTGAAGCCTCTATAGATTTGATCTGCGATTGGCTCTTGGATAAAAGGCGCGAGAACATAAAATTAAATACATTTTTATTTGATAATTAGGTATGATTTATTGGAATATTTATTGGAATGAAAATGATTAAAGTGAAAAGTATTAAATAAATAATAACGAAATTAATGATGGTTGTAGTTTAAAAAAAAAATAATTATTTAATTATAAAAATAAAAAATAATTAATTATTTGTTAGAGTGATGGTCAGAAGTAGAAAAGTATTTAAAAACACAATACGATTAGGTTAATATTAGAATAAATTATGTCAATATTATGTTCAGATTTTATTCTTTACTTAATACTTCACGAAAAAAAAAATATAAGCTTATAGTTTCTAGCATCAAAATTTTGTATTCGTTAATAGTAAACGTACTTCAGTATTATATCAATTATTAAAGATGCATCAAAATTAAAAGAAACAGATTTCCAGCTTATAAGGAATAAATTATTCTTAGCATGTTTAATAAAGAAAAGTACATAGAGCGCGCGCAGCGCGCATGGATTTGGCTAGACATTTGCATAAATTCGATAACGATGGTTACAAGAATTTTTCGGCGTGTACATAGAAGTTGATACGAAGGACATCCATGACCAGTTCGCCGTGAACGTGATGGGCGTGGTGTACTGCTGCCGCGAGGCGATAAAGCTGATGAAGCGGGCCGACTGCGAGGCCCACGTCGTCAACATGAACAGGTGTTTATCTATATTCATCAGTTCTATATGTTTCAACGATAAGGTGTGACAATAATGACGGTGTGTACTTTAGTATACAGGGACACCGCGTTCACGTGGTCCAGGGGCTCAGCTTCAATGCGTACTCGGCAACGAAGCACGCGGTCACCGCGCTCACCGAGACCCTGCAGAAAGAGCTGCTGGGTGGAAAGATCAGGATGACGGTAATAAACACACGTGTGTAATTCCCAGTGGAAATTATAAAATGTATCAAAATGTACCAAAATGTATCAAAATGTATTAAAAGGTATCAAAAGGTATCAAAAGGTATGAAAGTGTATAAAATTGTATGTAGAGGTTACATTTCGTAACTTTTGTAGAACACTTTGATATCTTTTGATACCTTTTAATACATTTTGATACATTTTGATACATTTTAACATATTTATGTACATTTTGATACCTTTTAATACTTTTTGATACCTTTTCATACATTTATGAAAAAAATATTTTTTTACATTAAATTATTTTTACATTCTCATACATTTTTGTACATTTAGAAACACTTTGACATATTTATGTACATTATGATACATTTTAAATATATAGAAAATAATAGAAATAATATTTTAAATATATAGGAAATATATAGAAAGGTATCAAAATGTATCAAGAGGTATTAATGAATATTTGTATAAATGTATAGAAATGCATCAAAATATATCAAAATGTACCAAAATGTACACAAATATATCAAAAGGTATCAAAATGTATGAAAAGGTTTTAAGATGTACCAAAAGGTGTTAATGTGTTTAATAGAATGATAAATAAATTAATATTACATTTTTTAATTTTTTTGAAAAGGTATCAAAATGTATCAAAAGGTATCAAAAGGTATTAAAGTGTGCTACAAAAATTACGAAATGCAACCTCTATATACACTTTATAGATACACTCTGATACCTTTTGATACATTTTGATACCTTTTCATACATTTAAAATTTCCACTGCAGGGGATTCAATTGATGTTTCACGTGCGTATAAGTATGGGTTTATTCTACTTTGCAGAGTATAAGTCCAGGAGTCGTGCAGTCGGAGATCTTCGAGGCAACGGATTTCGACAAATCGCCGTATTCCCATTTCCCGGCGCTCGAGCCCGACGATGTCGCTGCGGCTGTCATCTTTGCTGTATCTAGACCTCATCGCGTGCAGATTACCGAACTGACCATTCGCCCGCTCGGGGAGACGATATAGAGGATGAATATGATGTGTTTTTGCTTAGTTTGAAAATGATAAAGGTTATCGATAGATGTGGAAAAAAAATAAAGAAAATACTTTAGTCAATTGAGAATAAACTTGAATTTTTAACTGTAAATACAATAGTCTATTTCGTAGACAATCGTATACTTTTATAAGACGAGTATAGTAATTTATCAAACCTACTTTTTCTTAGTCACTGAGCCATGAAGACACTCTCTAAGTATGAATAAGTGAAATGTCGCTCACTGGTGCGAGTAAGTGAAAAACTTTACTGATTACTTTAGTGAATAATCACTTATTGAAGCAGTGGAATAAAATTTTCACTGTGTAATAAGTGAGCATTCACTAGAAAATTAGTCGATTTTTTCACTTATGCGTACCAGTAAGCGACTTTTCACTGATTCATGCTTAGTTAGCAGCGTGAAAAAATAAAATATTAATTATAATGATTCAAAAATAAATGGGATACATGGGAATTAATTTTCCAATTTTTAGAGTTCGAAATACACGGCAGATACGCATGTGGATGGTATAAATATGCTGTTCTTCGTGGGAATGAGAGGAGGATTTCATGATCTACGTAAGTCTAATAGATAAAGATTACGTTTTTCAGATTTTTAATTTTTCATAGCAACATTTTAACTAGTTCTTTAGCTGTATCAACGATATTATGAACAACGAAATCCAAATCATATAGAAATATTTTCAATTCAGTTATTTCTAAAATTCTGCAGTAAAACCATTGCAGCGATATTTTCATCATCTGTATAAAAAACAACTATATCGAATAAGTATATACAACACTCTATTTCCGTACACGACAAAGTACAGGGAATAACGTTTAATTACTCCAAGAACAAAAACAGCTCTGGTACATTGTATCGTCGCCATTATTATTTCAAACCCACGCAGTATTACAAATTCGCATGTGTACAGCTGGAAGAAAAAAAACATCTTCTTGCTAATTATCCAGTGCAATTATATCGGCATCAATAAAGAAGTGTAAAAGCGGTGTTTACAAGCCGTTCGTACACGCAGTATGCACGACTCATTTGCGAGCGAAACATGTACGTCCTGAAGACGAGAGACCATCGACTCAGCAAAAGACAACTAGCTGTGATGCATTCGACATGGCACCTCGCCGATAGCTCCATGATTGAGCGCGAGGCACAAACCGCGGCTCCGTGAGTTCATGTCCCGCTCGTCGCTTATTTTTAACGCTTTATTATTTAATCCTACGTACGTAAAACTATACATGCACTTGCAAATTTCCATAATTGAAGTAAAAACTGCTATTTCTTCAGCTAATCTTCAGTATTTTAATTATTTTAGTTATCCTCATCGAAATCTAATAATGACGCTATAACTAAAACTCAACACTTTATTTTTATTTAAATTTTATAGTCTTTTCGAACGGTCGGCATCCTTTAACAACTACACTACTACAAATCAACTTTGTTATAACTTTTACAACATGACACAACGTTGTGTCTTTACGTGAAAGCCTTATATGCACAGACATCCTTTCACAAGCGATTCGGCAGACGAACTGAATTGGAAGCGCCGCCTTACGCGGGACCAGCCATTACTCTTTCACGATATATGTGCGCAAAACACGAATCGATTCGCCGAAGATTATACACGACTTACTCGTCTTTTCCACAACAATACACAAACGCAGACGCGGCGAGCTCTATACGCGCTGATTTTAGAAGGCTGTATATACAATGTTTGCTAGATCTGCGTGACGTACGTAACAGGTGGAGTAAAGTGTGTATAGTTGCATGAGAAGGAAGAAACCCCTTATTTGAATACGTAATTTTTTCGTGCAATAGCAAGTGTATATACACATACATAGTATTTTTTCAATTGTATAATTATAGTACTTTTGACCAAAAATATACGATGCTGAACGAGAAATCCACTTATGCGGTCCAGACAAACCGCTACTTGCTGATCCCGATCGTCATCTTGCAAGGCCCATGTCGTCAACATAAACATATGCTTTTTTATAGTCAGTAGTGATTATGTTTTAATGATAAGGTGTGACATAATGATGTTGTCTACTTTAGTATACAGAGACATCGGGTCCAGGGACTCGGCAACGAAGCACGCCGTCACCGCGCTCATCGAGAGCCAGTAGAAAGAGCTGCTGGACGGAAAGATCAAGATGACAGTAATAAACACACGTGTGTAATTCAATTGATGTTTCACGTGCGTGTATGGGTTTATTCTACTTTGCAGAGTATAAGCCCAGGAGTCGTGTAGACGGAGATCTTCGAGGCAACGGATTTCGACAAATCGCCGTATTCCCATTTCCAGCACGACGACGTCGCCGCGGTCGTAGTCTTTGTTGTATCTAGACCTTACCATGTGCAGATTTCCGAGCTGACCATTCGCCCCCCCGAGTGTTTAAGGTCTCGTTGAAATATATTATTAATAAATCTGTATCGATATTATGATATGTTAAGTTTTTATTATTTGGGTTGACTCTTTTACCTTTGCAAATTTTTTCTAATCAATAAAGAAGATAGTCTAATCAATGAACTTGAACTGTTAACTATAATTCAATACAATACCATGTGATCGATTCAATACAATACCAGTGAGCCAGACAACGTGAAGAAAAACGATATCATCAATGAGGTGCATGCTTTCCAATACAATATTAGTTATAATCATCTGAAAATAAATAAGAATTAATTTTCAAATTTTCGAATTTAAATTACACGGCAGATACGCGTGTGAATGATATAAATGCGCGGTTCTTCATGAGAGTGAGAGGAGGATTTGCAGATATACGTACGTGTAATAAATGCCCACAGCAATTTAGGTTTTTGGATTTTTTAACTTTCATATCAACATTTAACTAGGTTCTTATAGCTTTATCAATGATATTTTTTAACAATGAAATGCGAAATTCTACAAGTTGTTTTCAATTCAGTTACTTTTTAACTTCTGCAGTAAAACTATGATCGCAACCATATTTCCATCAGTTCTACAAGACAAACTACACCGAAATATTATGCGACACTGTATTTGCTTATGCGGCAAAAACTATGTAGGTAATAACTCCGAGAAAGAAAACAGCTCCGATACACTGTATATTCGGCATTATTATTTCAAACTCACGCAGTACTTCGAATTCGCATGTGTACAGCTAGAAGGAAAAGAACATCTTCTTGCTCATTATCCAGTGCCATTATATCGGCATGAATAAAGAAACTTCGTGAAATCGATTACAGGTGCATAAACCGTTCGCAACTCGCAGTATACATGACGCGTATGTGAGCGAAACATGAACGTCCTGGTCAAAGATACGTTGGAAATTAAGAAAAATTACATGTGTTTTCAATTATTAGTCGTAATTATATGCGAAATAAGCGGTTGATTTTTTTTAATTTGACGAACGCTTTAGTTTAAAAGTTTCTGTTATTTTAATAGCCATCAAGTTACTGTCAACAATGATATAATTTACAAAATGAGCGTTCTATAAAAATCATTCTATATACATTTTAACATAGCTCATCATAATTTGGACTGAAATACAATGTACGAATTAACAACAAAAGCCGAAACATTCAAAAGAATGGACGTGGAAGGGGACATTTTTGTGAGCGTCTACTTCAAGCACATCCGAATGTTTCTAAGCATCTTCGGCCTGTGGCCCTATCAGAAGATGGGAGAGGCATACGCACTGCGTTTGAGCACCATACTGATCGGCTTAACTTTAATCGTACCGACGGTATATTTCTCAGTTGACATGGCTATCAATAGTCGAAAATCTAAAACTATTTTTCCTCCATCTTATCCCACGCAGGTATGCAAGATGGTCGAAAAAATCTACGAGCACGAGGACGTTTTGTGGGCCGTGCCGTCGCAGCTGTTCTACGTGGAGGCCTACGTGAAAATCCTCTTTCTGATTCTGAACCAAAAGAAGGTACAGTTATGCGTATATTCATCCACCGCTCGAACGTTACTCTCGAATTGCTGAACCGCTGCTTGCAGATGAAGGGGCTCTTGGACAGTATCAAGCGCAACTTCCAATCGAATACAGGCAAGAACCTCGAAACTCTTCATCGGTACGCGGCAAACGCCACAACAATGAACTTTTACTACGGCGGTACGTATACTATATAGGAATGATCAATTTTTATTACGTAAACATTGACTTTTGGGCCGTAGTGTACGGCATAGTAACGGCCGTCGCATACAGCATCTCGGTCTGGACGCCGCAGATCCTGGATATTTTGCTGCCGCTAAACCAGTCCAGGTCTCGGCCCGTCCCGCGGCTGATGCGCTATTACTGGGGCAGGATCGACGACAACTACAACTTCATCATTTTCATGACGAGTTCATGACGTTCGACATGCTGCTCACCAGTTGCGCACGCCACGCGTGCGCCTTGTTTAGAATTGTTGTGTAAGGGGAGGCTCCTATAATTTAATGAAATGCAACATAAAAAGGGTATCCTTACTTTCTAGGAACGACCTGGAAGACTGCTTGAACGCGAATGAAGGAGACACGGAAATCGAGAGCGGGGGGAAAAAAAAAATTACCAAACCGCTGGAGCAGCAGTATTACAGCAAGATTGCGCGGGTGATCGTCGTGCACAGCCACGCTCTAGAGTTCAGTAGTACATTACGCATATACGCTACTATATCATCTTCAATCTTACGTGCACGTTGTGCTTACAATTTCTTTTTTAACGACAGATTCGCGTTCATGATGAACTCAGTGTACTCGATGATAGCTCTCGTTATCATCGGGATATCGTTCGTGGCGATAACGTTGGCAGAGTTTGAGGTAAGTTATACGACTGCGGAATGTTAAAGAAACGATAACTTAAAAAAATGGAGGGAGCTTTTTGTTTGCCAGACAGTGATACACATTAACGACAGCGGTTTGTTGCTGCGCTTCATGTTCTTCACGGTCGCCGAGATTATTCACATCTCGTTTTACAACTTGCCTGGACAGAATATTGAGGAACAGTCAGCGAGTGTATCAGTCCTGGTAAAAGTTTAACGTAGGTATACAACTACAGGTACATCGTCAATATTTTGTTACTGGTACTTTTAGTTACAACTGCGAGTGGTACAGGACATATTTCTCGCGCGAGTGCCGGCACTTGATAAAGCTAATGATAGCCAGGAGCCAGAGGTCGATGAATCTGACCACTGGAAAGGTCATCATTCTCAGTTTCGACAGCTTCGCAAAGGTAATAATTAATGGCGAACATAAAGTCAATGTATGCTAATTTATTATGGCTGTAATTATGTCTGTTTTTAGACTTTAAAAGCATCAGTATCCTTTTTCACCGTCCTATTATCGGTACATTGATTAATGTTCCTACACTATGACTATATTTTAGGAAATTCACAAGATTTATTTAATGAATAAAATAAACGTGTTTTTACAAAACTTCAAGAAAAATAATTTTTCTTCCAGAAGAGAGTTCACGATAAGTAAATATAACACTTTTCTTCTTGTTAAATTATTCTATAAGGTACTTATTTTTAGTCTTTAGTTGCTCATTAGCTATTACATAATAGATATAAAACTATGAACAACGAAAAATAATACAATTAAACTTTATTCATTAATCAACAAAAAAATAAAACATACTTCGGTCTAATACTATTTCGAACTTCATAATTTGTAACAAAAAACAGATTAGACAGATTCTTGTTTAATACCTTATCATGAGAAAAAAATATTCTTGATTAATAAAGATTTAAATTTAACGGGTCCCTGGTAGAAAATAACCCAACCAAAATGGCTTAACTGCAACGGTTGGCCAATCTTTTTGGCCAACGAATAACAAAAATATTGACGAACGGTTGGCCAGTGGATGATGAATTATCGATAATTAAAAGCATCGAATGCGTGGAATAGGTCTTTGGGGTGGCTGATGATGGACTCTAGGTGGTGCGCTCCGTAGTTTTATGCGTTAAGATCTCAGGGTGAATCTAATACGTGGTTTCGACAGTTTCGCAAAGATAACGCTTAGAAGCCAAAATTAAGTCAATGCATGCTTAGGTTTTATGTCTATGAATATGACTTTCTTTTAGACCATAAAAACATCAGTATCCTTTTTCACCGTACTATTGTCGGTACATTGATGAATGTTCCTACACTATATTAATATTTTAGGAAATTTCCACCTTAAAAAAAGGCGTTAAAAGATTATTTTTGTAAGTATTTTCAAGTACTGTTATTTTTAGAGAAAACCTTATAATGAAAAGTGTCATTTACTTAATTATGTTGGAAAAACAATAGGGTAAGTGCGTGCAAAAAAAAATTTATTATTCTCATCATGTTTTAAGAATAAAATCTTATTTCATACAATATAGGGGGAGAGAAGATTGTAACCATGGGTATCTTTATTAAAAAGATTCATTTAATAAATAAAAGGAACGTGTTTTAACAAAATTTCATGAAAAATAATGTTTCTTCCAGACGAGAGTTCACGATAAATAATATTCTTCTTCTTCTTATGTTATTGTCGGGTACATGATTTTTAGACTTTAGTTTCTCATTAGGTATTATATAATATGTACAAAACTATATAATCAACGAAAAATAAAAAAAAATAAACTCTATTCATTAATTAACAAACAAAAAATAAATAAATAAACTATCCTTCGTCCTAATACTATTATAGACTTCATAATTTGTAACAAAAAAACTAGATGGATTTGATTTCATACCTTATCATGAAAGAAAAAAAAGATATTCTTGAAAAATAAATATTCAAATTTAACGGGTTTACTTCTTTTTAGTGAATTCGCAGAGTCCCGGACCATTATTATTATTAGCACCAGTCATTCGCCTACCTCGTCCTGCCCCTCTGTTTCCCCTCGTGCCACCAACTGATCTGTTCCTTTTCGGAGCAGTAGAAGACTTATTTATTTTTGTGGAATTAGCTTTCTTATTTCCTCTTGCGCTAGTCAAAGCCCTATTCCCTCTACTTGTGCTGGCTACGGTGCTCGGCGCAAATATGAGTGGCATGTATACACTTTCACTAAAAAATTAGAAGAAAAAGTACCATTAAAACTAATTCTATAGTTTTTTTTTATTTAAAATGTCAACTCACTCATGTATCATTTCATCTTCACGCTGATCGTGAAAGATGCTCTTGAACTTTTTAGCTTGCCCACCATTTTTACTATTATTTCGCTTATTCTTATTATTTTCCGATCCATTCCTGAGATCTTTCCATTCGCTGTCGCTTTCGCTATCGTCAAACTCAATCATTGATCGCTGGATCAGTTCTTCTTCTTTGAGTAACTCTAAAAAATACGATAGATCAAATCTTTTAATTTCTAAAATTCCTCAAAATAGACGTTCTATATCATATGTATTTTCGAATACAAACCTTTTTTCACCGTAGCGTACTTCTGCGTGACGTCTAGCAGAGCTTTGCCGTACTTATCGAAGTTTGCCTTTGTGACATGTGGTATCTTGAGCATCTCGGCCTGGGTGCAGGGCAGATGCTTGCTCATTGCGCGCAGCGCAACCATGTTCATGATTGAGTTTGTGGAGACATCGAGGGCACCGGCGATGCCGTTCACGATCTCGAGCAACTCGCTGTAGCAGCGCTGCTCGATGTCCAGTATCTCGACGTTCGTCACCGGTGATACCTCTGACACCGGCGCCTTTAGCGATATCTTCTCCGGCACTTTCTTCTTTTGCAAGAATATCTGGAATCAATAAGGTAGAATCATGATAATGAATTTTTCTTAAAATAAGTAAGTTCTGCCTTTACCCGTATTTCACTTTCTCGTAGGAAATCGTTGGCCAGCCTTCCAGGAGCAACGTAAGCGCAAACGATGCCATTGTTGGGCTGCATGTTCTCACATAAAATTCCCTCGATAACTAAGTTATGCAAGAGTCGCTCAATTTCGTACTTGGTCATAAAGCGACCCTGACCAAGCCATGCCTGGTAACCATATCCTGAAAGTCAAATACATTGTATTATAATACGCTTTCGCATTACCGTAATGATTTATAATTAAAGATTTCAAATTACCAAGTTTGTAGCTTATATTCGACACATTAGATCCTTTGTAGATGTCAACAACCTGCAAAATAGTCACGTTATTCTTTCGTACCTGGTCCAGTGCTTGAATCAATCTAACGAGTGACTTCGCATCCTCTGTGACATCCAAGTTAATAAACTGATCCTGCAAGCGCACCAAACACAATGCATCAAATCTCTTTCAAACGCACACATATACTGAAGTACCGATAACCGTCCGAAAAATCATTCTCACATATGTCCTGCAGTTATCGCAGGTCGTGGCCTCGTTTTCTATGCACTCCCTCCTGTCGAACATCTCGCCGAAGTAATTCAGTTGCAGGGCGCGTCTACAGTCGGCCAGGTTCTCGCAGAAGTGCACGATGCGGTAGAGATTGTCGAGGTGGGTGCGCAGCGCCTCCGCGTTGGTGTATTCGTTGCGCTCCATCATGTTACGGTAGCGGTGCATATCAGAGTAGCTGTAGAGCAACACACAATCGGCCAGCTCGCCGTCACGACCGGCGCGGCCGCTCTCTTGGTAGTAACCCTCCAGGGACTTGGGCAACGCGGCGTGGATTACGAACCGCACGTTCGGCTTGTCAATGCCCATACCAAAGGCAATCGTCGCGCAAATCACTTTTACCTGTTACACATACAAATATATGTGAGTATTCAAGAATACATTCAGATTTTACTATATTTCGTGTCTTATTTTTATACAGAATAAAATTTATCTTGATTTTGCATCGTAAAATGTGTAACTATTAGAAAAAAAAAACCTGGAATTTTTTGTTTCCAAAGAAAAGAACAAATGAAATTTCATTCAACAATTTTTAATCCATTTATTTTTATTTATAGGCTTATAGACAAAATTATTAATACAAAACGAAACATCAGCCGTTACCTTTTCGGTGATCCAGTAACTCTGTCGATCCAGCCGCTCCTTGTCGTCGAGACCAGCGTGATAACTAAGAGCTTGTATGCCCTTCTCGTACAGGGCTCTGGCCAACTCGTCGCAGTCTCTACGCGAGATGCAGTACACGATGCCACAATCGTTTTCAAACGTGGACTTTATAATGTCAATGACCTGCTGGCATGCGGACTTGGACTTTTTCGCAATGACGCTGTAGCGCAGGTTCGGCCTGTTGAAACTTGAGATGAACCTGGAAAACGATTGTTTATGTGACTGTTTTACATTGACGCGTTTGTATAACATTTGCGCTGTGTAAAAACGTATTTATAAAAGAAAAAAAAAAAGAAATAACACTTTTAGCTCGTTGCTGCGTTACGTAGATGACTCTCAGCCCAGGCGGAAATAAAACTTAGCAAATAATTATTAATAAGAATATATAATTTTTTATAATTTTTAAAAAAAGTTTATAACTGTTAACAACTGTTTATAAAGATAGGATTTGAGACTATAGTAATAGTTTATAAAAATTATTAATAGTTTTTTTCTGTTCAAAATTCAAACCATTTGGGATCGTTGAGATGTAGCTGATGGAGAATATCGCTGCGCACGCGCTGCGTCGCGGTGGCGGTGAGGGCGACAACCGGCACCCCCGGAAACCTGACCTTCAAAATGCTCAGTTTCTTGTAGTCAGGCCGAAAATCGTGACCCCACTGGCTCACGCAATGAACCTCATCAATGACGAAGCGCGCGAGTCGATTGTGTCGATAGAGTTGCGCCAGAGTATCGCCGAACTTGGGCGACAGCGCGATTTTCTCCGGCGTAACGTAGAGCAGACGAAGACTGAGCTCCGGATCCCACAGCTTGCGGTAGACACGTGCGACCTCCTGGTCGTTTAAATCGGCTGTTAAATACATGGCTGAAATCTGTAATTTGTTTTCGAGTGAAAATTTTTTAATTATTTGTAACAGAAATTTACAAACGTAGAAAAATAATTATTAAATATATAATAGCTAGAGAAAAGTAAAATATTTTTTTTATATGAGGATTGAAAAAACCAAAGATTTTACATCGAGCGAAGCGAGTTTTTGCGTCTGATCGATGATGAGGCTTCTGAGAGGTGAAATGACGATGGTAATTCCAGGTGCTAAAAGTGCGGGCAGCTGGTAGCACAGAGACTTCCCGCCGCCGGTCGGCATCAACACGAAACAGTCATTTCCCAGGATGACAGCGTTAATAGCAGCTAGCTGGTTCGGCCGGAACTCGTGCAGACCGAATTTCATCCGGAATACCTACGATTGTGACGGTAATGACATTCAGGATTATACAGACAATCAACGAAAATGGAATACCTTCAGCATTTCAAAGCAGTGGGGAAAGTGCAAGTGGTTGAACAGACCACTCGTTCCGTCATTCTTTATGTCGCCTATGAATTTCACCTTTGATGCATTGTTGGATTCTTTTGTATCACATGTAATATTTTGAGTTAGTTCCTTGAGGTTTGGAAGATTATTCATGAACTCCTCACTGCTTGTAATGTTATCAGCGTTTCCATTGGTTGGATCTGAAAATGTTTTTATTAATAGACTAATGCATTATGAAAAAAGAATTATTATAAATAATTATCTAATAGTAATATAAAAATATTAAACAAAACCTTCTGAGTCATTCCACATTACTGAGCGTGAGGAAAAGTCTGTGTTGTATTTATTATTGTCTATTCTATTAGTAATATAGTCTGTGTTGTATTTATTATTTTCTGTTTTATTGTCACTATTATATGGTTTATCACTGTTATTTGAGATTAGATTATTGGAGCTTGATGTTATAGTAGATGATGGAA
Organism: Torymus aiolomorphi; assembly: GCA_036365515.1. NCBI lineage: Eukaryota > Metazoa > Arthropoda > Insecta > Hymenoptera > Torymidae > Torymus > Torymus aiolomorphi. The sequence continues at coordinate 33,778,052 of CM070873.1, read as the reverse complement.
GATTTCTGATTCTTGCAATACTTTCATTGTTCCAAGTATTTATATTATTACTATAAGTTGTATTTAATAGACTCCTAGGTTCATTTATACTTTGTACAGTTAAATTTGTCATTACTGGCTTTTTTAAACAGAAAGAATTTATTTTATCTTGCTGTATACAAGATAAACTTTTAGTCATTGTACTAGACATCATTGGTTTTAAAGAATTGTTTGTATTTATTTCACTGTTGCTAACACTTTTAAAAAGATTAGAACCAGTTATAAGTTGTCTCTTAATTGAATTTGCTTTTTCATTATTTCCGTTTACTTTTGTAATATCAATAGGATTTTGAAATTTGTTGTCCTCTGGTGGATGTTTAGAGCAACTTGAAGTAACAGCATCAGAAGAATCTGGCAAATTTTGATCATTTATGCTGATTTCTCTGCAATCTGATTGATCAAAGTTTAGCAGTTTCTGGTCTGCCTGACGAATTTTTGCTTTAATATTTTCATGTAAAAATCTCAATCGTTGATAGGTTTCTGGATTATAATCCGGAAATTTGCATAAAACTTGATTTGGCATGTTATCAAAAGTAGTAAAAATTTTATCCATTATTTCAAACTGGATTTCATGTAATGTTGCTTTATTTGATTCAATTTGTTCCCTTGATACCTAAAAAAGTAATTATTTGTCAATATTAAATGTATATGTTATTTCTACTGTATCTAATTGTTAAATAAAACCTTGAATTGTTCATTTTTTTACTTACAGTTGGAGAATTTAACATTGCTGTTTTTTTTTTCTTTGATTCTATCCATTTATTCAACTTTTCACTCATACCTAATGGTTTTACATTTAAAAATATATTATCAGTTTCAGGAAATTCAATCTTTAAACAAGATTGATTTGAAGTTCTAAATCTTTGCATATCAACAGGGGACTTTTTGTATTCTGGAGTTTTCATCAGAAATTTTTTTCTAGCGTTCAAATTTAAAGATAATTTTGGAGTTTTCTTAGGGGATACTATTTTGATCTTTCCATGGTCCTCCATGATTAAGGTGTAACGGGAATAAAAAAGATATAAATGATAAAATACATCAATGTTATATATAGAGTTAAAATTTTTACTACTACTACTACTATTATTTTAATAGCCGTGGTTCCTATAGCTTCTCTTCCAAGCTTGTAAAAATTCAAAATTAATTAATTGTTCTAAATTCAACGGAAACTTATGATTTCGATCAACAAAATTTTACCGACAATTTAAAGAAAACCTTCGATTAGGGAGTGAATAGGGACGGTTACACTTTACACTAAGTTTCTACAAAAGAACTATGTAATACAAAAATTAACTACACCCGCGTGCGCGACCTTCGAATAGGTATGTTTACTTCTAAATCATTAAATCTCACAACAATATAAAGTGCGCATATATATATACATACAAACCTGCACGACCGTCAAAAAGCTAGGGATTTCGCGCCTCGCTGACGCCAGCGCCGCTTAATTGCTATCAACCTAACCTCAATTCTCTCTCCTCTATATAGTCTATATGCCTATGCTCTCTTTTCCTTCTATCTGTCTCTCTCCCACTTTCGCCATGATATCCGCGCGCACAGTGCAGTCGCCGCGGCGTAGACCGTAAAATTACATAAATATACACGTAAGCTGTAAGTGCGAGCGTGGTGCCGCACCTGTGTCCGTGTGAGTGCGAGAGAGAAACCTGTAGTGTCGTGTCGTCGTCCGACTGTCGACTCGCTGATCGTCGTCGTCGTCGTGTCGTCCAGGTGCGCGATCCGCAGCGCGCTGGCTGTACATCAGACAGTCTGTCGTCTGCGTGAACGCACCACAAATGCGAGCATCCTGGGGCGCGCGCGGGCGACATACGTGAAGGGGAGAGAAAGGCACGAGGACATTGTTAGCGGAAAGTCGGGGGAGAGTGAGAGAGGGACAGCGCGCGGTGAGTGAGAAAGACAGGAGATGCCCGGGACGTGGACGTGAGAGGCCCCGACCCTCTGGAGAGTGTCCCCGAGGTTGCGCCAACCCCATCGCGCGGATCTCCGGTGAACCACCTGGTGATTTTTTTTCTACTCTAGCTTCGAGTCAGAGCTCCGGAGTGTTGAGCTGAAAGTTTTGAGATACAGCCCCGATGTCCAATGTAAAGATATACTGCTGTTCGGTGTATTCTCTGTGTCCATTACCACTGCAATATTTTTGATATAGATTAGTTGTGTTTCTGTCTTGCACCAGAGTTGCAATCTCTAATTTATGCGTATTTGGTTTCGACAACTGAAAGGAATGTTCATTTACATATTGTACTTCACAATTTGGTGTTCTATTACCTCACCTGCTGCACCCGTAACAAATTCATAAATTTTTGTAAATATCTCATCGATTCTGAGCTTAAAATGTTTCTAAATGATGCAAGCAAATATTTATTATACAGTAATACATACATATATTTGTTTTGAAGCATCCAATGGGTTGAAAGTAATTGATTCATAATTTTTATCAGTTATAAGTTATAAAATATATAATTTCTATCCCAAATCAATTGGAGATGACTAGACTGATTATTTAATGGATTGACGTAAATATATGTTAAGATATATTAAGTATCATATTTACATTGACAACATATGTATAACAACCTTATTATTAACAAGCTTCTTAATTTATTATTAGAATCAAAATATATGTTTCACACCTATTTCTAATAAATATCAACTTTTACCATTATATTTTGTGTCAATACTTGATATTCTCAAATAGCATATATATAAAAATTGATTTGATTCACTAGACATAATCTAATTTACTCATCATAATACTTGCTCTCAGGTGCCTCTGGTGACGATGCGAAATAACTCCAAAACAAGAGAGATGTTTATCGTACGAGCCTTAGAGAAGATACTTGCTGACCGAGATGTCAAACGTTCACATCTCTCACAGCTCAGAAGAGCCTGTGAAGCTGCTCTTGGTGAGAAATTAAGCATTTTATTATCAGTATTGAATAGTATTTGATAGATTAGGTTAAGTTATCTTTACAAATATGTTCTATATTATTGTAATGAATATTTATATTATTTCACATTTGTAAGGATTAAAATAATTACATAATAAATAGATAAATAAATAAATAGCATAAATGAAAATTTTAATTTGCAGAGGATCTCCATAATGAGATCAAAGAGGTTCCAAGCACTCAGGGTGAAGAAGCTCCGTCGAATGCTCTACCACAGCCCAAGAGCGACTCCAACTTCATTAGTGCAGAAAAATACTTTTTGCCTTTTGAACTTGCTTGTCAGAGCAAGTCACCTAGAATAGTGGTGACTTCTCTTGACTGTTTGCAAAAACTTATAGCTTATGGTCACCTTACTGGCAGTATTCCGGACTCAACTGACCCAAATAAACTCCTGATAGTTCGTATAGTAGAAACTATATGCAGTTGCTTCATGGGCCCACAAACTGATGAAGGAGTCCAGCTGCAAATCATTAAAGCCTTACTAACAGTTATGACAAGCCAGCATGTCGAAGTTCACGAAGGAACTGTACTGCTTACAATTAGGACTGTTTATAATGTGTATTTAGCATCAAGAAATTTGGTTAATCAAACAACTGCTAGAGCTACCCTAACTCAGATGATTAATGTGATATTTGCTAGAATGGAAACTCAAGCGGTATGTTCTTAAAATTGGAAAATTAATGAATATTTAATATTGCACAATTGCTATATAACCATATTGTGAATTAATGAAAGAAAGCTATTTCAAATTTACTTATTCCATTTCACATTTTAGGAAGAAGAAAATATTAAACAGGAGCCTGAACCACCAAATGTATCATCTGCCACAGCTCCAGAAGGTGAGAGTGAATCTGTAAATACACCTACAGCACAGACAGATTCAACGACAAATGCACAAGCATCACCAGACACACCGCCGACGGAAGAATCGCCGGAAACTCCGCCCGTTCCATCTGGTTAGAATCATTCATTTATGCACTGTTTACAAATAAATTTTCTTTTAATTATATCATTCGATTCACCTAATGACATATTTTTCTTTGAAATAGAGTCCCCAGACACTCTCAGCGAAGCCCAGCAAATAGTCCGCGCAGTCCTTGACGATATGATAAATACAGTCGTACCGCTCGACAAGGAGGAACAGTTACCTCAGGAACAAATTTCCTCGCCAGACCAATCTGAGCAAGAACAACAGAAAGAAGAACAACAGCCTCAACAGCAACAAGAAAGACCAACGTCTCCTGTGCCACCAGCACTGATGACGGAACCATCGCAGCCGCCACAGTCTCCAACGACGCCAACGTCACCGTCGCCACCCGAGGAGCAGCCCGCGAGCAACACCGCTGACGAGACACAAGACGAGAACGTGGCCGAGAGTGATAATATGGTCACGGCCAAGTTCACCCACGTACTGCAGAAGGACGCGTTCCTCGTGTTTCGTGCGCTCTGCAAGTTGTCCATGAAGCCTCTGCCTGACGGCACGCCTGATCCTAAGTAAGCTTAATCGAAGGCTGTGATTCTAGTTCATTTTAAATTTTTTATCTGCGCTTTAACGTTTCTGATGATAAAAGAATACCGGAATAAGTCATTCGAGTAAGTAGTAAAATAAAATAAGAATTCAGAATAAATGATCAATGCAGCATCCGCAACGGTAAAATTTAACATCCTTTTTTTATAAAAGTTCAATAAAATACACGTTAAGGATGATTCACAAGGTGAATCATATAACTTATGCTTCAATACCAGCAGCTGATAAAACTTATATCAGTGATTTGAAAATCAATGTACCGTGAGAGATTACTTTCTAAAGTTAGAAAATCTAACTGGATTAAAGTTAATCCAGATTAGAAATCTCTAATGTTTACTAACATATGTCGTTATAAACACGAAGTTCATTGTACAATTTTGATTCCAGATCGCACGAGCTACGCTCGAAGATCCTTTCGCTGCAGCTCCTACTTGGTATACTGCAAAACGCCGGCCCGATCCTGCGCTCGAATGAGATGTTCGTAATCGCGATCAAGCAATACCTCTGCGTAGCTTTATCGAAGAACGGCGTGAGCTCGGTGCCTGAGGTGTTCGAGCTGTCGCTCGCCCTCTTCCTCGTGCTGCTCGCTCGCTTCAAGGTTCACCTCAAGATGCAAATCGAGGTCTTCTTCAAGGAGATCTTTATGAACATTCTCGAGACGTCGAGCAGCTCCTTCGAGCACAAGTGGATGGTCATCCATGCTCTGACGAGGATCTGCGCCGACGCCCAGAGCGTCGTCGATATTTACGTGAATTACGATTGTGATCTGTCAGCTGCTAATTTGTTCGAAAGGTGAATACATTAATTTTGCTTAAAATCATGCGTCAATTTAACATTTTGGAAAAATTTTAGGCTAGTGAACGACTTGTCGAAGATAGCGCAGGGCCGACAGGCGCTGGAGCTGGGCGCCTCGCCGAACCAGGAGAAGTCGATGCGCATCCGTGGCCTCGAGTGCCTTGTGTCCATTCTCAAGTGCATGGTCGAGTGGAGCCGGGATTTATACGTGAACCCATCGGTACCTGCCGAGCAGCAAGTACCAGCCGAACCACCTGAGCCTCCTTTTGACCCCGGCACTGGCGGTGGCGGTACCAACGGTGGTGGCACTAATGGCCACGCGACGAACGGCGGTGCCAGGGCGCTGCCTAGGTACGGCAGCGCCGGCAGTCTTTCATCTGCTAACTCGAGCCTTGTCGGAAACAAGGAGGTGCCTGACTCGCCCGAACAGTACGAGGTGCAGAAGCAGCAGAAGGAGGTCTGGGAAACTGGCATCGAGATGTAAGTACCTAAAGTAAAAAACAAAAAGAGGTGAGAATATTTAAACTATCAATACTTTCCACTTTGCAGCTTCAATCGCAAACCGAGCAAGGGTGTACTGTACCTGCAGGAGCAGAGCCTGCTGGGCACAACGATCGAGGACGTGGCGCGATGGCTGCACACGGACGAGCGACTCGACAAGACAGCCATCGGCGACTTCCTTGGCGACCACAATCACAATCAGGTCATGTACAGCTATATCGATCAGATAGACTTTGCTGAGCGCGATCTCGTCACCGGGCTGCGATATTTCCTCGAGGGATTTAGGCTTCCCGGTGAGGCGCAGAAAATCGATCGGCTGATGGAGAAGTTCGCCAGTCGATACTGCGAGTGCAATCCTAAGTGAGTATGAGTTGTTTTTCCATTAAAGCAGATGATAAGTCGTAAGTCATTAAAACCAATATGATTACTCCCTACATTAATTTTATTTATGTTGATTTTAAATAATTTTTGGAAATATTGATAACAAACGTGTATTACTTTCTTATTTAGCAATGGCCTTTTCACGAGTGCCGACACAGCTTACATACTTGTCTTCTCTATAATAATGCTGACGACGGACCTTCACTCGCCGCAAGTGAAGAACAAAATGACGAAAGAGCAGTACATCAAATTGAACAGACGAATCAGCGATAATGATGACCTGCCGGAGGAATATCTATCGAAAATTTACGACGAAATAGCTGGAAACGAAATCAAAATGAAGTCGAATCCCAACCGACCTGGAAAGCAAGGTAAGCATATTATCAAGATTTATATAACTTCTACAATAAGAGAAATAGTATTGTATTAAATTATGTATCTCCAGTGATATCGAGTGAAAAGAAGCGCCGGCTGCTCTGGAACATGGAGATGGAAGTGATCTCGACGGCGGCGAAAAACCTTATGGAGTCAGTGAGCCACGTTCAAGCTCCCTTTACCACGGCAAAACACCTAGAGCACGTGCGTCCGATGTTTAAGATCGCCTGGACCCCCTTCCTCGCGGCCTTTAGCGTTGGCCTACAGGACTGTGACGACCCTGAAATCGCTTCGCTCTGCCTCGACGGCATTCGCTGCGCCATTCGCATCGCCTGCATATTCCACATGACAGTGAGTTTTTCTATCGATGTAAATGCTATATACATATATACGATGAACTAAATGAAGTTATCTATAGAGCAATTATCTCAATTAAAATTGTTTAAAGTCGTTAGCCAAGCCACGTAATCTCCTGGCTTTGCATAATATTTGAATATTTTTCCGTTATATGCTATCAAAGTAGCGCTTATAACTTTAACAATGAAAATTTTGCTGCAGCTCGAGAGGGACGCATACGTACAGGCACTGGCGAGGTTCACCCTGCTCACGGCGAACTCGCCTATCACGGAGATGAAGGCGAAGAACATCGACACGATCAAGACACTGATCACGGTTGCGCACACGGATGGCAACTACCTGGGCAGCTCATGGCTCGACGTCGTCAAGTGCATATCGCAGCTTGAGTTGGCTCAGCTGATCGGCACCGGTGTCAGGCCTCAGCTACTCGGACCGCCATCCAAGCCCCACTTTCCCTCACCTCTTGCCAACTTAACCAACCTCACGCATAACAGCTCGCACCAGTCGAACGGGCTCAATCTCAGCTCGTTAGATCGTAAGTGTTTGTCGTTTTTTTTTTACAGATGCATAGATGATGTGGGTTTTAACTTTATGTTATTTTCCAGCGAGCGTTAAAGAGTCGATTGGTGAAACGAGCTCGCAGAGCGTAGTCGTAGCTGTCGACAGGATTTTCACGGGCTCGACGAGACTCGATGGTGATGCCATTGTCGAATTTGTGAAAGCCCTGTGTCAGGTAAAAGACATCCCCTAGACAATCTGCAATCATTCTACTCGAGAAACTTATTCATTTAATTATCTCAGGTCTCGCTGGAGGAGCTAGCTCACCCGACGCAGCCGCGCATGTTCTCCCTGACGAAGATCGTTGAGATCTCGTACTACAATATGGGCCGTATCCGTCTGCAGTGGTCGCGCATCTGGCAGGTGATCGGCGAGCACTTCGACCGTGTGGGCTGCAGTCCGCGTCAGGATATCGCCTTCTTCGCGGTCGACTCGTTACGGCAGCTCGCTACCAAGTTCATTGAGAAGGGCGAGTTCGCTAACTTTAGATTCCAAAAGGATTTTTTGCGCCCGTTCGAGCACATCATGAAGAAAAATCGCTCGCCTGTCATCAGGGACATGGTTGTGCGCTGCGTCGCCCAAATCGTGCACTCGCAAGCGCCGAACATCAGGTCGGGTTGGAAGAATATCTTCAGCGTGTTCCACCATGCGGCTGGTGACAGAGATGAGGCCGTAGTCGAGCTCGCGTTCTCGATGACCGGGAAAATCATCAGTAAGTTTTGCATACATTCTATACATTCTGTGCGATCACTAGTTTACTGATAAAATGGTTTTTTATCGTGCAGATGAATTGTACGCGGAAGACTTCAGCATCATGGTGGATTCCTTCCAGGATGCGGTCAAGTGCCTGAGCGAGTTCGCATGCAACGCCTCGTTCCCCGACACGAGCATGGAGGCGATAAGACTAATACGCTCCTGCGCCTCCTACATCGACGCCAATCCCCAGTTATTCGCTGAAGGCATGATGGACGATAATGGGATGGTGTCCGAGGAGGATCGTGCCTGGGTAATATCATCCTCTTAATTTTTTTACATTACCATTATTTCTCTCGTGTAATTATTCGTTCTTTTCTATTAGGTAAGGGGCTGGTTCCCGCTGCTGTTCGAGCTCTCGTGCGTGGTTAGCCGCTGCAAGCTCGACGTGCGCACGCGTGCCCTCACGGTTCTCTTCGACGTGGTGAAGACCCATGGGGCTTCGTTCAAGCCGCATTGGTGGAAGGACTTGTTCCAGGTCCTATTTCGCATCTTCGACAACATGAAGCTGCCCGAGCAGCACACCGAGGTGAATGATAAGAACGTTCTCAAGGACGGAATCGCGAACAACGTAAACTTTTACTTTTTTTTTTGTTTTTTGATTTTTTGTGTTTTTTTTTTTTTTTTTTGTTTGTCTTGAATTTGGAATTTGATGTTTGTTTCATTTTAAAATTTTTTTTCTTTTATTCGACTGAGAAGATTGAAGGCTTTTTAACACGTTTTGGACGAGACTTTAAGAATTGTTTGAATTCATCGTTGAGGGGTTTTTGAATGTTGGCGCTTTAATTCGACGAAAAAATATTTGCTTGTCTGCAGAAATTTGGAAATGTACATTTGTCATCTTTTGAAAATTATTTCATAAAATACTTACTCTTGAACTTTTTTGGATGATTTGTTGACTGAAAGGTATTCGAAAAAATATTTGTATTATAAGTAACTTTGCAGTACTCTCTTGTAAAGTAATAAATATCTTACTACTACCTAAACGGAAAAAGTTCAAAACGCGCCATCCATTAACAATTTACATCGAAGCTAATAAGCAAATGTTTTGCATTCATCCCGAAACCTACAAAAACTGACCACTCTGATAATCCCAACAGAAAGCTGAATGGATGACGACAACGTGCAATCACGCGCTATACGCGATAGTCGATGTATTTTCGCAGTTCTACGATACGCTAGGACCGCTTCTGCTCGAGCAACTGTACGCCCAGCTGCTCTGGTGCGTGCAGCAAGACAACGAGCAGCTCGCCCGTTCTGGCACTAATTGCCTCGAGAACCTGGTCATCAGCAACGGCATCAAGTTTGACAAGGAGACGTGGAACAAGACGACGCGCTGCGTACTCGACATCTTCACGAGCACGTTGCCCACAGCCCTGCTCACCTGGAAGCCACAGACTGGCAATAAGGTTGCTTTCTCTTCGTTCCGCGAAGAATATACAAATAAACTTTACGATGCGTTGTACTAAACAAAGGTTCTTTTTCATTATTCTTGAAGGAATCCGACCTGGACGTGATAACGGGCGATGCGGACTCGCATATGGGTATCTTGAAGCGCAGTAACAGCAGCCAGAGCCTGCAGTCGACGGGCGGCGGTGCTAGCGGCGAGGCGGCTAGTCGCGTGAAAATCTTTGCGGCTCTGCTGATCAAGTGCGTTGTTCAACTCGAGCTCATTCAGACGATCGATAACGTCATCTTTTATCCGGCTACCTCGCGCAAGGAGGATCAAGAGAACCTAGCCGCCGCTCAGGCAGACATGCTCAACAACAAGTCGGAGGTTGGAGCTATTGGTACAGGTAGGCGTCTAACAATAAACAACGATATTTTTAACTGAGTCGATATTTTGTATCTATGTAAATACATTATTCTAGGTGGCGACCAGCAAAAAGAGGAACAAGGTATGTACTGTGCGCTCTCTGCGTCGCACCTGTTGCAGCTCGTTGACTGTTTACTGGCCTCGCATCGTTTTGCCAAAAGCTTTAACTCGAACCACGAGCAGCGCAATGTTCTCTGGAAGGCCGGATTCCGTGGTAACGTGAAACCTAATCTCTTAAAGCAGGAGACACAGTCCCTAGCGTGTGCCTTGCGCATCCTCTTCAAAATGTATAGCGATGAGTCGCACCGCAACGATTGGACACTCGTCGAGTCGCGTCTCGTGGAGGTTGCAAACGAGGCCCTCGATTACTTCCTCGCGCTATCGAGCGAGGCGCATCGCGAAGCCTGGACACCCATACTCCTGCTGTTGCTCGCGAGGATACTCAAGATGACGGACGCGCGCTTCGCTGTGCATGCATCGAGCGCTTATCCCTCGCTGTGCGAAATCATGTGCTTCGATTTGAAGCCTGAGCTGCGCTCCGCCCTGAGGAGATTCTTCCTCAGGATTGGTCCCGTTTTTCGCATCACGCAGCAGTAAAAGAGAGAAAGGGATAGGCATAGAGAGACAGAATGAGTAAGAAAGAGAGAGTGAGAGAGAAAGAGAGACAGAGGTTCAATTATTCTCCGGCCGGATTTTTTGTTTATTTATGCTACACACGGTTGCGTCATATACGTACCGCGAGAGAGGTTCCCAAACGTAGCGTATATTTGTACAGAACGAAGGTTCATAGGGCTTTGTACATGGGACCTCGACTGTCAGAGGTGATTCACTTAATCTTTGAATGAATTACTTTATATAGTTGTTTACACAATATGGATATGTAAATTATTTGAGAATTCATTGTATATAGTTATTATAGTAATAAAATACATTAATTAATGATGAAGTTTATATTTAAACGTTATTTTGGATTGTTGCAAGAAATTTTTTGTCTAAGTTATGTCCTTTATTTTTAAATCGTGCTGAAAATGTTCGCCTAAAATTATTTTTTTCTATGTGAAAATCGTAGTGTTGAGAAGATTGTAGTATAAATAAACAAAAAAATTTCAGAGTTTAAAGACGAAACCGGTAACTACTCTGTGTACTGCTCAAGTAGAGGTGGATTGTTTTGACGTAAACGGGAACTTTATAAACACATTAGTTCGGCAAAGTGTCCTATGGGTTGTACAGTAAAAAAGAATTGACTAATTTAAGAAATTACTATCAGTAAGACTTTAAAGAAGACATAAAGGGACATAATGCGATGATAAAAATAAGAGAAAAACCAAAACAGCTACATGTTTATAATCACGATTTCAAATAATGCATTCAATCGAACGATGTATAAACAAAAATATTTAATATTCATAACATCTGGCTTGTTAAAAATGCTTTCTTTTGAGTTTATTGTAAAAATCAATTTAATTTCAAGTACTGATAAATTCTTGATAATTTGCAAAGAATTTGACTACGTAAAAACTTAACTATAAAACATTAAGTGACTAACTTTAAAAGAAAGTATATATTTTCAATATATTAAGGTACTATTGTAAAATTTTTCCAGCACTTGAAATATCTGAATTCACGCTAGTTGTTAAATTACCATGGAACAACCTGTGAAGGTTCTTTCATCGTTACGTCACTTAATTCAGACTGTACAGCCAATGCAGCCTTACAAAAAGGGGCCGAAAACTGTTCGCAATGATAGGTACAGAAATCCCTTTATAATGATAAGTATTCTCGTTAGCTCATTGATTTAGTTTAAATGATTTATCGTATTATACATACACTGAGCAAGTCGCAAGCAAAATTACACCTAAATTCTTCGAATATCCATGTCTCAAAGTTAGTTGATATAATAACATGAAATATATTTATAGTTATTATTAATATCTTTTAGAAAGAGGTAATATTCGCTAAGAGCGGTTAAGCCCTGTTACAACTTGATAAGATGAAAATGAGAACTTGGAAATCGCTAAATTTTAAAGTTGTACTAAATCTGTTGTCTTTATTTCAAGTAAAAATCCATCCATTAATGCGTAACATTATTTCAATCTGAAAGATCCCTTTAAAAAAAACTTTGTTGACGTGATTGTAATTTAATAAAATTTATATGATACATTTATTAACTATATCGCTACATAAAAGTTTTTTTTTTGTTTTTCAATTTAAGTACTGTAAATTATTTTTGGTGATATTGTTATTGTCTTTTGGCGTCGGTGTTGTTTAGTCTTTAACCAACGCTGTTACTAATCACTCCAGGATAAATTGTAAATGGAACTAACAAAACAATCCAATCACTATAATGTTATCAAATTTCAACTATTACATTCCCTTTCGAAAATTACCAAACGACAAATCAAAATTGTACATAAACAAACATATTTTTATCATCGCTTATTTTCTGTTTACTTTCTAAATCTGTATATATACCTAATATTTACTATCACTTATGTACTTGCCGATTACTGTGCAGGATTCAAAACGTCCATCGACCTCTTACATCACCTACAACCCACGCTTATAAAACAGCGTTGTTTCTTTCCATATATTACAGCCCACCCGCGATTAATTTATTGGCCCTGGAGCTACATAACGACAGAGCGGAGAGTGTATGGATCTATATAGATTATGCGCGTGATCTCTCGAATCGCGCTCACCGCGGTTCTTTTCCTTCGCATCATGAGTATATAACGATGTATGTAATACCTCGCGCAGTCCGGGAAAAAATCACCACTGGTAGCACGCGCAGTTCTCTCTTGTTATACGTAGCGAGTGTACAGCGAGCAACGACGATGCATGATGCGGTTCATTCACGAGTCGAGAAAGAATTATTATTATTATTATTATAACTATATTATTATTATTAACTTATACATACATTAAATATATATAAGCACGCGAGAGCGCCTACTATGGCACCGGACTGTGCGCGGTGGCGGATCGTTCGCGCTCTCGCGAGCCGACCCGTTTGTTTTTATATAGATGGTACAATTTTAATAAATCAAATAGTCACGTAAAACACGAGAGCTTGCTTTGGATTATTTGACACCTTTCTTCCCCCATGCGATATATACATTTTACTCTTATAAATGTAAATATAGTACAGTTTCTTTGGGATTAGAAGAGACGACGCAAAACAAGGCGCCTGTAAAGCTCGGCGGCGGTTGGAAAGCCCGCAGCCGTGAGAAAGGGAGAGTGATGAGCCAATAACCTTGACATTTTCACTTCCGTCGCGGGTGATTGGCCGTAACAACTTGTTTATTCTTCCTCTTTAAGTATGTTGTAATGTAAGTCGTTTTTCTTTTGTTTGATTAAATTTACTTTTTGAGGGATTATATCTACTTTTTATTTACAAATTAATTGATTACATCAATTATCAATAGTAAAATTGCAGAAGCGTAATAGTTTCATATCTGAAAAAACCCTATAAACGATTTGTAATTCTACAAAACATTTCTAGTCAGAGTTGGATCGATCCAGCTGGAATTCAGCAATAGCGATTTACGAAAGTTAAAGGAAGCCAATCTTTCAATTCCATTCGAAAAATCTAACTACGCCATTTGGGGCCATAATAATCATGACACTTGATCCTCATCGCTTCTCGCGTTTCGTCTCTTAACAAAGGAAATTTTCATGATTCAAAGTCAACGCGCTCACTCGTACAACACACTTCCCCGGTGGTTTGTGCGCAAATATATATACGCCTTTTTCTGATAGGGGGGAATTCACGATGTGTTAAAAATACAATTGCAGACTTCTAAAGAAAAAGGGCGTATCTCAAAAAATTACATTTCGAGAAAATCACATTATTTAAAGTTTTATATTTATGTAGTATTGAAATAAATGAACAACGTTTTTCAAAACTTTTACAGATATAATCTACAGCATCTAAAAAATGATAAAGCATATTAATAAGTTTGAAAAAGAAGCTTATATATAAGTCAAAAAAAAAAGAAAAATGCTTAATTCGATCACCCTTTTTTCATTTAACAGGTTTTGAGTTATGAAAGCGGGGTTTCAAAGTTTTTTCTTGAACACATATATTAAAAAGAAATTGATACATACAAACGTATAGAAATTTCAGAAAATTTATTTAAACAGGGTTTAACACAAAATATTAATTACTACAATAAATATAATAAAAGATCATAAATACATAATAATTTTTAATAAAATATATTGGAAAATATTTTAAATTAACCATAATCGTAGAGATCGATGGCCTATTTATACTCACCTGAGATTCGCATTCGTCGCAGGTGTATAATGCCGATTTATCCATCAATGCAAATAATAGCAAGTGTTCGACGAGCAATTAGGGTATTTCGTTCGAACAGCAGTTGTAGGAGGAAAAAAGGTGTCATTTTAATTAGCGAGAAGGTGTCGCACGTTGTTTGTCAATGTAAATAGGGAAACTTTAGAGGGAATGTGGGTTAAGATTTCGGCGTGGATTTTCCTTGATATAGCTAATTAGATTATTAGATTACTTTGTGCGATATTGTCATATTTTATGGTATTTTATTATTATTCGGGTACACTGTTAAAAATTTTCTGAAATTTAAGATAAATTTAACGTATATTCTGTTATAAAATTTTGATTAAATTTTTATTAAATTTCAGTTAAAATTTGAAGTATTATTACAAATATAAATTAAATTTATCTTAAATTTCAGAAAATTTTTAACGAAGTAGTCATGAGTATCTATACTTATTACTAAAAATCTCTATTCATCGATAAAGAAAGGCACTATTTTCACTGTTTTTACAGCTTTAATTGCACATAACTTTTTTCTGTGATCTATTTCCATCTTCATCAAGGTCGCATTTTAAAGGTAACATTTTTTACACATCTTTTAGCCTTTGGTGAGGAATATTGATACTGTCGTATTCGCCTTAAGCATATTTTGAATGTTGTTCTGTCAAGTATAAATTAGCAAAATAATTGGCATCGATCTGCAAAAATTCTGAGCAATTCTACTTACAATTTGCAAACTTTTTCCTATTTAATATGCTATACAAAAAGTTTCAAGTTTTTGAGTTAAAAAATCGTAAAAATTTAAGATTTTCGAAAAAATTCGAAATTTTCAATTAATTATAACTTTAGAACGATTGCATATTTTGCTCTAAAACTTTATATTTGTGTTTTTGGGGCTAGTTTGGAATGAGTAAAAAAATTTTGAGCAATTTTAAAATTTTGAGCTGAACAGTTGACATGAAGTTACCCATATAATAATATTTTAATCTTCTATAAAAATTTTTTTTATACATATATATAAACCTACATTTTCACTTATGATAAAAAAAATACGAAAGCAAACGGACTCATGAAGAGCTGCTATGTGCATATATATATCACTATATTATATGTATACCGGAAGACGAAAGTGGGAAGAAAAAAGTCTAATCCTGAAACATGGAGAAAATGAGAGAATCGGAGAACATTTTTCATTAGCTGGCGCTAATCCGTTTTATGGCATGACATTCTTTAATGTGGGAGCATATTTTGATATAAAACTTTTTTTGTGACATAATGTAACAAAAAATAAATCTTTTCACTTAATTTAGAGTTAAAAAAGAGATTAAAAAACGCAGTTAAATATTAAAAAATTCGAGCGCCTATTTCAACGTATATTGAGTCAATAAAAAATTTTTTCGTAAAATTACTACTCTGAGAGTAGTGAACTAGAGAAACCAGAATAACCAACTTTGAAGGTAGTCATTTTACAACAAAAATGTAAATTTACGCTTTAAGTAGTAATTTTTCGAGATCTCGACAGAATCGGACGGGTTAAATTTTACACGGCGGTTGTACTTTTACAATATCGATCGTATTTCCGCTAGGTGTAAAATTCCTACGCTGAAGGTAGTAAACCAAAATAACCAACCTTCAGAGTAGTCATTTTACAACCAGCGTTGTAAAATTGTTAAAATTTGTAATTTTACTGTTCTGAGAGGCGTAAATTTATCCTATTTTAGGTGGAAAATTCGTGTAATTTTACAAATTTGTTGTATATTTACAAAAAACATGTTTTACTGTGTATAATAGCTCGCCCATCTCTTAGACTTCTTCTACATTGCGACAGATACTTGCCTTCGGAGCGCTCCTGCGCTCCTTGATTAACTCATTTTTTATGACTTAGTTTTCAATACCTAAAATCTGTCAAAATGGTTTTGCATTGACTTTTTTTAATATCTCAAAAGACTTAATTCGAATTATTGATTTTAACATTCCGAAACACGTTCAAACAAAAATTCTGTCAAAAACCATTTCAGCACTTGTTATGTAGTATTGCTATTTTCATTCAATATTTGTAGCATTATAATAAAAATAATAATGTATCACCAAGTGCTGGGTTGAGATCGTTAAAAGAAAACAGTCCTTAAAAGTCTTCTATTAGAAAAATATATTTAAACTATAAGTGTAAAAGATATAAGGATGAATAATATGCAAAATAGTATAGGTACAAAAAACGACGTTCAAGATATATATAAAAGTAAAACTAATATGCAATAATAATGCGAAAGGCGAAGTCGGGACGTTCGGGGATTGCTCAATGTCCTCGTACTTCAAAAGTATAACTTCTGGGCGACATTAGCCATTTGTTAATTGTTGGGAATCCCAATTTTCCACGAACTATTTGTTGGCTATCGCAATATAGCTGGCGCTAATCCGTTTTATGGCATGACCTGGAGTTTGGCCTCAGAAGGGTACTGGCCATTATACTTCGGTTCTTCGGTATACCCACCGTCGAGCAATGGAAAAGAATAAATGAACCTTGACACTATAAGAATTGGTTCTCCCTCAAACTGCTAAACATCTAACAGCCTATTCCCGGCGCTTATCCCAAATTATTTATGACTGATTAAAACAATAAACCATAATACGAGCTCTCCTATACGAGTACACCTCACCTTCGACTATACTCCCTCGTATCAACCTCGCCTGCGAGAAACAAGAACGGCTGTACTCCACTAATCCCCCGCGTGTGTCCCTTAGCCCATTAGCCCGACAATTGGCCCATTGTGCGCGGGTACATATATAAGTATTAAACTATTACGGCCGAAAAGTGCGCGGTGAGCTTACACGTAAAGCGACGACCCCCGGGACTTTGTCATTCCCGAGCGGTAAGCGGGTCAGGTCGTGAGTGTATATACGCACTCGAGGTATATCATAACGCGCGCGCGTATGCAGAGTTCGATCGCGAGATAGAGATGTACCTATGCGATAAAGTGAAGATGAAGACGGTGGTGGTGCTGTTGTTGTGGTTGTTTGGGTTGGGATTATTGGCGGGCGCAGGAGCGTTCGATGGTGAGTGCTGCGGTAGGTGTACGAGTGTAGTTGATATTTCGGAGTTGAAAGGATTTTAATGCTGATTCGTTTAAGAAATTGCGCAGTTATGTGCTCTCTGTTAAAGCGCGTTATGTTAACTTTGTGATGATTTTTATTCTTCTGCTGATTCGTTTAAGAAATTGCGCAGTTATGTGCTTTCTGTTAAAGCGCATTATGTTAACTTTGTGATGATTTTTAGGAAATTTTATAACAAATTTATTATTTAACTCCAGACGGAAATGATCTTCTACACTGAGAGATATTTTTTCTCAATATGTTTATATTTAACATGGCATTGTAACTATTAAAATATATATATATGTTAATAGTTAAAATACCATGTTAAATATAAACATATTCTTCTCTCAGTGTATAATAAAGGTTCAAAAAAGTTTATAACTGATATTAACAGATTATAAAGTCAGGATTTGAGACTTTTATAAAAGTTTAAAACTGTTATAAATAGTTATAAATATACTTATTTACTTATATAAGTTTTTTGGATCGTCGTAAAAATTTGAATCTTTGATCAGTAAAAAAAGTTATTAACTATGATAATGACTTTTACGAATGTTTACTAATTTGTATTAATTGAAATTTATAATTATTTGTATTTTGGAATATCCATATTAATAAAATTTCTTTCTTACGAAATGGGAATAATTAATAAACTTTTTGAAACTATTATTGATAACTATTATTATTAAATGAAAAAAGTTTATAACAGATAATAACTTTTTATAGATTGATTTTATGGTAATGCGCCGCGATCCAAAAAAGTAAATAAAAGTTTATTACTGTTCTAAACTTTTTTTAGCTGTTTATAAGAGAAAAAAACTGTTGATAACTTTTATAAACTGTTACAATAGTCTCAAATCCTATCTTTATAAACAGTTATTAACAGTTATAAACTTTTTTTAAAATTATAAAAAATTATATATTCTTATTAATAATTATTTGCTAAGTTTTATTTCCGCCTGGGACGTATAGGAAAATGTTATTTTGCAAACCTTTTTATTTTGTTTTCACATAATACGTCGCTGCGCGCGCATATTTTAGTTATATTTCTTCAAGTACAACAATATTATACATCTTGTCTCAGTTTTACAATTATATAATATAAATGAATATATCTGTGGCTTCCAGGAAAACCCACTTATCTCCACTTTTTATTATTTCGAGTAAATCGAGTTTTTAGTTTCGCAGGTTTCGCATCTTATAAATCAAGAGTATCAAGACAAATGAGATTAAATGCAACACTGCGTCTATGAATACTAATGTACATAACATATTTTTTGCCATAGTAACCAGAGAAAATATATAGCGTTCATGTTTTAGAAATCGAATTTCACTTACGTGGTTATTCCGGGAATAAAAAAAATTTTAGTGGAGTTACGTGGGGTTTCCGGGAGTTATTCTAAAAAAGTGGAGTTACGTGGTTTTTCCGGGAGTTTTTCTATAAAAAAGTGGAGTTACATGCGTTTTCCGGGAATTAGTCTAAAAAAAAGTGGAGTTACGTGGGTTTTCCGGGAAATATTCTTAAAAAATGGAGATACGTGGCTATTCCGGGGAAATGTTGAAAAAAATGGAGATATGTGGTTTTTCCTTGTGCTGATTCAAGACAACGAGTGCACTTTCATAATTTCTGTCACGGCTAGATGATAGAAGACTGTTTAAAGATAAGAAAAAAGGCATAAAACCGATTTTGAAAAGCTCGTCCCTTACGTGGTTTTTCCGGGAAGCCATATATATATATATATATATATATATATATATATATATATATATATATATATATATATATATATATATATATATATATATATATATATATATATATATATATATATATATATATATATATATATATATATATATATATATATATATATATATATATATATATATATATATATATATATATAAAACTATAACTTCTCTTCCAGTCACCCCGGAGACGCTGTTCTTCCAGTACCAGAACGACGGCGTCCTCTCGCTCCGTCTCCCACCTTCTACCTCCCCCTCCCCTACAACCGTCACCCCGACCACCATCACATCCACCCGCGTCCCAGCCGAATGGTGCTACAACGAACCCACACCATCCACGACGGCGAACATCGTGGACTTTGACTACGACCCTCATCTGCGTCGACTGGTCTTTATATCCTGGAACGAGCGCGTCTACGCGAGCAAAGCCGCTGGCGATCAGGGTGACGAACTGTTGCTCTGGTACGACTACTACGACTACGTGCAGATCAGCGGCAGAGGGCTGGCGGTGGACCACCGGAGCGGCAAGTTCTACACCATCGACAGGTTCGTCAACCCCACGCTCGAGGTCGTCGACTTCGAGGGCAAGCATAGGAGCGTCCTAATAGTCTTCGAGGCGATTAGAGAGAGCAAGGAGTTTCTATTCGAAGGGAGAATGCCAGGGGAGCTGGAGACCGCCGTTTATCCCTGGCTCGTCGTGCACGAATATCCCGTTGACGTCGTGCTTGACGTCGAGGAAGGCGTCATGTTCGTCCGGACGAACGTCAGCACCCACAGTAGAGTACGTGTAGCACACGACCACCCAAAAGCTATCAACTCCCATTATTATGTATTTTATTCATCAATCCTATGCTATATATAATAATGTAGATCCACCGGGCGTACATGGACGGCACGGACCTCCGGCTTATGATCGCCGACGCGGGCGACATAGGCGAGGACAGCTTCGGCCTGGCGATCGACCGAGTCAATAAGCGCATCTACTGGTACGACGTTGACCAGGAGCTCGTCGAGAGCGCCGACTACGAGGGCGGAAACCGCGTCAGGGTGATGAGGCTGGAGGGTCTCGTCGCCATGGCCGTTCACGCCGGACGGTTGTTGTGGTCGCAGAACTCAACAAGTGCGTATACAACAATATTTAATTTTCACCAACAACCCTAGCGGAAATATTTTTGTTCAAAAATGTTAAAAACTGTTAAGAAAAGTTATAAACTGTTTAAAAATGTTACAATATGTAGGATTTTGGACGTTATTAATCGTTTTTGTAACTGTTTGTAACATTTTTCAACAGTTTTTAACAGTTTGTAAGAGTTATTAAATTATTTAATAACTTTTAAATATTTATTAATTATTATTATTATTAACATAATAATAATAATTAATTATTAGTATAATTTAACACCCCTTAGGCTTCTTCTTGATTGTTTGACCTTGCCTTCGGTGTGCTCCCGCGCTCCTTGATTCTCATGATTATAATAATGAGGCTAATAAATAATTATTAATTATTATTAACAATAATAATAATAATTTATTAATTATTAATTATTCCTGAAATATATCAAATTTAAAATTATTTGAAACTGTTTGTAAGTGTTTAAAACTATTATAGAAACTGTTTGAAACTGTTACAAAGTATTATAATTAGAAAAAATGTCTCCAAAATCATACATTTTGTAACATTTATAAACAGTTTTAAACAGTTCTACATAGTTTTAAATAATTTTTAACAGTTATTAACTGTTATTAACATTTATAATTTACGACAGGGAACCAAGCGATATATTTATATTTTATAGATGCATCCAACCGTGGGCGGATCTACAGCTGCTCGTTGTTAGCGAACCTCACCTGCGAGCCGCCTCTCGCCCGGACAATCCTCCTGACGAACTCCAGCTCCGTCCCCTACAAGCTCCTCGTTCCTCCGTCCCAGGCTAATTCAACCTTCAACCCCTGCGCGGCGAACAACGGCGGCTGCCAGCACCTGTGCCTGCTCCGAGGCAGGAACAACCACGGCTGCGCGTGCAAGATCGGCCACCGACTGGCTGCCAACGGCCGGGACTGCCAGCCCGTCCTCGAGCTCCTCGTGTACGAGGCCAACAACTACCTGCGCGGGCAGCCCCTCGACGGAGCGGCAGCGCCGACGGCCGGATTCCCTCTGCAGTACGTGTGGGGCGTGACGGAGAGGAGCCAGGTCGCCGGGATGGAGTACAACAAGGAGACCGGGATGATGCTGTACATGGAGTGCAGGAACATGGTGCAACTGGACCTGGACGCGGCGATGAGGGGATGCTGGAGCTTCGAGAGGAACGCGTCGGATTGTTACAAGCACATGGCGTACGACTGGAAGGCTGGAAAAGTGTACATCACCAAGCAGCAGGGTATATACATGAGGATATATATATATTATAAGTGTACATGGATAAGAATTTTTGATAAGATTGTTAAGTGTGTGGTGATTTTATATAGGTAAGGATGGTAAATACGTGCTTGGCGTGGTAGACGTACCCTCGACGTTCAAGCGCCGGGCCACCGTGAAACCAGCCATCCTGCGCGTCATTCCACAGCCGTTGTCCCTCGTAGTACAGCCGAGCACAGGGTACGTCTACCTCCTGGCGCACAACGCCAGCAGCGACAGGTCGACGATCACGTGGATGACGGTAGGCGGGTACAACGCGACCGTCCTCGAAATCGCCGGCGCCGAGCGAGCACGTGGCCTGGCGCTGGACCAGGAGAGGAGCAGGTTGTACTGGTTCGGCGACGACTCGCCCGAGATCAGGCACGCGGCGCTCGACGGTAGCGACGTGCAGACTCTCGCTGGCGCGGTGCCGGTGCAGAGGCCCGAGGTCATGATCGTCGAGGACGACTGGGTGTACGTGAAGAACGCCACCAGCGTGTGGAGGGTGAAGAAGATCACCGGGAGCTCCGTGACGTGCGTCGTGCCTGAGAGGCCGGTGAGTACTTTAGAGATGAAGAAAAGAGAGATATAAGTAAGTGGAATAATTTTGATGTAACTGAAAATATTTCTTTTTTCACTCTCTGTGCGATGGATTATATGCGCGCGAAGAACACAAAGCTGAGGTCGAGCATACGAGTGATGAAGCGCACGCGCGAGCAGCTGCACTATGGCGACGACTACCAGATTACGAAGGCGGCTTGCAAGCTCTTCTGCACGTACATTGACGAGAAGGAGATCTTCAGCGAGGCGGACGTGGAGCTCTGCAGGACGACGCTGCAGAGGGACTGCGGGCAGAGCGACGCTGAAAGTGCGTGAGTTCGAGGAATATACGCCGGGGAATCCTCCCAGCGGTGAAAGAACAAACTTTGCACTTGTGGACAGATGATGACTGCTGAGTTGTATATGAGGAAATTCAGAGAACATTTGAACTTTAGGCGTCCCCAAAACTGGTCAACATTTTTTTTTTTTTTAATAAGCCACACTTTCCGGACGAATTTTTTTTTTTCTTCTTTCTTATGTCGCAAAGTATACGAGGTAAATCGTGTACAATTAAAAACGTCTTTGTCTCACATGTTTTTTTAAAGTTATAAGAATTTCAAGTTGAACGTCGAAAAGACATAAAAATGCACAAATCGCAGGAACCGGAAGCCCCGACTTTGTAATCATTTTTATGCCTTTTCGACGTTCAACTGCAAACTCTTATAACTTTTAAAGGAATCAACATTTTTTAATTATCAAAAAAGGGAAAGAAAGCTCTTTTTTTCTAGTTTCAATTTCTTTTTTGACACTTTGATAACGTTTCTGGTTTAAGACTTTGATAACTAAATCGCCGAGATTTAAAAAAAAAGAGCTTTTTTGCCATTATTTTCAAAAATGTGAGACAAAGACGTTTCTAATTGTACACGATTTTTGCCGTATACTTTGTGACATAAGAAAGAAGAAAAAACGCGGATGAAAGATGTGACAATAAAAAAATTTTAACCATTTTTGAGGATGCCGAAAGTTGAAATTTTTTCTGAGTTTCCTCATATATATTATATTTTTTCGATTTTGATGCGGGCGTGATGAAGACGTCGAGTCAATAATGCTTTAACATTTTTTCTTTTTGTTAATTTTTTTTAACATGTATTTTGTATAATGTAACAGTTTTTCATTATATAATGTATATGGTAGTATGAGGAACTTATATGTGTAAGGCTTGTTGTTGAATGTAATTAAAAGACCTGATACTTCTTACGTTAAAATTACAAAAGAAAAAAAAACACAGATCCTGAAATAGCCGATACGGGCGTCGGAAAGTCGTATCGTTATATACAGATAAAATATTGTTAATAGAATATAATAATGTATAACTATTTTGTATTTACATAAATAAATGAAATAAATTGATAAAATAATATTCTTCGTAAATTTCTTACACTCATTAATATTTAATAGGTAAAAAGACCAACTTTCATTTAATTCGAACGCCGGATCCCTGGGAGTTCTAATTTTTCCATGAATTTTCAAAAATATAATAATTTTATTAATAACAGAACTTCAATACGTTTAAAATAATAAATGGTATTATAATTACCGTTCAATTATAAAACAAAAGTTTAAATGTAAACAAAATTTTTTAATAAAAATAAGTGGATCACAAAAAATACATTAGTATAAGTTGACTAACTATTTATTAAATTCTTAAGATAATGTTCTGGCGTATTACTGCGACATCAATAAGACACTGGTTCAATCGACTATAAGCATTTCGCTCTTCTCTGTAATGTGAAAAATAATCGCTGTATCACAAGTGGTTCCGACGAAACGTTCGCGACTCATGATTCCTGGACGTTCTGCTCGTGACCTTCGTTCTGGATTTCCACTGGTTCCACTTCCTCTGGGCGCTCCACCGGTCCGGACACAGCGAGCTGAAGCATCCGCACCTGCCGCTCGTTCTGCAGCTGCACGTGCAGCTCCGCCAGCATGATGAGATCCTCGTCGTGCAGGTGCCTAATGATGGTCTCGCTGCAGGGATCAGGTAGGCCGTATTCGCCGGCGATCCTCTGCAGCATCGTCTTCACCGGCTGCATGAGCTTCCGCCTGGTGAGGCCACGTCGGTACTGCAATTTCAGCAGAGCGCAGAGCTTGGGAAACTCGTCGTAGAAATCGCGGGAGGTGAGTACCTCCTCGAGCACGAGCCTCTTGGTCGAGGAGGTGGCGAGCTCGTCGGCGCCCTCGTAGAGGACGTCGCGTAGACTAGTGCGTGGACCCACTCGCACGTCCTCCATCTTGTCCAGTTCGACCGCGTAGCTTTGCATCAGCTGATTGTCATTGAAGACGTGCCTGGCGCGCGCCTTGACGTAGCAGCGACGATTCTCTTGGCCCAGGTGCAGGCCCATCTCGATGAGCTTGTGCACGTGGCCGAGAAAGACGAAGAACAGCTGATTACATTCGTAGTTGCGCACATCGTAGCGCTCAAGGCAGTAGCTGAATGGCGTCTTACTGCTCTCGTCACCGACGTTCACATCCGCGCCACACATCAGCAGACCCGCCACCGCCTCCACGTTCCTGTAAAGCACGGCTATATGTAAAGCCGTTCTGCCGTGCGAGTCACGCTCGTTCAGCTCGTGATCGTCGCTCTCGTCTAGGTGACGCTCGATCGAGCGTATATAGTCCTTGGAGGTGACGTCCGGCTGGTGCACTGCTACCATGTTGTGCAGCACGAGGTCGAAATCTCGCTCGGCCACCGCCTCGTCCAGCTCCAATTCTAGGGCGTAGCTCATGCTCGGCATAGCGACGGAGCTGAGCCCGTCGATTATCGGTTCTGCAAAGAAAAAAATATTACTTAATTGCCTCTTCACATTTATTTAGAGAAATATTTTTTCTCAAAATTTTCTTTAATATACTATTGTAATTTAGAATTTATTTAGTAACTATAGTTTTTCGTGTATTTAATAAAAAAAAAAAAAAAAAAAAAAAAATTAAAATGATATTTTTCTATGTGTAACCAGGCGTTGAACACAATAAAAAAAATGTATTAATTACAATAATAGAATAAAGTCGTATTTTGTAGAGAAATACATACTTACTTGAAATGTATACTTACTTATCACCTCATTAGCGACATCTTTCAATAATATCTTAGCGAATCGTAGTATCTAAACCTAGAAAAAATGTTAATTAATATTTTTTAACATGACTCTTAATGTTATTATAAAGTTAATATATCGTTATTTAATTTTTAAATTCAACCCATATAAATAAAAGAGCAGAAAACTATAAACAAAGCCACTACACTACTACAGTTAAAATTTCATTTTGGAGCTGACGATGCTCCGATATATAAACCTTATAAGAAAATAGTTTTTATGATCGAAATTTACAGATTAAAACTTTTGCACCAAGCTACCTTGCTGTTGAATCTAAGCATGTGATTAAAAACATTGTCAAAGTATAGGTCACATTGTGGTGACTTACATAAACAAAAATTTAAATGACCATCACACGACAGTACTTGAATTTGCTATACTCCCATAGATTTAGGGTGCGATCCCATGGCTTTCCGAAAAATGAGACGGAACCATTTAAGCCCGTGAGTGCGAGAGAGAGGTTCTTCCGTGAATGTCTCTCTCGCTCTCACGAGCTTAAATGATTCCGTCTAATTTTTCGGAACACCATGTGATCGCACCCTTATAGAGATAGACTGCGCGCTCCCGTGTAAAGCGCTGAAGCCGGGCAAGAGAGAGAGGGCAATAGCTGTGGTCATGCTCTCTCTTTCTAATGGGTGCTTGGTGGGGGGAGTGTTCCCCTCAACGCCCTCTCCTCTTCTGCCGTGTCACCGTTTCCCCTCTACCCCCACCACTGTAGGTGTGCGAGAGAGATAGCATGACCACGCGCCGCCATCATGGGCTTTACGTCGCCCATAAGAGCGCGCAGTCTATAAGTCCATGGTTACCCCCTCCACTTCCTCTTTCCCATCTTAACCAATAAATCCTGAAACGTTCCGCGAACACAACGTAAGGCGTATCAATTCATAGCAACACCAAATACGCATACTTACATTATAAAAAAGAACTCCTTTCGCTTAGCACCTTGAAAACCCTCTGCTATAAAATCAAAATGATAAAAACTATAACGCAGCAGTGGAAAAAGCGCCTCACCACACGACGGACACAATATCAGCTGCCGTTTAGTGCGCATGCTCAGTGCAAGCGGTAGGCGGCACCACTGCGCATTTGCTCACTGCGCAATGTGGTGGCGCCACCGGTCAGCGTCGGCACTTCGGCAGCTCTATTGCTACATGTTCCCGGAATTCCGGCTGCTCGGTCGGCACGGGTCGGTCAGTTCAGTTCAGTTGTTCAGTAGACACCAACAGACGAGGTCGTACCAACAGCTTGCTTCGGCTTCTCTCCGGTTGTGAGTCTAGTTGTCGCGTGGGTTACGTAGAGAAAGTTTAAGTGCCGGCAAGGGAGCGCAGTATTGCAGATCCACAAAGAAGTTATTGTAAGTATAATCCAACATTGCATATTTTGATACTTCGCAAACGTTTTAGAGTGTGATTTCGGCGTGCTTTTACGTACAGTAGCTGTATGTAGCGTGGATTTTGAAAGAGACAGATCATAACCTCAACGCGGTTTGGAGTTAACTTTTTTGCTTCATTTTACAGTATCGGAAATATAAACAATGTAATGCCGCCGAATTCTTGTTCCAAAAACACGTGAGTGCATCCGTGAATCAATAGAAAGCGACTTTCCGCGCGAACATAACCTCAAATTCTTTATTTATTAAACATCTCCCATTCATGCAATCTACAGTTTTTCTGACCCCGCTTTGTACTCTGTTTAGTCTAATTACGGAACGCCTCTCAACGCAGTTCCTTTTTCCGTACCGATTTTTCTGCAATTTTCTCCTCGTGTGCGCGCTTGTGTGTGTATGTGTGTGTACAAGCGCCATTGCGCGCGGGAGTGGATGTGGATGGCGTCGGTCACGCGCGCCCGCTTGTATTTTCGGGATCGCTGACAGTCACGAAACGAGAGAAGACGAATATATTTCCGCGTGTGTTTTGGATGATGCCCACGAGGACATTTCCTTGGAGCTTCGAAAAAAAATTTCGGAGCCTGGTGTTTTCGCCGATTGATGGGGAATGAGAGTCGAGTGTAAGCGTCTGACCTTTGCCGTGTTTGAAGCAATTTTGTCTGTAGACTGTATTCCAACGGATTAATACTTTTACTTTCTGTACTTTGGATTTGAATGAAAAAGTTACATTAAATTCGAGATTTTTTCAATTAAAAATTATTATATATTCATTATTAAAAAAAAAACTAACAATTGCAAATTTCTTCCACAGAATCAAAACAAATCGAAAAAAACTTCATCATGTCTGGAAAGATGGAAATGAGTCTGGACGACATTATCAAGCAGAACAAGAAGAACAAGCCGCGTCAGGCGAAAAAGGGTGGTGGCAACAAAGCTGGTGGAAACAAGACTGGCGGCAACAAGCCTGGTGGCAATAAGGCTGGTGGTAACAAGGCTGGCGGCAATAAGCGCGGTGGTCGCACTTCCACTGGCTCGCCCCGCAAAGGTGGCGCTGTCCGGACGGCTGGCTCTAGGAAGCCCGCTAGTGGCGGCGGTGGTGCTGGCGTGATGCGCGGTCGTAGCCGTGGCGGAATCACCCGTAACCGCACCACGGGCGGTTTCACCAGGACCTCGAACATCAAACGCGATGCGTTCCTGGGCTCTAGTGTTGGCAGGAAGTTCGGCGGTGGCGAAACAACCAAACTGATTGTGTCCAATTTGGATTTTGGAGTAACGGATTCTGATATTCTTGAGCTGTTCAGTGAGTTCGGCCCGTTGAAGAGCGCGGGTGTGCATTATGATAGGTCCGGCAGGTCCCTCGGATCGGCCGATCTCATCTTTGAAAGGAAATCCGATGCTATCAAGGTAAGCAGTGTTTTTATTACCATCTGAGTAATGTGTAAATACTTGTAAAATCATTTAATCACTCCGATTCTTCTTCCAGGCGATGAAACAGTACAATGGCGTGCCGTTGGACGGTCGCGAGATGAATATCCAGCTCGCCACCTCTGAGATTCCCGGCATGAACCCGGCGCGCATGGGAGGCTTTAAGCGTCCCGCGGGCCGCGCTGGTGGCAACCGACCTGGAGCTAAGCCTAATACTAATCGAGGAGGTCGCGGAACCGCTGGCAAACGCGGCGCTGGCGCAGGAGGAAAACCAGCTGGTGGCAAAGCAGCCGGAGGAAAAACTGCAGGTGGCAAGGCTACAGGTGGCAAGGCTGCAGGGGGCAAGGCTGCAGGGGGTAAGAAGGCGCCGAAGAAGGTGCCAACGGCTGAAGAGCTTGATGCCGAGCTCGAGGAGTACGTCAAGAGCAAGGTCTCAAGCTCGGACGGCGCATAAATGTCTCCAGTCATACGACGAGCCTTCTTGTAAATAATCTGAGACCGTCATCTCTCTCCTCCACGGATATCCAAGTATGTAAGCACGGAAGAAAACGAAGAGAAGAAAAGAAGTTAGTTGAAGCTACGTGAGGTGATGTGCCAGCCTCCTCCTCATCTCTCTTCGTTTTCTCCCGCGCATGCGATCGCGCGGGACGATTTGTAATTAAATTGGCTCGAGTAGCACGTCACGCGCGCCTGTTCTTATACAATATGTAACGTATGATAAGTCTCTCTTACCCGTCATTCTAAAAGGACAATGTAATCGCGAAACTCTGAAAAAGTTGCGAAAAAAGTGGTAACCAAATAATTTACGAGTGCCTACCTCGGCTAACAAGTTTATAAATGCGTATATTCAATCAATTGATTTCGCATAAGGCTAGACTATTTGATTTATATTAGATTCATAACAATGTGTATCAATCATTTGATATCTTCATTCATTTTTATCTGGATAACACTACTTTTCATGTACTTGATAAACTATGTGCTTTAATTGTAATAATAGATTGTAACCTTTTGTGTAATTTTCATTCCTTTTATGTAATTTGGTAATAAATACTGAGAAAAATATTAAAACTATATACAATCTTAAATTTTTTTTAAATAATCCATACTTATCCTTGTAATTCCTAACTCCTAAACATTTATTCTAGATATTTGTTTAAACTTTAGAATTTAATTCACTTTTAGAATACAAGTTAAGTTTTTTGTTTTTATTATTTAAGAGCATGAAATATTTTGAAATTACAAAATTTTCCAAGGAAGTATATAATGGGGACGTAAGTGATGTAGATTATTAAGGCGATTTGTTGAAGTGGCCATTATATGAGTGTAGGTATATGATCAATAATAATTAAATTTATATCTAAACAAGTCCATTTCTTCTTCTTATTATACAACAGCATTGTACAGGCGAGGAGCTTGAGATGTAAACACTGTAAGTATTCGCGGCAGCTGTCTGTGTGGGATTGGATTTGCCAGAGAGCACAGAGGCTCTCTCAAGATTCATTTAGCGTTCTTTTCGATAGTGCGTAAGAAAAATTAATCCAGACTCGTTGTTACATCGTAACATATATTTTTTAGTCGACTTGCAATTGAACGAGTGGTGAGTGTGCGCCTGCGCGCGCACTGTATGTGTTTGTGTGTGTGAAGTTGAAGTGCTGAGGCGTGTCGCCGCGACGCCGCCCCGTCGGCCGCCGGCCGCGTGAGCACTGAGCATTAATTTGAAAGACCACTAGTCGCAGCACTGTACGGTAAGCGGAGCGTCATCTTACCGGGCTCTCGGGTCTTCCGGCGCGAACGAGTTGACTTTTTACCAATCCCTCTCACGCTGCGTCTACAATCGGACGGAAACTGCTCGCGCAAATATGTGCGTTAGTAATTTCTAGGGAAAATTTAGGGATATCTGGTAATTAAGGTTCAAAATTATCAGATATCCCTAAATTTTCCCTAGAAATTACTAACGCACATATTTGCGCGAGCAGTTTCCGTCCGATTGTAGACGCAGCGTCAGCGTGGATCGCATAATTACCCGCACGCCGTGCGTAAAACTCTGTTTCGAATTTCAAAAATAACCAATCCCTCTCAATGTGGATCGAATAATTACCCGCACGCTTGCACGTAGAACTCGATTGTTTTTGATTTTTAAAAAATAACCAATCCCTCTCAGCCTTGATCGTATAATTACCCGCACGCTTGCGTGTAAGACTCGATTTTAATTTTAAAAAAATAACCAATCCCTCTCAGTCTTGATGGCATAATTACCCGCACGCTTGTGCGTAAAACTTGGTTTCGAATTTCAATTAAGGACGTTCTCTTGGTCGAAATAGCAGTTTTCGAATTTTTAACTTTTAAATAATGTTTAGTTAATTTAATAATCCAAAAGTAAGTACATATAACAAATAAACACTAGAAGGAACATAAAAAAAAATTTTTAAAACGAATTCAGGCAATAGTTACCATGATATTGTTAAAATTAAAGACAAAAACTTCAATAAGTTACCGAATTTTTTTTGTTTCTTATCCAATCTTAACGAAATAAAGCTTATTTTGTTCGTTAAGAAATTTCAGGGGGAGTATCGATGGGAAAATTTGTGATACGAGTTACCAGTACGGCGCAATATCAATTTGTTTAAGAAAAGTAAGTCAAGTTTTAATAAACAAATTGATATTGCGCCGTACTGGTAACTCGTATCACAAATTTTCCCATCGATACTCGCCCTGAAATTTCTTAACGAACAAAATAAGCTTTATTTCGTTAAGATTGGATAAGAAACAAAAAAAATTAGGTAACTTATTGAAGTTTTTGTCTTTAATTATAACAATATCATGGTAACTATTGCCTGAATTCGTTTTAAAAATTTTTTTTTATGTTCCTTCTAGTGTATATTTGTTATATGTACTTACTTTTGGATTATTAAATTAATTAAACATTATTTAAAAGTTAAAAATTCGAAAACTGCTATTTCGACCAAGAGAACGTCCTTAAGGTGAGGGTGAATGTACATAAGCGCTGCACTGTGCTGCCTTACGCCGCGCCGTGCTGCGCCGTGCCGCCACTGCGCTGAAGCTTAGCCAGTGGTGGGTACGTATGATACGCGGTGTCGTAAATTGTATTTACAACACGTCGCAAATCAGTGTCGCAAACGTCGCAAACGCAGTTGAATTTGATACGCGCGTATAATACGCGTATGAATGAAAAATTCGAAATATTCTATTAAAACTACTTTTATTAAGTAATTCGTTATACTAAATTACATATTGTTATTTAATAATAAGTAATAAAATTATAATGTTAAATAAACTTGTTCATCAATTTTTAATAAATAAAAAAGTTCAAAATTTTTTGTATTTTCTGAACTATTCTCAATATTAACGTTTTTATCTACAGAAAAAGCTGGAATCCTCAATAATTTTACGGCAAATGTAAGTAGCTAGTTTTGCGTGCTTTTTTCCAGTTGCCTTCCAAAACGTTTGGTAAGAAGAAGAATTTTTTTGACCATATTTCAAATATGTCACTGTTATCTTGATAGTAAAAAAAACTTAGCATTTCATCTTCATCCAATCTATCAATAACGAAAGAGATCCATTTATCTCCAAAATCAAAAATTGTTAATGCATTTCTTCCTCTGTACGCTGGATGAAAAAAATTTGCAGCTATTATTGCTATAGGACTGAAAACTCTCGTAAGAGTTTCTTCCATTATTGTTTTATAATTCTACTTATTGACAATGCTTGACAAATTAATTCAATGTTCAACAGTATCAAGCGCAGATCCAGAACTTTCGTTGGGGGGGATATGAAATAAGCCTAAACCAAAATAGGCGGGGGAAGCGAGATCCAGGCAGAAAAGTGGAGGCGTGTAGACAGGCAACATATAAAATTATCAATTAAATAAATTCTAAACCAAAATAGGCAGGGAAATCCAGTTTCGCCAAAGCAAGTGAAGGTACGTTGGCGGACAACAGGTAGAGTTTTTAATAAGATATTAATTTAAATGTTGTGAGGATCCTCGTGAGGGCCAATTCCCAGAAATAAATTTGAAAACAATCTTGAATACTAGATTGCAACGTTTCGTCAGGAAGTTCCCTGACCTCTTCAGGCTTTATTAAAAATATATAGAGTTAAAACACATACAAAAATAAAAATAAAAAACTAGTCAAATAAATTAAACACAATCTATGCAAAAACCTTTACCTATAAATAGCTACGTCGATACTGGTAAGATACCAGTAGAGTCGAGATGGTATGCAGAACATAATGCACGCTTCGCTGGGGTTTATATATAATCACGCTTGTTCACCTTTTTAAATGTAACGTTACACACATATTCACAATAAATGCAAAATTCCTTTTCATGAGATTCGGAATATAGTCTGTTTTTTATTTGACAACACATATTTCATTTTCAACAATAGAACTTATAAACAAATATTTGGCACACCTATGGGTTCTCCTATCTCACCATTATTCGCTGACATGGTTATGGAAGATTTAGAAACAGACTGCTTGCGCGAATTAAAAATTACACACGATTGTATTCCGCTCTTTTACTTTAGATATGTAGACGACACAATTTTATGTATAAAAAGCGATCAAGTTGATACAGTTCTACAAGTGTTTAACAAGTATAATACTCATCTTAAATTTACATTCGAATCTGAAATAGACAATAGTATAAATTTTTTAGATCTCAGTCTTACGAGAAAAAACAATCAAATTTTGACTAACTGGTATCAAAAAACAACAGCATCATCGAGACTGTTAAATTATAATTCTAACCACACCATACAACAAAAAATAAACATCGTTGCGAACCTGGTGGATAGAGCAATTCTTTTATCCGATACTTGTTTTCATGACGCGAATATACACAAAATTACAGAACTTCTCTTATGTAACGATTATCCTTCCGAATTTATAAACATACACATACGAAATAGACTTTGAAAACTCAAATATCACAATAAAAAGACTAATAATGAGAACCGTTCACTAACTACAATCTCCATTCCATATAATAATACCTTTTATAAAAAATGTTCGTATATTTTAAACAAATATAACATCCGCACAGTACCTTTGATCAACAAAAAATTGAACAATATAATTAAATTAGGAAAGGATAAAATAGAAAAATCAGAAACATGTGGCGTAGTCTATAAGATAAATTGTATGTCTTGTACATCGACTTATATTGGCGAAACTAAGCGAATGTTAAAAAATAGGATTAAAGAACATGAAAGAGATAAGAATACAAATCAGTGATAGCAACACACCAAAGAACTATGAAACACATCGTTGACTGGAAAAACATCCAAATTTTAGATAGGGAAAACAATTACACGAAACGAATTATTTCCGAAATGTTACATATTAATTTAAATCATAACACTATCAATAGAATAGAAGATACACAAAATTTGAATAATATATACAAAAAGCTGTTAAGAACGTTACATTTAAAAAGGTAAACAAGCGTGATTATATATAAACCCCAGCGAAGCGTGCATTATGTTCTGCATACCATCTCGACTCTACTGGTATCTTACCAGTATCGACGTAGCTATTTATAGGTAAAGGTTTTTGCATAGATTGTGTTTAATTTATTTGACTAGTTTTTTATTTTTATTTTTGTATGTGTTTTAACTCTATATATTTTTAATAAAGCCTGAAGAGGTCAGGGAACTTCCTGACGAAACGTTGCAATCTAGTATTCAAGATTGTTTTCAAATTTATTTCTGGGAATTGGCCCTCACGAGGATCCTCACAACATTTAAATTATTAAACATGGAGGGTGCCACTCAACATAATTAATAAGATATTTCTTAAGGTGATGTTAAATTCCGACATAATTTTCAAACGAGTACATCTCATGAAAATACCAATAGAATCATCAAAAAAAAAATCTGATTATAGTATTAACATATACGGAGCGCTTGACAAACGTGTTTTTCCAACAAAAATATCAGAATTTATTTAATTAAATAAAAACCGTACTGTCGGTAAGTAGGAATCTGCAATTGACCTACTTTTCAAACGAGCATATCTAACGAAAATGCTAATAGAATCACTCAAAAAAATTCCTGGATATAGTGTTTATGTGTACGGAGCGCTTGACGAAATTTGTTTTTCGAATAAACGCTTGAATGTTGATTTAAAAAATATTGAAATTCACGGTTTCACATGGCCTTAAGCCCCAAATAGACAGGGGAAGCGAGATTCATGCAGAAAAGTGGAAGTGCGCAGGCAGACCACATATAAAATTATTAATCAAATAATTTCTGATTCTAAGCAGGCAGGGGAAAAGAGTTCTATGCAAGAACGTGGGGACACACGATCTAGAAAAATAAATCCTTTATAAATTAGTAATCCAAAACCCAAAGAAGTTTCGGGGACAAGCGCAAGGGTGAATCGGAGACAAAGAGCACGGGTTGGTGATTAGTTTTTAAAGTAGGTGACACTTTCAATATTTTTCTGCGTGGATCTCGCTTCCCCTGCCTATTTTGATTTCGAAATTATTTAATTGATAATTTTGTATATAGCCTGTCTACGCACCACCACTTTTCTTCCTGGATCTCACTTCCCCGGTCTATTTGGGGATTAAGAAATATCTTATTAAAAGCTCTATCTGTTGTCCGCCGTCGTACCTTCACTTTCCTGGATGAAACTGGCTTCCCCCACCTATTTTGGCCTAGAAATTATTTGATTAATAATTTTATATGTGGCCTGTCTGCGCGCCTCCACTTTTCTGCATGGATCTCGCTTTTCCTGCTTATTTGGGGTTTAAGAAATATATTGAAAATTTTATCATATGCCCATCTGCGCACCTTCATTTTTCTGCGTGGATCTCGCCTCCCATACCTATTTTGGTTTAGAAATTATTAATTGATAATTTTATATGTAGCCTGACATCGCGCGTCCACTTTTCTGCGTGGATCTCGCTTCCGCTGCCTATTGGGGGTTTAAGAAATATCATATTAAAAACTTTATCGGATGCCCGTCTGGTCACCTCCACTTTTCTGCCTGGATCTCGCCACACCCGCCTATTTGGTTTAGAAATTTATTTAATTGATAATTTTATGTGTAGCCTATCTGCGCGCCTCCACTTTTCTGCCTGGATCTCGCCTCCCCCGCCTATTTTGGTTTAGGCTTATTTCATATCCCCCCCCCCCCCAACGAAAGTTCTGGATCTGCGCTTGATACTGTTGAACATTGAATTAATTTGTCAAGCATTGTCAATAAGCTGAATTATAAAACAATAATGGAAGAAACTCTTACGAGAGTTTTCAGTCCTATAGCAATAATAGCTGCAAATTTTTTTCATC
Organism: Torymus aiolomorphi; assembly: GCA_036365515.1. Classification (NCBI taxonomy): domain Eukaryota; kingdom Metazoa; phylum Arthropoda; class Insecta; order Hymenoptera; family Torymidae; genus Torymus; species Torymus aiolomorphi. The sequence continues at coordinate 33,742,623 of CM070873.1, read as the reverse complement.
CAGCGTACAGAGGAAGAAATGCATTAACAATTTTTGATTTTGGAGATAAATGGATCTCTTTCATTATTGATAGATTGGATGAAGATGAAATGATAAGTTTTTTTTACTATCAAGATAACTGCAGTGACATATTTGAAATATAGTCAAAACAATTTTTCTTCTTACCAAACGTTTTGGAAGGCAACTGGAAAAAGCACGCAAAAGTAGCTACTTACATTTGCCGTAAAATTATTGAGGATTCCAGCTTTTTCTGTAGATAAAAACGTTAATATTGAGAGTAGTTCAGAAAATACAAAAAATTTTGAACTTTTTTATTTATTAAAAATTGATGAACAAGTTTATTTAACATTATAATTTTATTACTTATTATTAAATAACAATATGTAATTTAGTATAACGAATTACTTAATAAAAGTAGTTTTAATAGAATATTTCGAATTTTTCATTCATACGCGTATTACATGCGCGTATCAAATTCAACTGCGTTTGCGACGTTTGCGACACTGATTTGCGACGTGTTGTAAATACAATTTACGACACCGCGTATCATACGTGCCCACCACTGCCCACCACTGAGCTTAGCTCTGCCTTTCCGTTCCATTCGTATATTCTTACAAAAAAATGAGCAGTTGCATGTCTATGATATTTATAAATCACGGGCGATGTGTATATGCTCCAAAATGAAAAGTTAAATAAATGAAGGGATAGTTTAGATGACGGACTGTTTAAAAACAAAAGTATTTTAAGCCGAGAAAGAAAACACAAGACCCAATTGATATGATATACTATGAATTATAAAATTGATTAGAACATTGGAAAATACAGCTATTGATGAATAAAAATAATACTACCCTGTCGTAAATTTTAAATCTTAATAACAGTTAATAACTGTTAAAAATTATTTATAACTATTTGCAACTGTTTAAAACTGTTTATAAGTGTTACAAAATGTATGATTTTGGACACATTTTTTCTAATTATAATACTTTGTAACAGTTTCAAACAGTTATTTAGTTTTAAACACTTTCAAACAGTTTCAAATAATTTTAAATTTGATATATTTCAGGAAAAATTAATAATTAATAAATTATTATTATTATTATTATTAATTAATAATTATTTAATAACCTCATTACTATAATCATGAGAATCAAGGAGCGCGGGAGCACTCCTAAGGCAAGTAACAGTCAAACAATGCAGAAGAAGCCTAAGGAGTGTTTAATTATACTAATAATTAATTATTACTATGTTAATAACTTTGCAAGAATTGTGGTGCATTGATTCCAAGCGAATAAGAATTGATGTATACGCCTTATATTCTATTTAGAAAATCTAAAGGATCAGCACATGTTCAATATTAGAAAAAAACAATTTACTAAATTAAATAATTATTTTCTCCCTCCGGAAAGTCATATTAAGGTATACGGATGTGAATCAAGTATGTGCTAATAAAAATTTTAGTTTCTCCTCGAAATCTTTAAATATATTCAAGTAAAATTTTATACGATAAAGAATAAAGAATAAAAGGTAACTTGCAAGTCGCAATGAAGCTGTTCGTTTTCCAATATTTAAAGAAAAATCAAGAATTTGTGTATAAAATTAAAAAATCTATTAACAATGCTATTACCATGAAATCGCACCCCAGCTCCGCGCGAATACTGGAATACTGCTTGATAATCCCGACACGACTCGGTTGCGAGGCTCGCCGCTCGCCTTAGCCGTCACGGGCGTGGACAGAGTAAACATATCTGCACGAAATTCCCTAGGACTCTACGAGAGAATTTTGTCGTACATATAGTAACAGTGTTTATTTATTCGTCCTTCATCAAGCAAATTATGTCGAAGAAAGCTAATCGAGAGAAGACTTCGGTCGTCCCGAGTAAGGTAAGTTCCGATAACTCGGACAACTATTTAAACGACAACAATAATAATGTTATTAGTTCTTCGGAACTTTTTGCAAAAATACTCGAAAATCTTGGAAGTGTAGAAAATCGATCTCGTGAAGCTGAAACGAGCGAGTCACGGGCTTCTGTATCCAAGGCGTCAACTGATTTGTACAAAGAAATCAATGATCTCCTTTTACATGGAGAAAGTGAAGCTACTTTGCTGAAACAAGACGGCAATGAAGATGAAGATTACAGAGAGAAAAGTAAAGAAAAAGATTACATTCCTGAAGAAGGAATTGAAATCCATATTCCAGGAAAAGTTCTTGTCTCTGACAGAAAAATAAAGAAACAGCAGGATTTGCAAAAATTATTACAGAATAAAATTAATCAGAGGATAAGATCTTCACAATTGTCTGTACACAAAGTAGGCTTGCTTTGCTGGTTAATTCATGGATTTTCTTTAAATAAATTAGCTAATGATCCAGATTTGTTGGCTGTTGCATTGTCTCTTGTGTCCCCTGACTATTATCCAAAAGGTCAGCCAGATTTAAATTATCTGGAAAGCTTTACAAAATGGTTCTCAAGCCTTTTTAAAATTTATGACAAGCACAAAAAGATTGTTTACAATAACGAATTGCTAATTAAAACATTGCTAGATAAGAAGATTTATAATTATTTAGAACTAATTCTATTATATATTGCTACATTGAGAGGAATGGGTTTTAATTGTCGCTTAGTAATCTCTCTTCAGCCTCCTCCATTGAAGCCAAGACCTGATCAATTATTTAAAGTACAAAAAACTGAAGAAAATTCAGTTATGATACAAATAAAGAAAGCAAGTGACGAAAAAGAGACAAAACTAAAAAAGAGTACTAGTAAATCCAAAGGTAAAGTGACAAACAGAAAATCATATAATACAAGATCGCATGAAAAATCAAAACTAGAAAAAATTAAAGCTGAACATTCAAAAAATACAAGGGGGAGTGGAATTGATATGCTAGCTGCAAAAAAACGGCAATCATTAGTAAGTGTGAACAAAGAAGAAAATGTTTCTACAGATGATGAATATATGTATGACACACCTAAGAAAAAATTCAAACCTACTAAAAATACAAACAAAGAACAAAAATTATTACCATCATCAAATGAAGAAAATGAAAATGTTTGGGTAGAAGTTTATATTAAATCTGAACAAAGCTGGATATGTGTTAATGTTGTAGATCAAAAAATTAATTGTATTTCAGAAATATATGTAAGTTTAAACAAAAATAATATTCTAATACATTCATATTATGTAAGAGTCAAACAAATAAAATAGACATTTTTCAGAAAAAAGCAGCTAATCCAGTACTATATATAGTATCCTGGAATTCAGCTGGCAGATTAAAAGATGTTACACGAAGATATTGTCCTCATTATTTAAATGATACATGTAAAAAACGTGTAGATGGACAATGGTGGAGTGATACTTTGTCTTACTGGAAAGAAAAGAAATCAGCAATGTCTAAGAGTGAAGATGAACAATTCCTTAAAAAGTATTATATTATTAATTTTATTATAACATACTTAATTTTATTTAAGAAAGATAAGTGCTATATTTTTAATTTTTGTAGAGAATTAGAGGATCCACTCCCAAAAACGATTAGTGAATGTAAAGGTCACCCACTCTATGTATTAACTAGGCATCTACTGAAATTTGAGGCTCTTTATCCACCTGATGCTGTACCTCTAGGTTACTTAAAATGTGGTGAGGCCATTTACTCACGTCGCTGTGTACATACTCTGTGCTGCAGAGAAAAATGGTTTATACAAGCCAGAGTTGTTAAACCAGCTGAAGAAGCATATAAAATTGTGAAATCTATGCCAAAATATGATAAAGTATCTATATTATTTGATAAAATTATTATTTAAATATAGGTATAGAAATAATATTAATGATAAACATAGCTTTCAGGGATGAAAATAAAAGGTCTACCTTTAGAATTATTTGGTAAATGGCAAACAACTCGTTATGTTCCTCCAGAAGCAAAAGATGGCAAAGTGCCGCGAAATGAATATGGAAACGTTGATCTCTTTAAAAAGCGCATGATTCCTAAAGGAACGGTATATGTTAATCGTAAGTGCATAAAAAATGCTTTTGTTACGTTAAGTTATATTATGTGTTAATGTTTGTAGCAATTTTATACAGTGATTTTACGTTTATAATCAACTATCTACCTTTCACTAGAATAATGTTGTTTTTACATTTATACATGGATATTTGAACTGCATAAAACCAATATTTATGCATAAATTAAGCGAAAAATAGTAAAATAATATCACGTTTGATTTCGAATTATTATCTTTTATATTGTAAGAATTAATAAGTTATTTGTTAGAAATAAATTTTTTAAACTTTATGAATATTGAACTAATAATTATATATTATAATACTAGTTCCAGGACTAAAACGAATTGCTCAAAAGCTAAACATTGATTGTGCTTCAGCATGTATTGGTTTTAACTTTGGTTATAGAAGTTCTGCACCTATCCTTGAGGGGTTTATCGTTTGTAAGGAGTATGAAAGTATAATACGCAAAGCCTGGAAAGAAGAACACATCAAAATAAAAGAAATTATGAAAGAGAAGCGTGAAAAACGAATTTACGGAAATTGGAAGAAGCTCATTAAAGGATTATTTATAAGAGAGAAACTTGCTGCAAAGTATAACTTTGGGAATGACGATGATCGTGATTAAGACTACAGCTAGGCCGAGTCTTGCAAATAATGTGAGATCGCCATCACTCTTCTCTACGAAAATATAAGTATCTGAGAATTGCACAAAGAGGCCAGTCCGCGCATCTCATCTCTTCATTTTTCCTCTACAATTGTACAAATCTTTTTATTGTTAAGAAAAGTGTGTATAGATCGATATACGATTAAATTTAAATATTTATAAATAAATTCAAAACTGATTTTAATGACTCGCTCTTGTAATTCCTCCATGCCTATATAAATAGGTTGTTGTAGATTCATGACAAACATTGCGTTAAATTACGCGTTGAAAAAATTATTTTTTATGACAGATTAGTTACAGCGTTACAACAGATTAACGACAAATGCAATCTTATTTACTAATAAACTTCCTATTAATCAGAAAGATCCTAAGAGAGTTTTAGTTTCGAATGAAGTTACAGCTTCTGCAACCAGTAGATTTTTATTATTATTATCGAAGATCAAGGCGAGCCCAAGATAAAATAAAAAATAATGTTGGAGAACTTATATGTATGTAATATTAATATAATTGGCAGCATCCTCGCACCCTCTCGCGCCTATGTTTTCGAGCTTTGTGACCTATTCACTTCTAACTTCTAACATTATTTCTATTTGTTATGTTACTGATATTAGAAACAATAATAAAATAATCCCTAGCAAATTTAATGTATGAAATGTACCTTACTTAATTTCAAACTAAAAATGTTATCATAATTGCGAAAACTATAACTTCTAAATAATCTAAACAAAAGATTTACGGATTTGTTGCAAAAATGATAAGTATTAATTACAAAAGTAATAAAATTATTCTTATGGATTATTTTCTTTTTTCAAATAATATTGTTCGTTTTGCATTCGTCTTTCACCGTCTTGACATCAACTTTTGTTCATATATGTCGCCGTTTGCTTTGACCACGCACGATTCTCGGAAGGGGATTGTAATTTAAAGCCGGCCTTTGTAGCCGATGCTCTGACCCGAGCTTTTAGCTACTACGGCCATAAACAAGACTTTTGAGTTTGAGATTCAGCTTAAATTCAGTCGCGATTTTCAGAAGTAAGAATAATTATATGACTAAATAATTCGATATACGGAAACTTTAACTGTGTCTAACATAATTGTGCCCTTATAGTAGACAGGCGAATAGGTAAGAAAAAGCATTAAGGCTGTGTATTGACGACTTTCCAGATATTTCTGAAAATGCTGAACTAACTCAATGCTGAACAGTGCACATAGAATTTAAGCTTTGTAGCAGTAATTTTTTTTTAATATTCAATATCTTGTTGCTTAAATTCCTTAATGGAAGTCATAAATGTTAATAACTGCAAATAATAGAAAATAACCGTAAATATAACTGTAAATATCTGTAAATAACTACTATAAATAGTTTGGTTTAAGACACGAATAACAGTTATTTGCAGTTATTAGCAGTTATTTTGAGTTATTTGCAATTATTGACAATTATTTACAATTATTTGCAGTTTTATAAAATAATAACTGTCAAAATGAAGACTTTCAAAACATTAATTAAAAGTTATTTACAGTTATCTGCAAGTGTTTGCAGTTATTTACCGTTATTTACAGATATTTTCATAGTTATTTGCAGTGTTTGTTAAAAGAGAATAGTTATTATTATAGAGAAAAAATAAAAGTGTTAGTCTGTAAATAACTGCCAACAACTGTTATCAGTATTTTAAGTTTTACAATTATTATTTTACAAAACTGTTTATAACTGTAAGCAATTGTCAATAACTGCAAATAACTGTAAATAATTGCTAATAACTGCTTAATAAGTTAACAAGGAGAGTGCACACTCTTTCGAAAACGGATTTTAATGGGGCTTTGAAAGTCGATTTCTGGTGTCTAAAAATGAAGCGGAGTGTTCACATCCCACACAGCATGTATTAATTCTGAAAGGATTCTGAAAGAATGCATGAAATAATTTTATTCTTTCAGAAATCATTCAGTGAAAGGATTCTGTAATAATGCTATGTCCGGGGTATTTTCCTTTCAGAATTAATTCAATGGAATAATTCAAAAATAATTTATAATATCATTGCAAAATTTATTCAATAGAAGATTTCTGAAAGGATTCATGGATTATTACCAAAAGGTTACTAAAAGATATTTCTAAATTATTTCCTGAAATAATTCTGAAAGGAAAATACCCCGGACATAGCATCATTACAGAATCCTTTCACTGAATGATTTATGAAAGAATCTTTCAGAATCCTTTCAGAATTAATATCACATATTATTGCAGAATCCTTTCAATGAAAGATGTCTGAAAGGATTCAGGAATTAATTTTGTGAATTAATTCGAAAATATTATGAAAATATTACTAACAAGAAATTTGGAAGACGGATAAATCCCGTATTATTACAGAATCCTTCCAATGAAAGATGTCTCAAAGGATTCAGGAATTAATTTGTGAATTAATTCCTGAATCCTTTCAGACATCTTTCATTGAAAGGATTCTGTAATAATACGTGATTTATACTGTTCGAAATTTCTTTTTAGTAATATTTCCATAATATTTTCGAATTAATTCACAAAATTAATTCCTGATTCCTTTCAGACATCTTTCATTGGAAGGATTCTGCAATAATACGTTATTTATACTCTTTAAAATTTCTTTTTAGTAATATTTCCATAATATTTTCGAATTAATTCACAAAATTAATTCCTGAATCCTTTCAATGAAAGATGTATGAAAGGATTCAGGAATTAATATTGTGAATTAATTAGAAAATATTATGGAAATATTACTAACAAGAAATTTGAAGAGGATAAATCCCGTATTATTACAGAATCCTTCCAATGAAGGATGTCTGAAAGGATTCAGGAATTAATTTTGTGAATTAATTCGAAAATATAATGGAAATATTACTAACAAAAAATTTCGAAGGTTATAAAATCATGTATTATTGCAGAATCCTTTCAATGAAAGATTTTTGGAAGGATTCAGGAATAAATATTGTGAATTAATTAGAAAATATTTAGTAAATATTACTAACAATAAATTTCGAAGGGTATAATATAATCCCGTATTTGAAGGTACATTTTTATAATTTAGAATATTATTTAAATAATATTCTAACTATTTTTACATATATTTACATTGTTAATAATTTTACACTATTTTATCACAGAAAAAAACGCAGAAAAATTTTTTACATGATGGAGATTCGAACCCGGGTCGCTTGGGTACTACGCAAATACGCTATCCATTACGCTATCGCTCGCTTGTTAGATCATTTCATTTTTTTCATTATATACTGCAATATGAGTGATACGATACATTAGAAAATTTATTCTTAATATTACTTTATTTTTTAATATTAACTTTGATCAATTAATTCATAGTTATTTAATACTTTTAGTTTATTAAATATTGTATTAAGTCGATGTGAAATGTGTGTGTATAAAGGGAGCTCTTCCTTACCGACGTTATGAGTTTTTACATTTTTTTGATCTTAGATTCAACTTTTGATGAATGAAGCTCTTCACTGCACTCCGTAATTGCATAAATAATACACCTATAAATTTTTCAGAAATTCTGTTCATTATTTTTCATAAAAAACTGGTAGAAAATTTTTCAACCCGTTTCCTGTAAAATCTATAACGAGCAATAACTTGAAAATTTACACATAGTGTATTTTTGTCATTACGAAGGGCAATAAAGAGCTCTTTTCCCGAAATTCGATAAAAATAAAAAAATGATAATTGCATATAATGCAGAGATGAATAGAATGAGCGCTATCTTACCGACGTTATTATTATTTGTAGTGTTTTCAATTTAGAATCAACTTTTAGAGTCAAAGGCTCTTTACTCTTGGCAGACGTATAAATAATATTTCTGTCGATTTTGAGGGGACTTCTAAACATTGTCATACTGAAAGAATACTATTATGAATAATAATAAAAAATATTGCTTATTTTAAGTACCTATATTATTCATCTTTAAATGTTTCTTTTCCTTTTATTTTAAGTTTTTATATTCTTACATTAACTTTTCAAATTAATAATTTTCGCAATTAGTAAATGTTTCAATCTATCTTAGTTCACAAAACCGAAAAATTATATACCCCCCACACATTTTAATACGTTCTTTAATAGAATCATACGAATGTAGAAAACAATGGACGACTAAATCCGATCATTATCCAATCATTTCATTTTTTTCATTATATAGTGCAAAATGACTGACAAAATAAATTAGAATATTTATTTCTAATATTTCTTTATTTTTTAATATTAACTTTGTTTAATTAGTATATACTTATTTAGTAAGTTTTGTTTATTAAATATTGTATTAATTAGGACTTATTTGATTGAAACAAATTCGAATTAAAAACAAAATAAATACATTATATGATGCCTCTTATATACGGACGCTGCCCTTTTCGTGTTGAATACTTGCGATAATTTCTGAACTATTTTATGTTTTCTTTCAAAAAATCTTTTCAAGGTTCTTTCAGGAAGAATTCGTGTAAATATCTTTTTTGCTATTGTGTTTTAAAAAATTTTATTGTAACAATCTTTTTCAAACGAATTCTAAATTATTTCTTTTATTAATTCACGTGAGTTTCCCGCAACATTTCATGAAATAATTCATGAAATTATTTTCAATAGATATTGAATTATCTTTGTGAATGATTAATTTTTATCATTCTGAAATTATTTCTGAATTATTTCGTGATATAATTCTTGACATGATTGCTGAATTGTTATGTTTTCTTTAAAAAAATCTATTAATTCACACGAGTTTCCCGGAAGATTTCATGAAATAATTCATGTAAGATTTTTGAATAGATATTGAATTATTTTTGTGAATGATTAATTTGTATCTTTCTGAAATTATTTCTGAATTATTGCATGAAAGAATACTTGCAATAATTTCGAAATTATTTTATGTATTCTTTCAAAAAATCTTTTCAAAGTCCTTTCAGAATTAATTCGTGTAATTATTTTTTTTGCTATTTTGTTTTAAAAAATTTTATTCTAAAAATCTTTTTCAAAAGAATTCAAAATTATTTCTTGTATTAATTCACACGAGTTTCCCAGAAGATTTCATGAAATAATTCATGTAAGATTTTTGAATAGATACTGAATTATTTTTGTGTATGATTAATTTGTATCTTTCTGAAATTATTTCTGAATTATTGCATGAAAGAATACTTGCAATAATTTCGAAATTATTTTATGTATTCTTTCAAAAAATCTTTTCAAAGTCCTTTCAGTATTAATTCGTGTAATTATTTTTTTTGCTATTTTGTTTTAAACAATTTTATTTTAAAAATCTTTTTCAAAAGAATTCAAAATTATTTCTTGTATTAATTCACACGAGTTTCCCAGAAGATTTCATGAAATAATTCATGTAAGATTTTTGAATAGATATTGAATTATTTTTGTGAATGATTAATTTGTATCTTTCTGAAATTATTTCTGAATTATTGCATGAAAGAATACTTGCAATAATTTCGAAATTATTTTATGTATTCTTTCAAAAAATCTTTTCAAAGTCCTTTCAGAATTAATTCGTGTAATTATTTTTTTTGCTATTTTGTTTTAAAAAATTTTATTCTAAAAATCTTTTCAAAGTCCTTTCAGAATTAATTCGTGTAATTATTTTTTTTGCTATTTTGTTTTAAAAAATTTTATTTTAAAAATCTTTTTCAAAAGAATTCAAAATTATTTCTTGTATTAATTCACACGAGTTTCCCAGAAGATTTCATGAAATAATTCATGTAAGATTTTTGAATAGATATTGAATTATTTTTGTGAATGATTAATTTGTATCTTTCTGAAATTATTTCTGAATTATTGCATGAAAGAATACTTGCAATAATTTCGAAATTATTTTATGTATTCTTTCAAAAAATCTTTTCAAAGTCCTTTCAGAATTAATTCGTGTAATTATTTTTTTTGCTATTTTGTTTTAAAAAATTTTATTCTAAAAATCTTTTCAAAGTCCTTTCAGAATTAATTCGTGTAATTATTTTTTTTTGCTATTTTGTTTTAAAAAATTTTATTCTAAAAATCTTTTCGAAACAATTCAAAATTATTTCTTGTATTAATTCACACGAGTTTCCCAGAAGATTTCATGAAATAATTCATGTAAGATTTTTGAATAGATATTGAATTATTTTTGTGAATGATTAATTTGTATCTTTCTGAAATTATTTCTGAATTATTGCATGAAAGAATACTTGCAATAATTTCGAAATTATTTTATGTATTCTTTCAAAAAATCTTTTCAAAGTCCTTTCAGAATTAATTCGTGTAATTATTTTTTTTGCTATTTTGTTTTAAAAAATTTTATTCTAAAAATCTTTTTCAAAAGAATTCAAAATTATTTCTTGTATTAATTCACACGAGTTTCCCAGAAGATTTCATGAAATAATTCATGTAAGATTTTTGAATAGATATTGAATTATTTTTGTGAATGATTAATATGTATCTTTCTGAAATTATTTCTGAATTATTGCATGAAAGAATACTTGCAATAATTTCGAAATTATTTTATGTATTCTTTCAAAAAATCTTTTCAAAGTCCTTTCAGTATTAATTCGTGTAATTATTTTTTTTGCTATTTTGTTTTAAAAAATTTTATTTTAAAAATCTTTTTCAAAAGAATTCAAAATTATTTCTTGTATTAATTCACACGAGTTTCCCAGAAGATTTCATGAAATAATTCATGTAAGATTTTTGAATAGATACTGAATTATTTTTGTGAATGATTAATTTGTATCTTTCTAAAATTATTTCTGAATTATTGCATGAAAGAATACTTGCAATAATTTCGAAATTATTTTATGTATTCTTTCAAAAAATCTTTTCAAAGTCCTTTCAGAATTAATTCGTGTAATTATTTTTTTGCTATTTTGTTTTAAAAAATTTTATTCTAAAAATCTTTTTCAAAAGAATTCAAAATTATTTCTTGTATTAATTCACACGAGTTTCCCAGAAGATTTCATGAAATAATTCATGTAAGATTTTTGAATAGATATTGAATTATTTTTGTGAATGATTAATTTGTATCTTTCTGAAATTATTTCTGAATTATTGCATGAAAGAATACTTGCAATAATTTCGAAATTATTTTTTGTATTCTTTCAAAAAATCTTTTCAAAGTCCTTTCAGAATTAATTCGTGTAATTATTTTTTTTGCTATTTTGTTTTAAAAAATTTTATTCTAAAAATCTTTTTCAAAAGAATTCAAAATTATTTCTTGTATTAATTCACACGAGTTTCCCAGAAGATTTCATGAAATAATTCATGTAAGATTTTTGAATAGATATTGAATTATTTTTGTGAATGATTAATTTGTATCTTTCTGAAATTATTTCTGAATTATTGCATGAAAGAATACTTGCAATAATTTCGAAATTATTTTATGTATTCTTTCAAAAAATCTTTTCAAAGTCCTTTCAGTATTAATTCGTGTAATTATTTTTTTTGCTATTTTGTTTTAAAAAATTTTATTTTAAAAATCTTTTTCAAAAGAATTCAAAATTATTTCTTGTATTAATTCACACGAGTTTCCCAGAAGATTTCATGAAATAATTCATGTAAGATTTTTGAATAGATACTGAATTATTTTTGTGAATGATTAATTTGTATCTTTCTAAAATTATTTCTGAATTATTGCATGAAAGAATACTTGCAATAATTTCGAAATTATTTTATGTATTCTTTCAAAAAATCTTTTCAAAGTCCTTTCAGAATTAATTCGTGTAATTATTTTTTTTGCTATTTTGTTTTAAAAAATTTTATTCTAAAAATCTTTTTCAAAAGAATTCAAAATTATTTCTTGTATTAATTCACACGAGTTTCCCAGAAGATTTCATGAAATAATTCATGTAAGATTTTTGAATAGATATTGAATTATTTTTGTGAATGATTAATTTGTATCTTTCTGAAATTATTTCTGAATTATTGCATGAAAGAATACTTGCAATAATTTCGAAATTATTTTTTGTATTCTTTCAAAAAATCTTTTCAAAGTCCTTTCAGAATTAATTCGTGTAATTATTTTTTTTGCTATTTTGTTTTAAAAAATTTTATTCTAAAAATCTTTTTCAAAAGAATTCAAAATTATTTCTTGTATTAATTCACACGAGTTTCCCAGAAGATTTCATGAAATAATTCATGTAACATTTTTGAATAGATATTGAATTATTTTTGTGAATGATTAATTTGTATCTTTCTGAAATTATTTCTGAATTATTGCATGAAAGAATACTTGCAATAATTTCGAAATTATTTTATGTATTCTTTCAAAAAATCTTTTCAAAGTCCTTTCAGAATTAATTCGTGTAATTATTTTTTGGTAACACTTTTTTTATTTTTTTGGAAGATTTTTGAAAGTATTTTGTAAGGATTCCATATATTATTTTAAAAATTAATTTAAAATTAATTTTTTTTCCTTTTAAAATTCTTTCTAAATCATTTCAATGTATTAATTCATGAATTATTTCATGTAATTATTTCAGTTTTCTTTCATGCTGTATGGGATTTCCGTCAAATGGTCCCTTTTTCTTGAGATATGGGCAATCTAATCTCAAATATTCTCTACTTTGTTAAAAAATGATGTCTCTTCTATTCACTGTTATATTGCAATAAGTATTTATGATATGAAAGCGATCAAACAAGATTATAAAAGTAGACGGCAAAAGCTACAATTTAAGCTCCGATTCGTTGAAAAATATTGATTTTCTAGGATCTTATAAGCAATCAAAGATAGCGCAAGATAATGATTAAAAAGAGAATCCATTAAATCGCTTAAAATAAAGACAAATTTTTAACCATTTTCTTACCCTATCTTTAATTGCTTATAATTTTCTGAAAAATCAATATTTTTCTACGAATCGGAGCTTAAAATTTAGCTTTTGCTGTATACTTTTATAATCTGTTTTGCTGATTTTCGTATCATAAATACTTGCAATGTAATAGTGAATAGAAGAGACATAATTTTTTAACAAAATAGAGAATATTGGATATTAGATTGCACATATTTCAAGAAAAAGGGCCCATTTGAGAAGTTGTGAGCACTGGGCTTCATTTTTAGATACCAGAAATCGACTTTCAAAGGTCCATTAAAATTCGTTTTCCAAAGGGTGTGCACTTTTTTTGTAAGTTGCAATACTTACTGCGTAGCAATTTTTTATCAATTTCCCTAGCGGCAATCGTTTCTGTAAAAAACTGTAAAAAACTGTAAATAACTGTAAATAACTGTAAATAACTGTAAATAACTGTAAATAACTGTATGAATTGAGACAGCAATACCAGTTATTTACAGTTATTTACGGATATTTACAGTTACTTACGGTTATTTACAGTTTTTTACAGTTACCCTAGCGGAAATCGTTTCTGTAAAAAACTGTAAAAAACTGTAAATAACTGTAAATAACTGTAAATAACTGTAAATAAATGTTTGAATTGAGACAGCAATACCAGTTATTTACGGATATTTACAGTTATTTACAGTTATTTACAGTATTTTACAGTTATTTACAGTTTTTTAAAAATAATTCTGTAGACATGAAGGTACTGATAAAAGTTATTAACAGTTATTAACAATTTTTTACAGATATTTACAGTTATTTACAGTTATTTACAGATATTTACAGTTTATACACAGTAAATTTTTTTCGCCATAATAACAACTTTATTTTTATCAACAAAACTGTAAATAACTGTAAATATCTGTAAATAACTGTTATTACTGTCTCAATTCAAACATTTATTTACAGTTATTTACAGTTATTAACAGTGTTTTAAAGATGCAGCACATGAGAACTCAGCTTTATTTCAATTTGTTAAGTAAAATTGCCGCACACCAATTTGACAAACTGTCGACAAAATGAAAGTAATGTTTGCCAACAAAATTAAAACGTAACAATAGCATAAATTATTCTCATTTTGTTTTTATTTCATAGACATACCTGAATTTCCAATTACAACAATACTTATAATAAAGCAAATATATTGTTTCAATTTTGCTACAAGTTGCTTTAATTTTTGAAGTGAAACATATGCTGTAATATTTATGACAAATGGGGACTCGGACTGAAATAAATTTTACACAAAACTTTAAACATTCGATGACGTGAATTTGCCATCATCTTGCACTCAGTTTTTTATTGGGGTAGTGTCTCATACCAAACTATTCATAATAGTTATTTACAATTAAAGTTTTTATAGCACTGCGTGGCATAAATCCGCATTTATGTCACGCCTATCCGTGACATAAGTAGTCCATTATTGCACCGTGCTTATCAGCCTCACTATCGCTCGGGCGGATACTGCACGGTGCAAAAATGAACTGCTAATGGCACGAATAGGCGTGACATGGCAGATTTATGCAGTCAGTGCTATAAAATAATGTTCGATACTCGTGTCATAAGTCGTTCTTTATGGCACGCCGTTAAGCGCACTCGCTACGCTCGGGCGCTTACACACACTGTGCCGTAAAGTGCAACTTATGCCACTTATAGTATCGTAATGTACAGCTGTAATAAGAATCTGTTATTCATTTACAAAACAAATATTTACGACATCTTGTGCATTCGACAAATTGAATTGCTTAGGTACAAAGTGTAACCTTTCTTAATGAGTTTCTGTCTATGCAACGGATGGATTAAGTACTGAAATGTGAACATCCAAATTGATGTCATTAGGGCATAGACTTCCCGACATCCTCACATTAAACCTGGCTCCAGGTATAATTGGACAGGACGCGGAGCGCGCTACTATTCTTCCACGCGGTGCTCCGTAATAAATTCGCAGCTGCTCCATACCATTATCGTATAGAGTTATGGGAATAGCGCATGGCTTGCAGCGTTAATCGCATGGAGCGGCTGCGGGCAGAGTATCGGAGGACGTGTGAAAACGGCATGACTAAGGTCCATACGTTTGTCCCAACGAATTTCTCTTCGTGCAACTATACCTGACACCGTACTTTACACTCGTCTATACCTAAATGCAGGCGCCCTTTAGCCAATTACCGAAAACTTTCACTCCCGCCCTCCATAGGGCTGCGCCTATAAATGCTGGGGAACTTCACCCAGGAAAAACAGTGCCATACTGAGCTCCGGCGAAGTAAGTTATACTACTGACTTCTTGCTTTTGCAACACTCGATCCTTAGTCAAAATGAGCCAGTCAATGTTTAAATCTTTTAAAGCACTCATTGTCAATCGACGCCGCGCGCCTTTTGCAAAGAGGCTTCTAAATGAACCCTTGGAGGAGGATGTCGTCGAAGAGGAATGCCCGAGTGAAGGAAGTGACAAAAATAATCGATTACACTCGCTCGAAAACTTTGATCTCATCCGCATGCTCGGCCGTGGCAGCTTCGCCAAAGTTATCTTGGCAGAATTGAGAGCAACGAAGGAATTGTATGCCATCAAAATTATAAAGAAAACGCAGCTCATGACAATAAATGATGGCGTAGACTTCGTTCAAACAGAGAAGCGCGTCTTTGAGAGCGCCAGGACGCATCCCTACCTCGTTGGCCTGCATTCTTGTTTTCAAACGAGCACACGGCTGTTCTTCGTAATGGAGTTCGTTCGGGGAGGCAACCTCGCAACACTAATAAACCATCACAGCCAACTGCCCGAGAATCAGGCCAGGTTTTACGCGGCCGAGGTCGGCTTGGCATTGAACTTTTTACATCAAAATGGTGAGTACTTTAGAGTATTTTTTATCATACAAATTTAGGGCAAAATCTTGAGAATCGCCGCGCTCGGAAAGTTAGCCAAAAGTCAAAGCTTATATGCATTTATTCGCATTTATCGTTTTTGCTAACAATTCACTTCGTTCTCTTACAGGCATCATTTACCGGGACCTGAAGCTCGACAACGTGTTGTTAGACCACGAGGGGCACATTAAGCTAGCGGATTATGGCCTCTGTAAGGTCGGCATGTATGAAGGCAACAGGACTACGTCCTTTTGCGGCACCCCGATGTACATGGCCCCAGAGGTTATCCAGGGCGTCAACTACAACTTCTCCGCTGATTGGTGGGCTCTTGGAGTGATTCTCTTTCAAATGTTATGCGGACGAAGCCCATTCATTTATTCAGAGGCCACTGAAGACTCAAACACGAAAAAAGAGGATCTTCTTTTCGAGGAGATTGTGCACGATACGATACAGATACCGAGAGTGCTGTCTCACAGGGCTGCCAGTGTCTTGGAGGAGTTTCTGTGTAAGATACCGGCTGGAAGACTGGGTAGTCGTGTCGAGAACAGCGACAGGGCATTTGAGGACGTTAAGAGACACCAATTTTTCAGCGACATCGATTGGGAGCTGGTAAGGCGCTTTTAAATTTTTTTTTTCTTTTGCATTCAAGTATTTTTAAAATCTTTCAATTGTTAATTTTTGTGATTAAAATTTTTTTTTTTCGTCGTGTAACTTTTAAAAGATAAAGTTAGACAATCAATGTTCCGTTGTAGTTTTTACAAATTAAAATATTTATTATTTCTATTACAGCTGCAGCAGCGACAGGTGCTACCACCATTCAAACCACGGTTAGAGTCAGATATGGACTTGTCCTATTTTCCAACAGAATTTACAGAGAAAAATATTGAGTTTACGCCCGATGAAGCGTAAGTATCTTTTCCGTTCTTTCTTCTTTAATTTTATAAGTTCTTGATTTTCTTAAAGTAAATGTTTTCAAAATGACTACTTTGTGGAATCACGAATAAGATTCCAATTACTTTTTTTTGTCAAAGTCAGAAAAATATTTTCTGTAGTTATTTACAAAATTAACCGTATATGAATTATTTATGTTTCAGAGAGGACATAGAAAAAATCAACCAAGAAGACTTTGAAGGGTTTGAGTACCTGAATTACGATTTACCGATGCTTGAGAATTGAGTATAATGGGACATTCCGTATGGTGATTGCATCACACTCTCATCTTTCAGTACTAAAAGGAAGAGATCACAGTACCTAACATAATGGAACATATCAGTGTAAGAATCAAAATTAAAAAAAAAAAAATTTTAACCTCAAATATCTTTTTTCGTAATGGACCGATTTTTTTGGGCAACGAACTCGATCTGAAGGTATATAAAAGCTACATCTGTGCCAAATTTCAGGACGATTGGATAATTTTTGCTCTAGTTATCGTGCGACAACGAAAACGCAAATTTTTTCTAAAATAATTTTTTTCTAAAAAACAAATGAAGATAATCTCTTGAAATTTTAACCACATATAGTCTTCAATTAGTGTAATAACTGGTTAAAATTTCAAGTCGATAAATAAAATATTTTTTGAGAAATTAATTTATGAAATATAAAAAAGTTTTCCTTAATAACAAATGACAGAGTGAAGATATTTTAAATTTTAAAAAAGGAAAATATAGGTAATTTAAATACCTTTCAAGAAAAGTTTATTATATTATGTAATAATGACTGTAAGATATGAAAAAATAAAAAAAAATAAAAATTCAAAATCGTTTTTTGGTTATAAAACAAAAGAAAATCAATAAAAACTCAAATCCATCAGGGTACCTTCCTTTTCCCGCGAGACGAAGAGAATAAGCTTTATACCGGACGAAAATCGGTCGATTCGTTTCGGAGATATGAAGAGTTCAAATACACACACACACAGACACACACACACACACACACACACACACACACACACACACACACACACACACACACACACACACACACACACACACGCGCGCACACACACACACACACATCCACGAAAACAAAAATAATCAAAATCAACTAATATACACATGTATCGCCTTAAAACATCTTTTTGAACATTTTTTTTCACCGTTACAAAGCTTCCTCTATGAGGAAGCAAAAATCTGTGTAATATAGGCAATTAGCAATTTTGAAAATTTGAGCAATCTAACAACTACTTGATACTGACTGACTAATACGAGAAAAATATGAAAATATTAAAATTACTACAAATATGATACGAATAAACGCACGTAGATAAGTTTAAAAACTAAAATAAAAGTTTTTTTTCCCTTATAGAAAATATAAAATTGTAAAAACGTAATTTTTTAAGGTAGCTCATGCGACTTTCTAATTGAAACTCAATAGAAATATTCATGAAACTTTTAATCTATATTGACGCGGGACTTTGCAAGTCGATTTCCATTACCTGAAAATGAAGTTCAGTGCTCACAATTCTTTGATATAGGAGCAATCTATAATCTCAAATATACTCTATTTTGGTTTAAAACAATGATGTCACTTCTGTTGAGTATTGCTTTGCAAGTATATGTATCCTCACCTCATCGAAAATATGTACGTCAAAAATATCGATTACAATTTATTTGAAAGAAAAACATTAATTTTTGAGGTAACTATTGAATGAAAATATACAAATTTGAATGTTGAAGTATTCAAATATGCACCTCATTGGTAAGTATGGAATTGCCATTATTCTGATTTTGCAGCTGAAACAATTATTATTGATTAGAACAGATATCTCTATAGAATAGATATGAAAAATTAAAAATTTGACCAATACTCAGTAACAGCTAGAAGCAATGATTAAATTTAATGTATGAGCGAATTAAAAACAAATAGTAGTATTCAAAAACTGTTCAAAGCTTCTGTTAATGTCCAAAATAATTTCTACAAAATTTCACATTATTTACACTTAATAATTAGAATCCCTCGCAAATTTGAATCCGTCGCGTATACACTTAAGAAGCGAAAAAACCTATATTGTGCTAGTGATTTTTGCGCTAGTACATAAGTATACTAGAACCCCGACAAAAAATCCAAACAACAAATAGCTCATTCGAGAATTCGAGGTCGGCAAAGGCGCGCGCGTGCATGCGATCGCCGGCGCAGTGCGCACACGATTCCGCGAAGGACAAGAACGAAAAACACGTGAGTATTAACGCCCGGAAGCCTGCGACTGTACTCTAAACACATGTCTACATACAAAACTTTACCTCTCCTCCCTCGCACTTACACATAATCTAACCTCCTCAGACGACCATGGAGCTCAGTCTGGACGAGATAATCCAGGCGAACCCGGACAACTTCAAGGTAAAAAGCAAGCACAACAAAGGCAAGCCGCAGCAGAGGACGACGGCGGTGCAAACGCCGACGAGCTTATTCTCGATGAAGACGTCCGGGTTACGTACGCGCAGTGCCGGCGTAGTCACGAGCACGCCAACGAAGCAGTTCGGGGTGCAGAAGGTCGTCGTCTCGAAGAAGCTGCTACTGTCGAATCTCGAGATGGCCGTCACTGATCACGACCTCCAGGAACTGTTCAGTGATTTTGGTGAGCTCGAGTCCGTCCGCGTGCATTACGACAAATTCGGACAATCTCTCGGCGTCGCCGACATCGTGTTCAAGAGACCCGTCGACGCCCTGCAGGTAAGTAGTCGGGATGTAACATGAAGTATTTTTTCATTTCATGTTCTCTTATGGCTTGGTATGTATTTGCTGTATTATTTTGTGAGTTTTTGAGATAATGAAGTAAATTGATTTTGTTTCCTGCAAGGTTGTCAGTAGTCAGTTTCTTTTAAAAAGTTTCTCTTTGAAAATCAGTAATATTATTTGAAAGAGCATGTATCAAGTTCGGAAAATAAATTGTGAATTTTAGTATTAGAACAAAAAATTTATACAGAATAATCCATTCTATTGTCTTTGAATAATCGTCTATTTTAATTGTTTAAATTGTTATTATTTAACGACTAGTTTCACTTAAATGATGGATATTTTTATAATTTTTATCAAATTTTAACAACAGTAATAGATTTCATCTGCTTACATAATTTTCATAATTGTCAAATTTTTACAACAAATCTTGTTTGACTTTGAACGTTGATTTTAAAAATCATAATGATATGCGGTTCTATCTTCAAATTATTTTTTCTTGATTGTGTATAAATCCTTTGTGTATAAATACTATTAGTCGCTTATACCTTAAAGGTCAATAACATTCTTTAAAAAATCTTTCAAAAAGAAATTAAATGAAATGATTTCAATTATTTATTGACTTGAATAATTTATGAGTAATATTATAATTAATAATTTTTTGAGTGTTACGCTATTTGTACATTTAATAAAAATGATCATGTTTATAACATTTTAGAGGTAATACTTAATCTAAAACTATTTCTAGTTTGTTAATTTACAACTACTGATCACTAATAGCTTAGTTAAAACATTTGACAAAATTCATTTCCTCTATTAAACAAAAACATACATAGTGCATTATAAAGCAATACAAGAATTATCTGTCAGTTATAAGATTCAAATTCTCCCACCAATTGTAGGCAAAGAATCAGTACAACGGGGTTCCCCTGGATGGTCAAAGAATGCAGATCGAGATGGTAGATGCCGGTGGCGGTGTAGCGGTTGGCGGCAGTGGCGGCGCGGCCCGCTTCGGCTCGTCGAACTTGAAAAGGTCGTTCAAGCCGCCGAGCGGCGCTCAGAAGAGGAAGAGGAAGCACGCGAGACGCGTTCTTGCTGAGCTCGATGGGGATGGCGATGTGGAGATGAAGGACTCAGCCACCGTCGAGGAGCTTGATGCCGAGTTGGACGAGTACAACAAGTTCAGACTCCTGCATGGATTGTAAATGGCGGAGGCTTAGTTTTTGAGATTCGCTTTTGAACAATTTATATATACATATATATATATATTATTTGTTCTCGAACTTTTGCATTGATTACAACTTAAATTGTAAGGGTTCATGATTATTAGCATTATTGAGATTCTATGCTGGAGTTTTATTTTTTTTTAAAGTTGGCATTCTGTTTCATTATTAAAATGATAATTTTTATAAGATTATGATTAGTAAAGAGTATCAGGATAGTTTAGTTTTTATTCATCACTATAGGTAGCCATTTTTAAGTTGTTGATTTAAACAGATTTACATCTGATTTGATGTATGAACTCTATAATTTAGTAATAATGATTTACTCACTCAATAATTGATTAATTATAGTTTTTTACATGTGTTAAATACACAGGTTTTCTATTTAATTTGATTAAAGAAATTACGAAAGCAATCAGACATATTTTTTAGAATTATTTGAAATCCTTCAAAACATTGTGTACACCTATACACATATGTGTATAGTGACAAAATTCACTTAAACATTTTTTAACAAATGTTCCCTTGATTAAAAATAAGTGTAGTTGATCCTAATGGCCGTATCTACCAAGTGGTGTATTGTTTGTTATGTCAAAGGTTGTAATAAAACACAACACATCTATATATTTTCTTTCATCGACGTTTCGGACATTTTTTATTGCATGTCCCTCTTCAGGAGATAAAAACTTAGTCAACGGACGTACATCACAGGGAGAGATCCCACTTGTCATTGACATCTCCTGAAGAGGGACATGCAATAAAAAATGTCCGAAACGTTGATGAAAGAAAATGTGTTTTATTGCAACCTTTGACATAACAAACAACACACCACTTGGTAGATACGGCCATTAGGATCAACTACACTTATTATTAAACAACTCTACCATCAGCTTCTACAACTAAGTTCCCCTCGATTTATGATTATTTTATTTTTTAACTTATCAAAACTAAAAATTTCAAAACTACGAAACTTTTATTTGAAATATCAGATGAGGTTTGTTATACCCCATAAGTGGATACAATAAAACGTGTATTATTTAAATTTGAATCAGTTAAATGTAAATTACTTTTTAACAGGGCTCAGTAAAATATAATATGCACTTGCTTATACATTCAATTGTTTTTACTTTAACATCTTGTTACACTTCAGTTGTTCTTGACCTATCCCAGAATATCATTTATAACTATTTTCCAGATGCCTTTTATTTCACCATAAAAACCTCCACTTCGACCTTCATAAGAGCAAAAACGAACAACTTTATTTGAATTTCCCGCTGCGATAAGCGCGCATCGATCTCTACTGCCATCTGCCACCTATCGCGCTTTGTTATCCGAGTTATCTCTCCCCACAGTCGCGCACTAGCTTCCCCTCTACCGTATTTCCCACACTCCTTGGCTTTCTCCTTGTACAATCATCATATATGTATATATCGCATCCGCCATATTCTCGCGGCTCTTGGCCGCAGCCCCGGCGCGTCGCTCTTCGCAGTGAGTGCGTGTCAGCAGCGCCGAGCACAGCACCGACAGCGCGCACTCCGACGAACGAGAGAGAAAAAAGATATAGAACAGAGAGAGCCGCCCCCGCGAGTGTGTGTGCTGCGCGTGACCCGCGTTCGTGTGTCGTCTCTCCCGCGTGTGTGTGCGAGTGTCTTCTCTCTCTCTCTTCTCACTGTGTTCGCGAGAGAGAGAGAGAACTAGATATCATCATCGTCGCCGACGTCGTCGAGAGTCAGTTGTTCTTGCCGTCTTCTCTCTTTCTCACCCGTGCGTGTTGCAGTCGTGCGCGCGGGCCGCGACTGACAGTGTGTGTTGGCGCAAGCGAGAGAGAGAGCGCGCGCGCGTGGAGCAGTAGCAGCACCGCCCCAACGTGTGTACATGTGCCCCGGCACCGGGAGCTGAAGGAGCAGCGAGGGAGAGAAAGGGGCGGAGAAGAGCCTTCACCGAGAGAAGAGAGCTAACGGTACGGGCCTTACATGGTGTTATTATGTATATAGTCTAAGAGTGAGTAAGAGGGACACGTCGTCGTCCGTCCTTCTCCTTCCGGCCGCCCTCGCGCGCGTCCCTGTCTCTGTCTTGCGCTCGCGCGCCTCTGGTTCCGTGAAGCGACAACGTCGTCTCCTGGAACTATCTTCCTAGGCCGTCCGACCGCTCGCGAGCGCGTGTGTGCGATAGAGATGTATATCGATAAGTGCACGAGTACCCGTGAGTATACATACACGTATACGGCAGAAAGGCGGAGATTGTCGCGCGAGAGTGAACGAAAGGCGTGTACTCAACAGAGAGACAGAGACAGAGCGCGCGATAACAATTACAATCGAGAACTTTTTCTTTTCCACCCATACATACATCAAGCATGATACGTAACATATACCCGGCGCAGAGCCAGCGCTCTCTCACACACACGCGCATTCTCTTTTTTCTACTCCTACGTGTCTCTGCGTGCGCGTGTGTGTACGTTGTTAGGTATAAATGTGTGCGTGCGCTGCTGCCTCGGCATTCCGCGGCACTTCCTGTGTGTGTGCTAGCGCAGCGGAGTGAGAGAGAAAGATAGAGAGAAAGAGACGGCGAACGAGCAACGCCCGTGCGTGCGTCCTCTCTCTCTGTCTCGCGCACGGGTGTAGTGTCGCGCACGCACGTATGCTCCTCTGATGCGTCGTGTGGCTGCTGCTGGTTCCCAGTTGGTAGAGCAAGTTTTTCCGTGCACGCTCTTCCTCGCCGTCGTCATCCCCGAGGAGGACAGGGAACAGCAGCTAAGTTAGTTGCATGCATGGTTCACAGAGCGGTGTCCAGAGTGTTGTGGGAAAACAGTGTGATAGCTAACGCAGACACAGTTGTCCTGGTGTTCGATGAAGTGTTTGATGTGCAGCGAAGAATAGGTGAGGATGGTAGACAAGGTTTAATTTGATGCTACAGTGTGTTTTTGTAGGTTAAGGGGGTTATCAGATTAATGTTGGAGCAGGTAGGACGCTAGGTTTGATGTTAAATGTGAGCCGGAGAGGCTTGTGTCGTTGGTTCTTTAGTGCAACTGATTTTCAGAATACAAGAGTAGTAAAATTGCCATTGGGAAGTTATTAAAGCCAAGGGTACGGTCATTTTGTTCCTTGCAGTTGGAATTTTGTTTTCGATTAGTAATACTTTGCTTATCTAACAACTTCAATTTATATCAATTGAGCCACTCTGATATAAGATGATGTATATCGATCCTTCAATCTTCATACTTTAAACATACTAGGTATCTTTTCTTCTGTGTAAGGAGCATTATTAAATATCACTTTTTACTGCTTCAATTTATACTACTTTATTCGAATGTAAATACTTCACTTATAAAATTTGTAAATACAACATATTTGCTACAAGTGATATAAATTTAAAACGTATTAATATACCACAAACTATATCTGTAGCACAACTGATGTCATTTTGCTATAGTGTAGCAAAGTTTCAACTTGGATCGTAAATTTTATGACTTTATGAGATGCAATTGAGCACTAAATTTGCAGACAATTTCATCTAATAAATACTTGATACATTTGTGTATCTTTTTAACATTTTGTTTTGCATTGTTTATAAGTGATTTTAGTTACTATACCTAACATTATTTAACTAAAGACATTCCATAGCTACAAAGTAATATCCATGTGGTTACATTGCAGCTATTTTGAATTACTTTAGTCTTATAATTTTCAGAGTTAAATGCTACTTAATAATTAATATGATTTTCTACATGATTTATAACAAATAATTTTTCCATTTTTATAAAAATATGTTTATTCTATTAGTAATGTATAATCACATGTAAAATAAATTTTACATTTATTATTCCGATGTATCTATAAATTAATAAGTGCTCATTTTAAAACACTGCAATGATTTTTAATTATATTGTGAATTTCACATGTAATTTATTCACTTTCCTTTGTATGGAAAACCTGTATATATGAACTCTTATCACGTATCAGGTATTTGAATATTCATAAAATTTGTTATACATAGCAGTCATTTTTATTTATTATACACACTTTTGTGTATTCTTTTTTTGTAGACTCTTGTCAAGTTTATTTAGTTTAAGTTAAATTGAAACTACAAGCTTCCTTTTTCACAAGCCAAAATGTTGTTTCTTAATCAAGTTATATTTAGGTTTATTTGATTTATTTGTTTTGATGACTATTTACATTTTCAAGTAGCATACCTTGACATTGTCAAAAATGTAATTTATCAAGTCTTGTTTGCTTTAATTAATAGCCATCCTCATCTCTCACAATTAGTAAAAATGTCTTTTTAAACAGACTTAATAAGTCAACCCATATAAATCTACAAACTGTTTATCACTGACAATCTCACTGTATATAAAAATGAAAAAATTGTTTTTAAAAATTTGTTTTTTAAAAAATGCTTTCTTGATAAAATTCCAAGGTGAGTAGCTCAATTTATTCCTGACGTGAAAAAGAATTATTAAAATTTTTCCCCAGGTCATTTATTTATACAGTATTTCTAAATTTCAGACGGCCATAATACCGTATCTTAATTACGTATAAGCATTTTTACTTGATGTACCACCACAATATTAAATTCACGTCCGAAAGTTGAAAATTCTGGAGAAATTCCATGTCCCATAAAAATACCAACCAAAAAAAGTCCATAAAATAAACCATTCGCTAAATCGAAAGTACTATACATTCCATTAAAAAAGGTTAAACGTTCTATTTCTACCAATTGAAATAACTAAATAATGTAACCCCCGTAACCGTACATTATTATTATATATCTTTTTAATTCCCGCAGCCAAACACCACAGCTCCATCCTCCATTCATACATGTACACTTCCACATTTACACACGTGTACGCCCATCGACCGTGAAACCTTCCTCCTCACCGACAATCGCTCCCGATATAATCCCCAATCAAATACGCGCCGCTGCGACTTTTCCGCTAATGCCTCTCGAGTGGTTCGCGCGCGGGCCTTTTTACGTGCGAGGCGTGATTCTCTCGCTCGCTTATTTCGGCCGAGGGGGCAGGGCAAATATATTTATTTGCCGAGGCACGTAGTGATGGGAGTATATAATATTATGGATGTAAGTGTATATACGATTATATAGAATATATGTGCTTTTTTTAATTGTACTAGCAAGTTCAGGCGCGCTGCGCGCGCTCCTTTACCTTATTGTACTTATACAATTAATATTGAAGAGTTATGAATTCAAATTTATTTTACTTTCTAACAGCCGCAAATTTATCCAATATTTTTTATTGAAACTTGGCTTGTGTTTATTTTAGTTTTTTCCTACAATACCAAAATTTAGAGGTTAGAAATTTAACTGTAATCAGACCAGTATTCATAGTCCTTCATTGTTAACTACAGATAAAATTTTAATACTTTTTTGTTATACAAAACCAAATTTTAAGTCATTAATACTATTTATGACTTATATTTTTAGTTTAAATATTTCATAATTCCAAACTTTGGGTTTTATTTGGACCAATCAGCTAAGGCCTCAAGCAAAACACAAACGTCACCGTCGACCAATCACAGGCTCCTCTTAAACGGACTTGACCAATCGCAAAGGTTTTATTTCGGCTTCATCACATTTCCGTCATCATTCTTTTAAGAGAGGATTCTTTTAAGAGAGGATTTTAAAGGTTAAGAAGGTTCTAGAAACAAGTATACCGTATGATTTTGCAGGCATAAGTGTATAACATAATCTAATTTATCATCCTATACCAAATGTTTACCCTCTCCTGCAATGCAAATTATCCGCAAACACCCCGGCCGCACGAATTTAGAAAAATAACTTGGGCAAAGGCATGTTCTTGTTTGTGCACATAAGGATTGTGCACATATTTATTGTGCACAGATAGCATTGGTACAGATCTATATATATAGATATATGCCAATGTTAAAGTGTGCACAATTAATATGTGCACAATCAGTATGTGCATAAACAAGAACACGGCTGGGCAAAGCCGCAGTCGCCGAAAAATGTAGGTCGCCGCCAAGACAATCTTCTCTCCCTCTCTCTCTCTCTCTTGCGGAATTGATCGAGTTACGGACGCGTGACCTTAGCGGCCGGATTTGGATTTCATTAACCCCTCGAGCGAGTTTGCAGGTGTGTTTGCGGGTGTAAGTCGTGTGCTTGCGATTTGTGGATTTTTGACGTGTTTGAAATTCCGAACGTTCATAATGAACGAAATATTAACTTAAAGTTTCTAATTCTGGTTAGAATTCCCCGGAGTGTGGTTTACTGGTGACTGCAAGAGTGAGAAGTAAAGAAATACAGTTATTATACGATTTTAAATGTATTAAGTAGCCAAATTCGGCTAAATTTGAAAATGGCAAAAATCTTTCGTTCACTATGAACGTTCGAAATTTCAAACACCTGATTTTTGGCGGAACAGGGATCAGAGCTTTTTAAAAATAAGTAGCTACGTGCTGAGATGTTAAATTATTAACCGAAAGATTTTTACCTTTTTTTTTCAATCTTTATTTATAATTATCGTATCCGCGATAAAACGGTTGAACGTTACGATCACACGCACATTTATCATGTGTTATGTGCCACTTAACCCAAATACGACGTAATTATAAATTTGTTTCTACCATATAGTCCAGTCCCACTCCTTACAACAGATACGAGTATATCCGATGTAGATTTTTCTCGGCTTCGTTCTAAACCTCGCGGAACACGGGGCGCGGTGGAACGAGAAGAAATAAAAAGTTCATTTTACGGGCGGTGCGCGCGTGTCTGCAGATAAGGCGGTTACTTATGAATTATAAGGATCGTGGCGAAAGTTTATGGAAGTATTTATTGTAGGAAGCGGATTTTAACTTTCCTTCGGGCCCCTTCCACTCTTTTTTTCTTTTCATTTATCGTTCCCAACCAGCGCACGCCACGTATTATACACTCATCATCCGCTGTTGTTTAATTGCAGATCCGTGGACCTTGAACAAGAAAATAACTCTGTGGAAAAGTGTTTTTCCACGCATAGTGTAACGCCCTCGCGATCTATCGAAACACCTCGGCCGCGTATCCCCGTTCTCACCCACGAGTGTATTGTTTGTTAATGCGACTTTTTTCCGCCGCCTGATGGCGAAATTCGCGGAGGTGGTTTAATTTTCCGGCGCGGCTATTTGTACAACAGATTGTATTCGCGGTATACCTATACATATATGCAAATACGACAGAAATGCTTATCGTTTGAGCGCGGAAATTTTGATAGAGCAGGTAGGAAAATAGTTACCACCACAGTAAAGAATACTATATCTTTAGTCATCTATCAAAGCTTGTCTAATTTTCAAACTTTTCTAGTGTACTCTTTTCGTCTATTGATATATTTTGAGGTTAGGAAATCTGTCGTACAAATAGCATCAGCCTTAATTTTCCGCGAGGAGGTGAATTCTACTGTCAATCACTTTCTTGGCTAACATAACCCCCTCAAATTTTCGCCTTAATTCTCTTACGATTCCATTACCGGGGACCTCTAATGACGCGCTTAAAACACTTTGCAAAGCGACTGAAAGCATTGCACACGTACACTTTTTGCCTTGCCTCACCGGTCGCTCGTTTCGCAAACTAAATTTACACGCGTAACGGCGACGACGACAGATTCGTGTGTCGCAAAAAACTTTTCGCTATATTCATACAACACAACACACACACAACGGCGGTCAATTCCATGTATCAATATCGATCAGCCGGCAGCGCGCGTATTACTCACTCGCCCGGTAATTTGTCGAACCTACGTATATAAGTATATACACGTGCGCACGCGCCGCTGTGTACACACGCACGCGTGCACCGCCTTTATATAATTTATCGCATCTGCGCTCGCGCCGGGGATATAACACATTTTCGGTGCGGCGACGGCGGCGATGAGCAAACAGTCATAGCGCTCAAACACAACGAGATCTCGAGGAAATCGAGAATGGTGAGCGAGTGTGTGTGCATGTACCGTATGTGTTTGCCGAGTAATTACGAAAGCATGATTTTTCCTCGTTCTCTATCGCATTTTGCAATTTTTAATTGAATCAAGTTAAACGAAATCTTTCCTTTAAAATCCAATCCGTAACTTTTCGAGCTGTTAATCCCTTTAAAATTCATTCCCGCACGGTTCCACTCGCACACGCATATACACAGAAAGCTCGTCCCCTTAATTACCATTCACCTCCCATCCTCCTATCGATACGGCCAGACGGTGGCGGGGAAAAAAAGCGAGCGCGCCCGCCGTCAATCGAAACGTTCAATCGCAGCTTCGCTCGATACGTATAAAAGAGAGAAAGAGAGAAAAATTATACCGCGGCACGCGCCCGTACTCGCGGTTTTAATTCGATTGCCGAAACTCCCCCCCCCCCCCCCCCCCCGTGCGAAAGCGGACAAAGAGAGAGCGAGACGCGGTAATTTATCGATGCGCAAAAAGGAGGGACGACGAATTGTTGTCGCCTGTTATTGAGTATTAATTTTCTTTGTTTATTATTCCGGCTCGGTGTAATGTGCGGTGTTTGGCGCGCCACATACGTGAAAGCTTAATTATTTTTGTGGATAATATTGGCGGCCGTTTTATGAAATCGGTTTAATGGAAATGCGAGAGAGAGAGGCGGATTGTGTAATTTGCGCGCTTGTTTTTTTAGCTGGTTTATTGTGCGTTTGTATATAATACTGACTGAAATAAAATTACTTTCCACGTTGTTCGTTTAAATAACCTTGCGTAATCTTCCGCTGACTGAATTGTTTTTAATTATAAAGTATGATAAATAATTTATAATTATATTAGAAGAATAATACTATCAAGCTAATTAAGAAAAATGTTGATAACTCTTTGAGTATTATTTACGAATGTACACGCAGTGTGCAATTGGGCAGAATTCTTCTTGGCAATATAAAGAATTTTATTTACCGGCTGCGACAATTTCCTCGGCTTTGACAAATCGCCGGGTTAGAGGAAAACGATGCTATTTCGTCGACGCGCTGAAAAAGATGCTATCTGGAAGATGCGTTGAAAAAGATGCTATCTCGAAATGCGTTGGAAAACGTGCTATCTCGGCAATTTTTTTTTTTTTTTTTTTTTTTTTTTTTTTTTTTTTTTTTTTTTTTTTTTTCGTGACAATTTAAGTTGGTACCTCTGCAAAAACTTCTAAAGAAAATAGTTTTTTTTTTCAATATATTTAGTTTGATTATCAATCATAATAAATTTATAGGACAGTACTTTACTATAAACTTGACTGTCTTACTACATTGACTTTTTATATAAAAAAATAGTATAATACATACAAGTAAACGCGAGCCGACAACAACATTTTTCATAAAATAAAAAACCCAAACCCCAAATAAGTGCGGAATAAGCGAGTTCAAAGCTGTGTCGAACATCAACATTCACGAACGTATAAAATTTTTTGTCTACATCTCATCCTCATCTGCATTAGATTTTAGCAGATTTTGCGCAGTGCACAAAATCGTTTTGGGTTTTTTATAAATGGGTTTTAGTATTTTTCATGATTATAAAATATTAAATTAATAATTTACATTTTAAAGAGGGGCACGGTCGGAAAACAGTATTTTTTTATTTCAATTATGTATTTATTTTTTATTTCAATTTATCACAATATGACGCTAGGATTCAGGGACTTTACTGAAGTGAGTTTGGTGGGTATTTATCATTTCACGTTTTTGCAATCGGCTACTTAGCGTTACCTGACAGCTGATGTGCAACAATTAACTAATAATTCCGTCAGCTACAAAATATCGATTTGCCTCATATTTCGTGGACATTGTAAGCTAGATCGGTTAGTGGATAGAATAAAATCTCAAACTAAATGAAGCATTTATGAAATTTATCGATTTTTTTCATAAATGAACGACAATTAAGCATAATGTAATCATACTAAAGTAATATAAAATTTTTGTTTAAATGGCAATTTGTCAATAAGTTTTATTATTCATTTAAAATTCTAAAAAGGTCAATATAGTAAGACAGTCAGGTTTATACACGGAGAGAAATTTTGTAGTGAAAATTACAAATATTCGAGACAAAATTACCAGTTTCTATGGTAATGGATGGACAGACTGACAATTTCAAACTTTTTACCAAAGTGCCTTGGTAAATTTTTTTTTTAGTTAATTTAAAAAAATTAACTTTTTTTATCCATATAAATATTGATGGATATATAGTATTTTAATATAGAAATAGAAACAGAAACAAGGATGAAAAAATATTAAACTGAAAAAAAATTTTTACGGAAGCGGGGTTCGATCCGATGATCTTTGGGTTGAGAGTCCGACGTTCTACCGACTGCGCCACGGAAGCTGTTACCAACAGTCATTTGAATCGCCGTTATTACTTACTGAAAATATGTGTATTGTTTTCATTTTAACGTCGCGCACGCCTCTAGTATTAATCTTCTGAAACACAATAATGCGCAGTGCGCATGCGCGAGTAGATAAATACCAGATTATTTGGTAAAATTTATCAGTTTTCTTAGTAAAAATTCCTAGGTAACCTTGTAAAAATGACTAGATCTCAATTTTTACCAGTGTGTCTGGTAATTTTTATTCAGATAATTTGGTATTTTTTAAAAGTGGTTATGGTAGTTTTTCCTGGGAAACTTATAAATTGTATTAGAAACCTGGGAATATCACGGCTTTTGACAGTCTGTCCATGCGCTACCAAGGCACCTTGGTAATTTTTACTCTAAAATGTCTCTCCGTGTAGTAAAGTACTATCCTATACATTTATTATCATTGATAATCAAACTACATATATTGAAAAAAAAAAAAAAACAATTCTTTAAAAGTTTCTGCAGAGACATTTTCACTAAAAAAAATATTTGCCGAGATAGGATGTTTTTCAACGCATCTTCGAGATAGCATCTTTTTCAGCGCGTCGACGAGACAGCATCTTTTTCCTCTAACCCGACGAAATACCAAAAAATCTTGTTTCGGAAGTAGTAGAAATCCTTTCAAATAAAATACAACCTTTCGTGTAATAATACTAAAATACTAATGTATCAGTAAAATAGGTAGAATAATACCTCAGTCACTCACGGTCCCATATTCTCGTATATAGTACATAAAACAAATCAATTCGACCGCAATCAGCTCCACTCGAACTCTAAAAAACCGGCCCGAGAATCCTCGAAAAATCCTGCGATTCCTCCTCGCAACCTCCGAACCCTATACATTTCCTTTTCGTAATTATAGATAGACACATATACACATAGCCATTCAATCCCGCCGTAAACTCCGCGGCCTTGTTACCCGTATTAATTGCCCACCCTGGCGTAGTTTACGAGGCTGAACTCGCGCGCGCGTATATACAGCCGAAACTTTACGGGCGCGTCGGTTCAATGCGTTTTTAATAGCGCTATACACGAGCGAGTGTAATAGGAGACAGACAGAACGCCATCTCTCTCTGAAAAACCAGTTTCTCGGTATTTCCGGGCGCGCAAACGTGAGAATGTGTATATATATATGCGCGAATATGCTGTCGCAATCTTTGACTTGTGTCTGACGACGAGCTGCTACACACAGAGAAAAGAAAATCTTTACATTAAAAGTATACTTTTCTACCTATAACATCCTGATGTTATTTGTGCTAAAGTATATATTTCTTAGTAGTTAACAATATTTCTTAATAATTAAGTAATATTCCTTAACAGTTAAGACGCAGGTTATTTGTTCAAATTTTCTACAATTTCAAAGACATGATTTCTTAACTATTAGGAAATATTATTTAGCTGTTAAAGAACATTCGTTTGTTCGTATCCAAACGTCCATTCGTTTATAGTTAATGACGTTCCTTTAAAGTCGTGTAATAGTCCTACTTTACCACTAACCCCGTTTTATCGGCGGAACATGCCAAAATAATTAATATAAATAAAAGGATAATGATTTACGTCTTAAACGAATTCACTTGCCCTGCGTAATCCTCTAATACATCGTTCTATAAAGTTTTGAGACAAAAAAACGACAACATCTTCGTTTATCTTTGGAACCAAAATTAACGAAAATTAACCAAATTTCGTTCCAAAAATAAACAAAGTTGTCGTCGTTTTTTTGACTCGAAACTTTGTAGAATGATGTATTCCAGCATTACGCAGGGCAACTGAATTTTTTCAAGGCGTAAATCATTATCCTTTTATTTATATTAATTACTTTTACATGTTCCGCCGATAAAACAGTGTTAGTATAGTGCGACACCCCCTTAAAAGATTTTCTTTTCTTTGTGCAGTAGGTATATAGGTATACGACAAAGGCGCGATCGTTTTGACGAAGGTAGGATCTTTGTTGTCGTTGTTGTTAAACTATACTTCCATTTCTTAAAACTCAAAGCACAATCCGCCTCCGCGCCGATAAACAAATCCATCCATCCGTCGCCTCGTGCGCGCTCGTCCCCTTTCTTCTTACGTAAAAAATACCTACACACACATATATACGTTCCCCCCGTCTCCTCGCGCATGAATAAACGACGCTTCCGCCCCGGAATTCCCATATTCAAAGCTCATTTTTGTTTTATTTATGAACCTGCCGGGCGCTTCGTCTTCTTCGCCGTTTCTTTCTAAACGCCGCGAGATACCTCGAGGACAATTTATTGGTCCCACGCGCGCTACACCCTCTGAGAGAGAGGATGCGTCGATTGAATTTTTCACGGTTCGCGGACTCTCGGCCTGTTTATGATTGTGGTGCGAACGGTATGTTCGAAAAAAATATTCCTACCGTACATATATATGTACATGTATACGCAAGACGAAAATAATCGTCCCAGTGGGGGAACAATGCTCGTAAAAATCCCCACCGGCGATTGATTCGCTGCCAGGCGAGGGAGAGTAGTTTTTCCGTGTGCGCCGAACTTTCGTGTAATCGCTATACGCGTGCCAAGTGTGCCACTGTTCCGGAGCCTCGGCTCTGCGTCCAGTCTGATGTATGTGCGGCGGTCGCCGATGGATATGTTTCGGTGGCTGGTTTGGGGCTTCGAATGGGAGTTTTGATTTGCGAGTTAATTTGTTATTCGAGTGGCAGAAGAACAGATTTAAAGTTGTCGGTGGAAATTGTTTAATTAAGTAAGACAGTCAGTTGATAAATTTCTGAAGTTTGCAACGTTGGAGTCAACGAAATTTAAAAAAAAAAGATTTTACTTCAAAGTTATATTGATTAATTTTAATTTCACGTAAAGATTTAGTATTTTATAGTACGCTGAGAAAAATGATGTATTAAAAATTACTATAATATATAGGAACATGGGGACAAATCTCAAATACTAAAATTATTACTACATTTTATAGTAAAAATTACTATATACATAACAATTTTTATTATGTATATATCAATTTTTACTATAAAATATAGTAAAAATTTTGGTATTTGAGATTTGTCCCCACGTTCCTATACATTATGGTAATTTTTAATACATAATTTTTCTCAGTGTACATAATAACTTTATGACAAAGGTTTAGATCAAATTTTTTACTGCAAAGTAACTTTAATGAATTGTAAAAAATGATTTCCTTGCATTCCAACGATGCAAACTTCAGACCCATCAGTTGATTGTTTTTTTCTTTCATCTTCCATATACGTAAAAGTGTTGTGGTGAAAAGCACGCGCGAAACCTTATCAATAACCGTTGTAATATCGGTTTTCCCGTGTATAATATTCCACGGAAAACAGAGATATCGTCTCTTTTTTTTTTACATGATATTGTTTCAAAGACAAATACACTCATATATACGTAGTAAAAACATTTTCTCAACGTAGGAATTCATCGTTAGTTCCGTAGCCTTTTAAAGTAAACTTGGAATTTTTTCAAACCTAAAGTCGTCCTATCGAATTACGTGCACTCAATTAAGCCCATTACCGACGAATCGACGCGTGTGCGATATCATAAGCCCATTTAAGGTTTCGGAGGAAGTAATCCTCTCTCTCTGTCGACCTCGCCTACATCACACACAGGCGCGCGCATCGGAAACGCAGTCACGTTGGCTACATTCGGCCGTGATTCAACGGCGTATAATTCGTCAGACGGCTAAATCACCATTCGAGAATTTCATTCATTAACGTATACATATATATACACGCGCACCGTTCGGCGAACTGTCGGCTTGCTGTGGTGAAAAATTCGCTCTCTGGGTGTGTTATTTATCGCCGTTGCGTAATTCATGTTATTTCATGCCTATTTTTTTCGCTGTAATTATAATTTTTCAAGATTATCTTTCACCCTATTACATGCGTCATCCTATACACGAAACAATCGAAAAATCGAATAACTATATGTATTTGCATGTAGCTAACAGGATGCAATTACACGTGAAATGCAACTATATCATCACCTCTCGCGAACAACAACGCCTACGTGTACGTATACATAGAGAGAAAAATCATTTGATCAGCCAATTAGCGCCGATTCGCGGGAGCTCGCGCGGGGCGATTCATTAGGTCATTAAACCCGCCGGTGACTTTTATTCGCGCGTCGTTAGCGCGCGATTTTGCAATGGCGCACGGCCGATTTGGCGAATCTAATTGAGCCGGAGCGAGCGTGAACATTTTGCCCCGTGATATTTATCGAAAAGTCTGTCGGTTTTTTTGAAGCGTTGTATTTATTATCAACGAAAAATAAGGTTCTATAAATTGTATTATTTCTGCACAGGAGGGGGGATGTGTTGTCGGAGATGGGCGTGCGTTTGAATTTGTTGGTTAATTAATAATTACAGGAGAACAAAGGGCTTGGTTAATTTCACGCTGAATTGCGTTTCGATTGTGAATTTCATGATATTTCCATGGGGCTCAAGTTTGTAACGTTGGGGTGCAATGAAATAACAAAAATAATTCATTTTACTTCACGTTTATACTAGATAATATTAATTTTGCGTGTAGATTTAGTGTTTTACAGTAGAAAATAACTTTAAAATAAAGGTTTAGATAAAATTTTTATTGTTTAATAACTTTAATCAATCGTAAAAAATTATTTCGTTGCATTCCAACGGTGCAAACTTCAGACTCATATATTTCTGTTCTGTGCTGCGATTGTAATTTTATTTGTGGCGAAGTAAAGTTACTTTACGCCGTTTTATTGCTGTGCATACACTGAAAACACAGAAAAAGGTTTCTAAAAATTACTATACTTTCTGATAAAGCTGTCACAGACTGTAAAAACTCAAAAAATTACTATACTTTACAGTAAATTTTACTATACTTATAGTAAATTTTCCTATATTTGTAGCAAAATTGACTGTAAAGTATAGTAATTTTTTTTGGTGGGGTTTTTACAGTCTGTGACAGCTGTATCAAACAGTATAGTAATTTTGTGGGTCTGAAGTTTGCATCGTTGGAATGCAACGAAATAATTTTTTACGATTGATTAAAGTTATTAAACAATTTATCTAAACCTTTGTTATAAAGTTATTTTATACTACAAAACACTAAATCTACATGCAAAATTAATATAATTTAGTATAAACTTGAAGTAAAATGAATAATTTTTTTTATTTCGTTGAACTCCAACGTTGCAAACTTCAGAACCATGTAATTTTTACAAACCTCTTTCTCTCAGTGTAATTAATCGAAAAAACTAAAGTTTATTTAGATAATATTAAGTCGAAACAAATTGTTCATTTATGAAAATTGCCTGTTTTATCTCCATATACTGTTTTTGAAAAGAAATGTGTAATAGAGATTATTTTTAAAATTCAAAACACACTGCGACCTAATCTATAACAGGATACAAAAGTGAGCTTGAAGAAAACAATCTTTCGTTATTTGAAAGAGCCGATAAGCTTTTATTCAGAAACCCTCTTTC
Source organism: Torymus aiolomorphi (assembly GCA_036365515.1). Lineage (NCBI taxonomy): Eukaryota > Metazoa > Arthropoda > Insecta > Hymenoptera > Torymidae > Torymus > Torymus aiolomorphi. The sequence goes on along the minus strand of CM070873.1, from coordinate 33,705,611 downwards.
ATCATTTTACAATTTAAAAAAAACACGTATATTTACAAAGTTAAGAAACTCCTTTTGTCGTTGTTCAAGATATAATTAAATGGAAAAACAAACTTTTATAAACAAGCAAAAATTCTAAACGACAACATGATTTTCAACCCATCGAAGACAACCTTCAAAAACGAAAGAAAATCGCCAACAAGCCCAAACGAAAAAAAAAAAAACAACTAAAAATCGTCGCCTCCGCCTTTTCGCCACCGCGGCGAAACAAAACGACGCTCACCGAAAGAGGAAGAGAGAAGGCTTTGTCGTCGTCGACGTGACTCACCCCGGCAGGAAATAGCGCGCGCCGATATCTTCTCGTTATTCCGCGGCCGTCGATCGGCTGTACACACTCCGTCTCTCTCTTTTCTTCGCGCCAACTTTGTTCTTTCCCCCTCGTCACTATAGCTCCGAGAGTTGCGATGGATCGGAAATCTCGCACGGCGGTGAGTTTCTCGTTAGAGGTACAAGAGCCGGGGGGTGAGAAAACGCTGCTCGCAGGGGTTTCGGCTAGTTTGATAGATCGGCGTGTCGCCGAGAGTTTGTTGGGCGTGGTAACGATGTGGTGTACTTTTTTCTTTCTTTTCAAAAGTTACATAAACGCCGGTAAAAGGACGAGTCATCGATGATGTCGATTCTGAGCAATGTCAGCATTATGCGTAAATACGGCTTTCTAAATGCTATTACTCTCCTCAGTGTTAATACAGCTCCGCCGTCAAATTCCCCCGTGGATGTAATTAAAATCGCCAAGTTCGCCGGCGAGCACGAGAGTTGCACAAACATTTTCCGAGAGTTTACGGGTTTGCTTCGCCGGCGAATGTGTCATTTCAACTTCTGCCGTCGTGTCTAAAAAGCAAAGTGCGCGAGCGCGCAACTGAATTTCCCGAAGCCAACGGTTTCGTTACGCCGCGCCGCCCGCCGCGCGCCAGAGTTTAACGGTCTTATCGGGGGTGCCCGGGGATTTTAATTGCCTGTCGGCCAGTGCCTGATGCGATACTTTCGATATAGTTCGCAGATAAGATACGCTTCTGTTGGTAATAATCTTCACAGCTCGAAAAACACGAAATTTAGCGACACGTAGAAACTTGTTTTCCCGCAGACGCAACTCTATAATACTGTACCGCAACAGAGCCGCCCGCAGAGTGGAAAACGATAGGCGGGCTGGTTATTTTTAGCCGCGCGTATCTTATCATTCTTGTGCGCGTCCATGTGTGCGCGCGCGAGCGCGTTCGACTCTCCGTCAATTTCCAATTCATCCTCTTTCTCCCTCCCGCGCGTATAACGATGCTAATTCAGCGCGGCTCCGAAAAAATCCAGCTGAGCTCGTTAGCTCGTCTTTCTTTCTTTCGTCCTTCTGAATGGATGTTTCTCGTGGATGTGCGGAGAACAGATTGCGGGCGCCTCTCGTCCCGCGGCGAAAATAGCGCAATTTTTCGAGTTCAATTCGGGCTTTGTCTTTTAATGGGTTAATGGTGAGATTACGTTACGTTAGTTTCTATTTTCGAGGTTATTTACCATACAACGAATTTAATTTTAATAGAGTTAAAATCATATCAAAGGTCGTACCCTACGTCAATAATCCCTTCTTAAAAAAGTGATGAGCGGCCATGTTAAAGCACATAAATTTTGATTGGCTTGATTTTGATTGGTCTATATAGAATAGGCGTCAAGATTTGCTTTATGAATTGTTTGAGATTGAAAGGTTTGAATTTTTAAAAATGAAATTGATTTTTAGATTAAAAAAAACATAACTAAAGCGAAATATTTATTTTAAAATAAGAAAAATAAGCGGATTTGTCTAAATAAAACCCGCACAGTTTGGAATTATAAAATATTTAAACAAAAAATATGTCATAAATAGTATATTAATGACTTAAAATTTGGTTTTGTATAACAAAAATGTCTTAAAATTTTATCTGTAGTTAACAATGAAGGACTATCAATACTGTTCTCATTACAGTTAAATTTCTAACCTCCAAATTTTTTTTTTATTGTAGGAATAAACTAAAATAAATACAATCCAAGTTTCAATAAAAAATATTGGATAATTTGCGGATGTTAAAAAGTAAAATAAATTTTAAATTCATAATATTTCAATATTAAACGTGTTTGAAATTCCGAACGTTCATAATGAACGAAATATTAACTTAAAGTTTCTAATTCTGGTTAGAATTCCCCGGAGTGTGGTTTACTGGTGACTGCAAGAGTGAGAAGTGAAGAAATACAGTTATTATACGATTTTAAATGTATTAAGTAGCGAAATTCGGCTAAATTTGAAAATGGCAAAAATCTTTCGTTCACTGTGAACGTTCGAAATTTCAAACACCTAATATTAATTGTATATAGGTATAACCTTACTTTTCGTAATAAATTTTTATTTTTCATCTTTTTATATTTGATACAACTAGATCAAGTTCATTCGAATGATGTGTGTCTTAATAAGTAGAAAACATTTTTGTCATGAAAAATTACGTAGTATTGGTGCTTATATCAGCAATTCGTAAAATTTCGTAAAATCGTGTGAATTTCGATATAAACAATGAGATCTAGCGCCGTTCGGAACAATTATGAACAAAATTATACGTACCCTCAAATTTCATAAGGAACAAAATGAGCCGAAGTACGGTGCAATTGGACAAAAAATAAAAATTTTCAATAGAAGTGACGTGTTAGTAAATTTAATTACTGGTATAAGCGCCAATACTACTTAATTTTTCATGACAACAATGTTTTTTTACTTCTTAAGACACGTCATTCGAATGAACTTGATCTAGGTGTATCAAATATAAAAAGACAAAGAATAAAAAATCATTACGAAAAGCCTTGATTTTTGTGATGAGCGTCCTCGAGCTAAAGGAAGAACGCGCGCAGCGCGCCTGAATTTGCTTAGTTATAATAAAAATATCATTTGAACTTGAATAAAAATATCATTTGATCCCAACAGAAAACCCAATCGGTATGGGCAACAGTTCGGCGCGCGCATCAGATGATCGGCCGACCGGAAGCTGCCGTTCAACCGACCGGAAGGCTGCGCCAGAAGTCGAGAGAAGCCGAATTTCGCGTGCGTGACCCTCTTTCTTTTTCTCTGCGCGCGCACTCAAATTGCCGCTCTCCCGACTGTACACACTCCCGGGCCGCCGCGTAATTGGATCCTTTAAGTTTTACGGTCGCCGTTTGAGCCGGGCGTATAACGAAGGGGTTCGGAAATTTTGTCGAAATTTGCCGATGAAAACAACGTTTGAAATCAAAGACACTGGTACACGAAGTACAAGAATTTAATTAGGCCAATAATGTGTTGTATCGATGATGACTGTTGAAGTTTTCGCGATATAAAGCTTTTCGCCGCCCCGAAGTTTAATTCGTTTAAACGAAAAAATTGCCTCTCCGCGATGAGGTTGCTCATTTTTTCCTTCTTCCGAAAAGTAGTTACACGCTTAATTACAAGGAGCTTTATCGAATTACGGCGCGCGCGCCTGTGCGATGGATGAAAAAAATGTGTTTTAATTAAAAAATCTCAATGCCCGGGCGTTCGCGCGTGCGCGCTCGTTAATTAAAATCGTTGAAAGGAGGCCGTGTGCGCGCGGTAACAAAATTGCCGTAATTAAACTTGAATTTTCCGATAATAAATTACCCTCCCGAGAGGGGGTATTACTTTCGATTGTTTGTCGTGTAACTATAGTTTTACGAAGGTATAACCCGTCAACTTCTCAATACATTTATTGCCCGTAACTTTCAAAGTAAAATTCCGGTTATTTCTCTCTTATTATACTGCGTACACGAAGGTAATCCAATCCTAATCTCCCTCTGCGCTTTTTTTATGTGGAAACTACCCTCCTAACTATACGCGCCGTATTCTAATTACTCCGCCTCCTCCCGCGCGCGTAAAAACGTCGTTAGCGCAGATCGCGTGCGCGGCCCGCTTAGTTAATTAACGCGCACGCGCGCGCGATGCGTTTTAATTAGCCTCTCGCAGTGTGTGTGTCTACGGACGATGACAATTCCATTGGGCGTGATCAATGGCTTCTCTCTCTAATGTACCGAAAGCGAGAATATATCTTTGTTGCACAATATGCGCACGAAGAGAAAGTTTATAAAATTATTCGGGTGGTGGCTTTTGTACAACGAAATTTTGGAATTAGCGCATACAATACCGTGAATGGGAGATTCCGGGGGATAAAAGTTTCGGAGAGAGAGGTAATCGGGATGAATGTCGCGCGCTTTCACGAGGAGCGTGTGCGCGCGGGTTTTCAGTCTTTTTTAATTAGCGTGAAAGGATGTGGGCGGAAATGGATTACTTTTTTATCAAACGCTCTCTTTCAGTCGAATAACTACCATGCATATATATACATATCTCCCCACGTACGCGTTGTTCTTCCGTGAGTCACGGCTTTCATTACACGCGAATAAACGTCATAATTTCGTTCCGCTTCGTTTATCGCATTACACGAGAGCGCTTGAATTTTCGGCTATTCTAGGACGAGCTTTTACCCCCCTTTTTTATGTTCTTCTTCTTCTTCTTCGCGATCTAATAACATGGCCATCAACATACGCGTCCTCATCCTCTGACATCGCCATCAGGCTCACCTTTTTTGCGACCTCGAAGATATATAACCACATCGTGCGCTCGCTATAATCCGATTTGCCCATTCCGCACGCTGGCAGAGAGAGAATAGATAGGACGGAGTAGTTTGCATTTCGAAACGCTCGAAAAGTTCCTCTCTCTCTCTGTCTCTGTTGTTCCGCCCTGCCTCCCAGAGATTCATCGCGTTCAGTTTGAATTTTGACGTCCGACTGCAGCCTCTGTGGGTGTGTGTCCCGCGTTCCGCTCTGTTATTTCGCTCGCTCGGCGCGACAAGTTGGCAGAAGTAATGTTTACGGCCGGCGGGAGAGCTGCACGCCCGCGCGCGACAGTGCAGGTGGATTGAAAATTTGAGGTTAGAAAGTTGTTTCCGGGGCTCACGAGTTTTTTTTTTTTTTTTTTAATTGGGAAAATCCAAATGCGCTGCGCGCGTACTATTTTGTTTCTTAGGTTATGAATATATAATTTTTCATTATGATTTCATTTTAATTGGTTTAAGGTAGTTCTCTAACGCGTTATAGTTTGTGCGCTCAGCGAGAGCATAAACTATACCATACGCATGCCATACGCGTCGTTCTGTCTCTCTCGCTCTCATGCATGTCGTCTGCTATTTGTGTTTATAATCATTCATATCTTTTTAAAAAGGTCGGCTTGACACATATTTGATAAACTTAAAAGAAAGAGCTGAATTTCATCTTTCTTAAGCTGTGTTTTTCTTTTTCAAAACCCACTTTTTTATCAAGTAATACTATTACTTCATGTTATGCGTTATATGGTGTCATTTCTCAATGTAAAAGAAACCATTTTCAGTAATTTTTTTGCTTGAATAATAGGTCGGCAACCTATATTTTAAAAAATAAAGAAAAATCATTTAGATTTTAAAGAACACGCTAGAATTTTATTACTTTCGAAACCCACTTTTTGATATATTAGAGAACTACCTTAAATGATAGGATAATCAGATCGTTTTTCAAAGCATGACAAAATTAATCATTTTATTCTAGTTTGATTTAATTATTTAGTTTGAAATAGTTAAGAATAACAATTCAATTTCAAAAATTCAAATGTAGCGGAAGCAGAGAATTTTGGCGCGTATTCCTTACAGACCAATCAAAATCACTCTTTAAGTGTTTCACAACATCCGGCCATCGTTTTTTTAAGAGAGGAGGATTGTTGCGGGATTTTTCGAGGTTTAAGAATTTTGTAGATCGTGTAATACAAACGAAATTGCGTAGTAAATATTATACAATGTATCTTTAGGTACACGGAGAAAAATGGTTTAGGAAAAATTACTATATTTATAGTAACCGTAGGACAATCTCAAATTATCATAAAATTTACTACAATTTGTAGTAAAAACTCCTATGTTTTGGGTAATTTTTACTATGTATATAGCAATTTTTACTATAAATTGTAGTAAATTTTATGATAATTCGAGTCAGTCCCAAAGTTCCTATAGAATACAGTAATTTCTCTTACATTTATAGTAAATTTTCCTACAACATTTCTCTCCGTGTATAACGAATTATAATCGATAAAATGTAGGTGCCAATGAGCGAGAATAACGTTATTTGTTTAACAACTGATACAATTGAATCGCTGATCACAGATCAAGATGTTGATCATTAACTAACAGATTACCGTCGCACCTTTTCTTATCTCCTCACAGCAAACAAACAAACTTGTTCAACCAAAATTCGAGCTCCCACTTTTTCTAATTACTCTTCGATACATCACAAACATACCGCACTTCAACCTTGCAAATCGATTATTCAACGTCCACGGCCTAACACACACACACACACCGCGTAACACCGCGGCGGCAGCCGCAGCGCGCCGATAAGAATTGCCGTCAGGAAGGAAAAAACACTCGCGCCGATAAAATAAAACGTTACGACTGCGCGTGGTATTGGAGAGGGCGAGAGAAGGTGGGGGGTGGGGGGGGGGAAGACGATACTACACGGGTGAATCAGCTGCGAAACGCGATAGCGTGAACCCGACACCCTTCGATTCTTTCGGAAGAGAGGGAGAGAGAGAGAAAGAAGACTTGCAGCGACGTCGTGAGTCACGACGCGTTTCGCTTCGATCGTCAGTTCGAGCGCCCCCCTCTCGAGAGCGCGGTGTTATGGTATTGGAACAACGCGTAATTGCTGGTTAATTTTTTTTATGTTTGTCTTTTCTTTTTTTGGTAAAAATTAATTTAGCTGATGCCTTCTCTGAGAGGAAAAGGTTTGTAAAAATTATTATACTGTCTGATAAAGTTGTCACATACTGTTAAAACCCAAAAAATTACTATACTTTGCAGTAAATTTTACTATACTTATGGTAAATTTTCCTATATTTCTAGCAAAATTGAATATGAACTATGGTCAATTTTTGGGTTTTCACAGTCTGTGACAGCTTTATCAGACAGTATAGTAATTTTTACAAACCTTTTTCTCTCAGTGTTCTTTGACGCGCGAGCAATTTTCGAGAGTGCACGGAGAGAAAATTTTCAGTAAAAATTACAAAAAGTTCCATAATTTTTACCGAACTTCACCGTACTACGGTAACAGACTGACATTTTTGTAAATTTTACAGAACAGTTCGGTAATTTTCTAATATGCACTGAAAAAAATGGACTCGGACTCCCCCTTTCGGGAGATCCGAATAACAACATTTATTTATATTTTAAACATTTATTAATTATTTAAAGTTGAATTTTATTAAGGAAATAATAATTTAAGACAAGAATAAATGAAATAAAGAAATTAAAAAATTTTCGGTGGCATCGAGATTTGAACCTGGGTCCTCAGCACAGCAGTCAGGCACGTTAACCATTTACCTACAGAGACATATGCATCATCAAATTCTGGAACTTGTATATTCAGTACCGTTACTTTTATACGAAAACTTCCAAACCTTCTCTTAAAAGTTACTGAACAGTTCGGTAATTTTTACTGAAAATTCTATAAAATGTATAGAAAGTCAAGTAAATCCGCTCATTTTGGTAGTCTGTTACCACAGTACCGAAAAGTTCAGTAAAAATTGCTGAACTTTTTGTAATTTTTACTGAAATTTTTCTCTCCGTGTGCGGTTCGCTGTTATACAGATAAAGAATTTTTCAGCGCGTTATCGTCGCGCGTGTGCGTGTTTCACATTTACACGAGCCGCGTTGACTCTTACACGTGACTCTATATATATTATTATTATTATTATTATTATTATTATTATTATTATAACACTTTGTATAAGAATAAAAGGTCCCTCGCTATTTTTACGAATCAATTCCATAGTAAGCGGAAAGGTGTCGACGAACCAATAATACCCACTTTACACGTGTTCTCTCGCGCGGCGGATCGTAAAAATACAGGCGATCGGGCGCACGTGTAAACAGTCGTGTGCTAATAGTCACGAAATGCACGAAGTTGTACATCGCGCGCGCGGGGTGGGTATCTCAAAGGGAAATGTTCACTTCGTATTTGTAGCGAAATATAGAATTTTGTTACTTCGAATTACGTTATTTACTATACTTTTTAACGAACGCATTTAATTAGAATGTTCGAATCGTTGACTAGTAATGAACAATAAATGAAATGTTATCGAAATAGCTACATTCGAATCGCTATTTTTTCAAACAGGAACATTTTTTCTGACTCTAAAGTAGATGGTTTCATAAGGGCGAAAAACAGTAGTAGTTAGTCTACATACTTACTGTTTTTCGCACTTGCGAACTTTCTACTAAATCGATCATATTTTCTTTATTCATCATGACCAGTCGACGATTTGAACATTCTAATTGCATGCATTTCTTTAAAAAGTTATGATTACATAACATAATTCGGAGTAAAAAAATTCGATATTTTGCTGCAAATACAAAGTGAACGTTCGCCTTTTCGATACCCACCCGCGCGTGTGCTGGAAATAAAATGGAGCGACGCCGAAAAGAATGGCACAAACAAGCGATTATTCGCGCTGGCACGCACTGCATTTTTTTTTATCGCTACGCTGCTGCATGTGTTTTTTGCCAGTGTACTGGTAGCGTGAACACGAAGCAATTTGTCGATTGATCATCGTTGAAGATTTCGCATTTTTTATTTTGTGTACGTGACGAAAAATATATATATGCGACGGCGGAGGATGAAGCGAAATCAATATATATTTATATACACGGATGATAGGAACGCGAAAAATCCCATTTTTCAATGCTTCATATCATGCGCAGACGCAGTGTATAGTCGTGACACACAATGGGATACATATTCGCGAGCGGATTATGGGGGGAAAAATGTCTGGACGCGCGGCGGTGTTTTGCTATAATCCTATCCGAACAACGCGGTTCAGAATTTTCTCTTCTTTTATTTTATTTCAGTCGTTTTTTGTCGATGCGATTTCGCGATTCGTTAGCTTCGTGTGTACATATGTACGTGTGTGTGTCTATGTGTGCGGAAAGAATGTAGATTGCGCAATTTTTATTTTCAGTGGTGTGTGTATATATCCAATGTCGCGTCGTCTAATTTTTACATTTTATTTCTGTTGCAGGTGAGTCAGAGGTTCACTGAATAATCGCCTCCCACTGCGCTAAGCGTCGCCGTCGCGTAAGTTCTATAGTAAGACACTTTCGTTCTCCGGCGTCGCTGTTGTAACTCATATTCCTCGTTATTAATCAAACCCCGAGTAAGATGGTGGACACATCATGCACCTATTAGAAAACAAATTGCGTATACACACATCGTTCCGCACTCAATAGCAAATCAAATCCCTAATCAAACTTCACGCACGGAGTGAAAATCTCTCTCGGCTCTCAACGATACCCGAAACTGCAACAATTCCCGCGAGCAAATTCACGAGCGAGCGTGCGATGACATAAGCCCCGTCGTCGTCGTCCCAGTTGGCCAGCCGCCGCCGCTCTCCATCGACTTCCGGCCCGTGTATGTGTGTAACGCGCGCGCATAGTGCAGCGACAATCGCGTTCGATTAGCGCGTCGCCGCCGGTGTTAAAGGGGCCGATCGGTTATTGATAGGCGAGTGCATGCGAGCGTGGGTTTTTTTTTTTTTGGTCGGTTCGGTACATTATAGAATTTTTCTTGAAATTATTACATAAGTATTTAAGGCGATGTGAAGTTCAAAATCAACCCAATTTCATTTTTTTTTATAAATTAACACATTCGAACGTTTATTTTGAAAAACAACAACGTCAGGCGCTTCGTATATGTAAATACTATGCTCAGAAATTTTTTTGCGTGATTCTATCAGCATTTCCATGAGATACGCCCGTTTCAAAAACTAGATCCAAATTATAAAAATAAAGATTCCTACTTACCGGCATTGAGGTTTTTATTTAATTAAATAAGCTATGGTTAGGTTTTTGGAAAAACAACAACGTCAGGCGCTCCGTATATGTAAATACTATACTCAAAATTTTTTTTAGTGATTCTATTAATATTTTCAAAAGATGTAGACATTCCAAAATTATGTCAATATTTCACATTACCTTAAGAGGGTGTGGTACTCATGTACTCTGTTTTACCGGCAGAACATGGTAAATTCTATATTATTAAAATAAATATATTGAATTACGTCTTATAAAGAGATAGTTGCCCTGCGCAATGTAATAATCTACCAGCTTGCGCAGTTTTGAGCCCAAATATCAACGGCACCCTAAAAAATTTTGCGAACGAAATTTCGATTATTTTTGTTCGCAAAATTTTTTAGGATGCCGTTGATATTTGAGCTCAAAACTGCGTAGGCTGGTAGATTATTACATTGCGCAGGGCAAATATCTCTTTATAAGACGTAATTCGATATATTTATTTTAATAATATAGAATTTACCGTGTTCTGCTGGTAAAACAGAGTGCATGAGTACCACAACCCCCTTAAGAATAATACAGTATCAATCTTCTACTAACGCGTTAATATACAGTTTCTTCTTGATATTACCACCTATACACTATTTGTAATTTTTTCAAAACTCTCTTTTCTCCGTGTATAATTGCTTCCTTCTATTGGTGTTCATGTTTATTACAAACGCATTATCGCAACGTCGCGGCGAGTGATCGCATCGATGAGTAAGACTTGTAAAATAGACGGAGAAAAATCAAGCGGTTGCGCGTTACATATATATCAACGTGTACTTCCTCTCTCTATCGTATTCTAATATCGCGAGTTATTACCAGCTTCGAAGCATATATTACATATCTCTCGTGTAACTTTGCGGGCGCGGATTATACCCACGCGCGCTGTAAAAAACACACAACGTGTATACTTATATATATACTCCGGATGAAGTTTGAAAAAAATTTAATATTGCCGCGTCCGCGGCTGTCTGGAAAAAGTTGATCTGCAATCGCGTTTATATACCCGCGGTATATACTTTTTCCCTCTCTACTTTATATTAAAACTATATAAATTAAACGTAAAATATATACTTTTTCTACGCGCACGAACGAGTGCGTCCCGTGAAATTGTCGCCGGCGAAATTTGACGAAACTGATTTCTCATCGCGCGTAGTGCAGTGTTGTGTAAGATCATCCGTACACGCCGAAAACGAGAAATCTCGGATTTGTTTTGCAGCGGCCTTATCGCCGAGCTTGTTTCTGATTAGATACACACTTACATCGCGTATGCGAATAATTGGAATGTTTTTTCCGATAAGGTAATATTTCGGCAGCAGCGATTGAGGTTATGGATCTGTAGTTTGCATCGTTGGAATGCAACGAAATAATTGTTTACGATTGATTAAAGTTATTAAACAATGGAAATTTTATTTAAACCTTTGTTTTAAAGTTATTTTATTAGTATACACTAAAAAAAGTAAAACACTAAATCTACACGTAAAATTAATATTATTAGTATAAATGTGAAGTAAAATAAATTATTTTTTTTATTTCGTTGCACTCCAACGTTGCAAACTTCAGACCCATTTGAGGTTAACCGTCGCATATGCAGCTGCATGATCTTTTTTTTAACGAAACAAAAAAAAATCAATAAAAAACATTTTGTTACATCTTCGCATATTTATACGCACAAAAGTTATCAGCATAAAAGCTCGTGCAACCGAAATCTCGACGCGTCCCCCCGCGCATTATTTCCTCAATAAATTCAAATCAGATGGTCGGAGAGAGAGCTCATTATTTCAATTAGATAATGCGCTCGCCTGAATTTTAAGGTCGACGGGCGCGTTACGCAATGCACGTACGTATATACAGAGCCGAGAGGGAGGGCGAATCGATTCGCCTCTTTTTGACGTCTAATTGCGCGAATTACGTAAACCGCCCGGCCGTCAGCTGCACTCTCGCTTCTATAGTCCGGATTGCGTTTCGATGTTTGGCCCGCGCCGGCCCTGTGTTATTGGTTATGTGGTTTTTTTTTTATTGTTGTATACGATATGAAATGAAAATTAGTCTTTGAAAATACGAAACGAAGTATAGTAAAATAAAGAATCTCCACTGTTTGAGAGACACCACAACACAATCATCAACGCAGTCAGCGCGTATAGTGGGTGATGCCACAACTCAATTGCGCGCGCATCGGCAAGGGAAGAGGCGCGTAAGTCGATCCTCTTACGCGATTTAATCGGCGCTCAACAGGCGGCAAATTTCTGCCTTCGTCGAGAGAGCCACACGCGCAATTTTGCAATCTTTACTATATATACGTACGCCCTTGGCTTTCTGAATATACATTCGTATATTCATCGGTGTATCACGGAGGAAAAGGCTCGCATATTTAACATCCAAATCATCCGCGATTACCGTAGAAAGTTAGAAAGTCCCTTAATTGACACATCAGTTATTCATGCTCTCGTTAAATCAGCAATCATCTATATTTTCCTCGCACGCATATTACAGTGCAACCGTCCGAACCCCGCGACCCCTTCGCCTCGAAACTATTACCACTACAATATACTGCACCCGCGGGATCGAGCCGACGACTACGTCAATGTATACGAGCGCGAATTTCACACGCAGTAACAACGCGGCCGAGGTATCTTAGCTCCGAGGCTGTCGTTAGGCCGCGTAATGGACGCAGATGTGGCAGGCAGCCCGGCTTTTATCGTATACATATAGTGATTTTTAATGGCTGCTTCCTACTACGAATGTACGCAGTGAACTGGCATATATATCACACTGTTTAGACTATCGTTACAGTAGTTTATATTCATTATTATACGAATAATTAGTGTACGATATGCTCCGAGCTTCTTACACCCACTTGCATGGATCACTAGTGCTCGAGGTTCGTTGTTTAGGGGAGAGAGAGAGAGAGAGAGAGAGAGAGAGAGAGAGAGAGAGAGGGACGAGTGGAGTAGCAGTAGCGTCGCTGTTGTGTATAGCTTCTTCTTCCTCCCGCTGTCCCGGCTATTTTCGGCCTCGGAGCTTCCTGGGAGGTCGCCTCTCGCTCGTTTTTATACGCTCCGCTGCGAGAGACGCAGGAGGTATCGACGCGGCGGTTTTCCGGGGGGCTTTAAATGGGAATTGGGTAATTTAACGGCGCCCATGTGTTTTTTTTTTCTTTTTTTTGTTGATTAATCGTAGCGATTACATTTGGAGCTACTTTGTTCTCTGAGTAGGTAACTGTCGGTTGTAAGCAATTTTATCACTGTTGAATGTTTTTTTATTGAAATCAAATATATTAAAAATAATAAAGGAGAATAAAAAATCCTCATACCCTAACATCTTGTACAACATAATTAACATACCCGAACCGTCTATATACTTGAAAAACGGTCCAAAGTGTAGCAGCGGCGGTACTACACCAGCGCAGGTAGCGTTCCAAGCGTTATGATGGGTATATAAGCGGCGGCGCGCGACGGAAGGGAAATTACGCACGTGGGACTTTTTTTTTCTCTCCCGCTGCTTATGCTCCTACCTTCGACCTCTAACGGTGTCGGCCGCAAGACAATGCTCACCGCGCGTTGTTGTATACCCACGAAATTAGAGCCGCCAGACAATGCTAGAGCCGCGAGGAGAATATTTATAAATATATTGCCCTGTAACGGCTGTTCGCCGGTCGCCCCGGTGTACAGTTTTCTCGATGACTTGCGTTTTCCATAGCGCTGTCTTTGGGAAAAGCCTTCCTTCTTTTTTTAAAAGGTTCGCTCGGGAGTGACTCGCGTAGTATAGTGGGCGACGGATTGACGTTTCATCTGGGTAGAGAGGTGAGCTTTCAAGAGGAAAGAGAATTGAATTGGGCTCGTCCTCTGACAATGATATTAAAATCAATTAAGCCGTTAAAATGAACCCATTTATTCTTATTCGGATCAGTCACGGCCCTATTCGGATACTTCCTCGCTCGGCCAAAGTCGTTTTCGCACTTTGCAAGGACGTTTGTAACGCGCGCGTTACACATACACGAAACAACCATTCGAAATTTCGAAAACTTTCCAGGCCCCCCGGATTCTGTATATACATATACACACACTCGTGGCGCCTGAATTTACGGAGCGTGGCGACGATGTTTATGGGCCTGAAAACTGCGGTCGCCCGCGCGACTGGCATTAATACCCTGCACTGTACTCCCGGGTCGATGTGTATTACGACTCCTGCGGTCGACGCGCTCGGATTTTCACTGCCCCACGAAATCGGGGTTATACACGTGCGTATATAAAATCAGGCCCTTCGTTTCAAACGTGTAGTATACAAACAATTTTTTTTCTAGCTACACTAAGAAAAAAAAGTTGCAAAATTTATTATAAGTGTATCAAAAATTACTATAATATGAATTAACGGTGAGAGATACTTGCATTATGGCGAGGTTTTATTATAATAATAGAAATAATTAATATATTTCTGAATAATTTTTCTAACAGTTAATTATAAAAATTATTATATTACATAGTAAATTTTCATTCTAGTTAATATTCCATCTGATCATAAGAAATTTTGCTATCCAACATAGTAAAAATTGCCACACCGGTTAGTACTTTCTGCGCACGTTAAGACGTACATGTGTCTGGGTGAGGTTATATGTTTGTCCCGCAATTTCAGTTTGCCTTGCTTTTAAGTAAATAAAACATCGAAAAACTCGATTCAATTATTTTATTTTTATATTATGCAAATTAATTACAAGCTATTGTGGGTATTATCATAATTATTTATTGCCATCAAATTATCATTGAAGTTCTCTCGTAACCGAAGGTAGCAAATATATCAGTTCCAAAGTTTTGTACTCAAGAGTCTCATGTAGGTAAGTGGTTAAGTTAACGCTTCCGATTGCCGTGTCAAGCGTCCAGGGTTCGAATCCAGTCGTCGTTGAAAAAAAAATTTTTATTTCTAAATTTATTTATTTTAAAATTAAATATGTCATTAAACTCTATATACATATGTACCGCGATAGTTCTGTAAATAAGAAATAATGAAAATTAAATTTTTTTAAATTTGAGCTCGATCGGAAAAATTACTATGTTGGATAGCAAAAATTAATGCAATTAAAGTATATTTCTCGATGTTGCTACAAAATATAGTCATTTTTCTTACGTTTATAATAAATTTTCCTACAACATTTTTCTCAGTGTACTGACGCATCGTATGCGTTTGAAGTTTGCATCGTTGGAATGCATCGAAATAATTTTTTACACATAATTAAAGTTGTTAAATAATGGAAATTTCATCTAAATCTTTACCATCAACTTATTTTATACTCGAAAATGTAAAATTTATATTAATTAATATAACACTTCGAGAAATTTTTTTTTTTTGTTTTTATTTCGTTGCACTCCAACGTTGGAAACTTCAGCTCCATCGCATCGTCGCATCGTAAGTTACACAACAGCCGTGCAAATTGCAAGCGTGAAGATTCCGCGCCGCGATAAGAACCGTTCGTTAAGGCCTGTATTTTCTCCAACCTCGAAAACTTCACCGGCATTCATCGAAGTTTAAGTCTCCGACGAGTGGCCCCCCGCGTTCGTTCAACCCTGACTTTGAGTTCCGCGCGGATTGGCTCACCTGCGCGCCTCTATATCTCTCTTCTCATCTTGAAATGTTCGAAAGGCTTTTCACGGCTTTATCTTCGCTCTCTGTATAAGAAAAAAAAAACAATCACCGCTCAGAAAGTTTCTATACTCTCTCTCTCTCTCTATTGATCGATCTCGCGCTCCGGAAAATTCGGCGAGTCATCCGTTCCTCATATATCCCAGAATTTATATACGTGGCGGCGAAATTTTTCCTGGAAATTGGCTCTTTTCAAAAAATCTCGAGGCACACGCGATCGATATTTCCCAATAGCTCGAATCGCGATTAATTTTTCCGCGCGCTTTTACCGGGCGCAAAGGTAGAGTCTCGGCGGTCCATTAAAGCATTATGTATTCACTATCGAGGCGGTGGCACACCGTCGCTTCTTCTGTCCCTAAGTATAAGCTCGCTTCATTTTGCCTCTTATATAAATACTTATTTGTCAATACTCTAGCAACACCATCAACTCACGTAACTTAACGTTTTCCCCCAATTTCCCCCAATTAATCACCCTCGCAGCTAAAAATCCACTTGCCACTATAACACACATCTATAAGTAGGTCACGCGCGCGAGTCCGGCTAATTTAGCGTGGGCGTCCCGCGAACCGGAATACCAGATAGCCGAAGTTTTCTCCCTCGCCGCGCGCGTCATTGTCGTGTCGGCCGATACGATGTGTGTGTGTGCGCGCGGTATTGTCGTCGCGAGGTCAGATACATAAGAAACAGCCCTCTCTTCTTCTTTTTCTCGTATATTCGCGTTAATAATTTTGCCGGTGAAGATTAGCCGCGCCGCGGGAATAATGGATTTCAGGTGACCGTAATAATTAATAGCGATCAGCTCGCGTGTGTCGGTGAAATAACTTATTCAACGTGGCGTTAATCCCAGAAAGAAGAGAGACATAATCTCGTGCGAGTCACACACCGATCCGGAGCAAAAATGTCAGTTTAAAAGCGTTTTAATTTTCCTCCAAGAAAGCACTCTCATCAGCCGGGGCTCTCTCGGTTACTTTCCACCTAATAATTCATCCACCTTATGCGACCCGGCCGGAAAACCTCCTCGAAAGACGCGCCGCGCCAAGTGAATCCGACTGTTATTTTCTCACTGAGAGGAACTCGTCGATGATGCTAAACTCGCGAGCGCGCGCCCCGTCGTCCTCCGTTATCGACGTTTGCCAGACGCGCGAGAGCAGAGCAGACTTTCTCGGATAAAGACGGGAAAGGTAGTGTAGTCTGATCGATGGCGAGTATATATATATATGCGGAGGGGGGTGGCTGCTGAAAAACGGCTGGGATTGCCGTGGAAATGCGTTATTATGGATGGATGGGGAGGCCGAGGAATGCGGAAAGAATGAAAAAGGATATAATATTCGGGCAGAGGTGTTTTATTTTCCGGGACGCTGAAGTACGCGCCGAGATTTCGGTTATTGATATAGGCCGTTATTTTGTCGTTCTTTTCTGTATTAAAACGTTATCTCTCGGTGTACGTGTGTGACGATGTATCGACGCCGCTGGGTACGATAGAAATCATCGTCGGGATTTACGCATTCCGTAATATCGCGGAGTGTGCCATCAACTGCCGCCTAATGAAGCGCTGTAATTTACAGCGCGCGGGCGCACTCGCACATCTAATCCGACGAATTTCCATTTCACGGGAAATTACACATCCCTTTCCGCGTATATATATACGATGAATATGTAACGTACCGCGGGGGGGGGGAGGATATAATAATGGATAACGCTAACGCGCGCTCTTACAGTATTAATCCGCGCGGACGAGGAAATAAAAGGGGGAGAAGATGTTCAATGCGCGTTGTATATAACAGTGTGTGTGTGTAAGCATCACACAGCTGCGCGGCGTAATGAACGAAAGTGGACCAGCGCGGCGGGCGCGCGCAAATAAAGCGATGAATATTTACGTAACCTCGAACCGCGCGCGCGCGCGCGCACAGAATCGCTCCATTGATTCGCGTATATGCGCTCTCTTGGCACTGGGATTAGCTTCGTTCTTTCATTCAATCGTCGGCGAGAGATGTGTGTTAACATCGGGCCGCTGGGAAAATCCTTCCCAGTCTTTTTTTGACTGCGGCCGTTCCTCTTTCAGCTAAGAATTCAATTGAGAGTACTACTTTTTTTAAGCAAATAGATTGCCCCTACTCCCGTCATCCATCCCCGTCGCGCTGGGAAATCCCAGACGTTCTGTCCGTGTGTGTATATATACATGTCTCAGGGTAGTATACGCGCGCACTACACCTGTGCGCGAGGATGCGCTGTCTCTCTCTCAACTCAGGTGGGGTCGGGAGGGAGGTGCGGCGCCCCGGGAGGTCATTGAACTATAGCTATAGAGAGAGAGAGAGAATTTGCCCTAGCTCGCGCCCCACCTTTCGCGGCTGCGGCTAGTAGCGGGCTTTTTAAAGGTTTAGCTCTGCCGGTGGCAGGATAACGTATCGCCGCGGTGGTTGTGGCTCTCTCGCCTAAACGAATGGCGGCGCGGTATAATTGCGTCTTAGTCGGATTGTTGGTTTAATTAGTATTTATAGCGCGAGAGTGGAAGAAGAATCGAGAAGAGATGGGGTGCTGTTGCGGGTTCATTTGTGATAAAAAAAAAAAAAAAAAAAAAAAACGAGTGGGAGTTTAGGAGATATAATGACACGGTAAAGACTAGTTCTTTTTTTTGTTTTTCATGTCGCACCGTGTTACGCGATAAATAAACAGAAGCGTGCTGAAAAATGCAGGGGAACTGGTGTACACGTACGTGTGTTTTTACGGGAGGAGGGCGCGAGCGCGCGATCGTTCACGCGGTAATTATCCTCTTATCGCGCGTATACATCTGCGTATGAATGGTAATGGAGGTTTTTAAATACCTGCTGGGCTTTCAAGACTCGTGTGTGTTGTACCCCCCGCGTGAATGACGGTGTGTGAGAGAGAGCTGGTTCGTAATGTCAGTTGTAAATTCACGCTATTTCTGTCTGTATTGTAGTGGTTTAAGTAACAAAAATTCTTCATTGAAATTTTTCACATTCTCTACTATCTCCGTACAACTCGTAGTCAAATTTTATATGCAGGGTCTGAAGTTTGCATCGTTGGAATACAACGAAATAATTGTTCACGATTGATTAAAGTTTTTAAACAATGGAAGTTAATTTATACTATAAAACACTAAATCTACACGCAAAATTAATATTATTTAATATAAACGTGAAACAAAATGAATTATTTTTTTTTTTATTTTGTTGGACTCCCAACGTTGCTAACTTCAGACCTATAATTTTATTATTATTATAAACGTTATAAGAAAAAAGTTTCTTTCAAACCCTGCGCTTTCCACATACACCAACTAATAATACCCGTCATAAACAGCGGCGGCGAACCCGGAAAAGCCATTAGCTGGTTGAAGCGCAGGCATTTTATTATATTCAAATCCGAGGACAGCCGGGCACGCACCTAACAACAGTTACTCCACGCACAGGCGTGTATAAGAAGCGCGGATCGCGGAACGGTTGTGCTCTCCTCTGGGAAAATACAGCACGGATAGGATCTATCTGCGGGGAGCGCGCGAAGAGTTTAATGATCCCCGCGCGCGTTTTCCGCGGCTGCTCGAATGACTTCATCCCGTTGCCAAGATGAGGTTTTTTCCTGATCATGTGTGTATGCGTTTTACGTGTGTAGATTTTAATGAGAGATTTTTTTCGTCTGTTTCAGGTGAGTGTCTTGACTGCCGAGTATTGGATGCAGTCTTTGTTATTTGTAAGTTTGACGATTAATGGCTATGCTGAGTAGACTGTAGTAATTTGATAGTAATGGTTACCAAGTGAACTATCAATTTTAGAACTATAGCTATCGATGTTTTTAAATATTTGTATACCGCAACATCCGATATAGAACAATCGACAATTTACCTCGCAGCGTATATACATCGTAAAACCTCAAAAGCCGCATGACGGTCCGATTCATCTACCGCGCAGCGTTAAATTTTTAATGCACTTCCAGTGTACTGTATATACATACCCTCCACTCGCCGAGCAAACACTCTGCCGTCAAACCAAATCCATCAAGCAGGTCGCACAAATTAGCTCCGGCTGGCGATTAAAAAAAAAAGCGAAATATCCCAGAGAGGTGGAAGGGCAGGCCTCGTGATAATTGATATATACGCGTTTCAATTTCCGCGAGAGCTGGTATCGATCGCGGTGAATTTCGCGGGCTCGCCGCGCGATTAGAGGAGAGCTGGGATGCCCCCTTTTAGCTGTAGGCGGTGTGGGGAATTTTGCTGTTTTCGTGATTAAAGTTAATTTTAATAGTGGGTTATTTTTTTATCGAGTGTTTTTTTATTGTAAATAAATCACGGGAGGATTTCTTTATGTATAAGCTGTTGAATTTTAATAAACATATTCATTAATTAAAAGAGAGAAATAAAAAAGAAATCACTTTTTATGTACACACGTGCTCGCGATTATGCAAACGGGACCTCATTGTTTTGTTATTCATTATTAGTCGACGAAGATTTAACAGCGCGATTAATAAATTCGTCGTTTGATATATCAGTCGATTCTTCCTCGAAATCCAGCCGAATATATTCGATACCGTAACGCAACACACCGGCATTTTATCATGTGTATAGCAAACAATACACGACCCTTTTCTTAAATTACAATTGAGAAAAAAAATAAGTGAAGCTGCCCGAGCAAAGATTTTTTCGAGCGACCGGCGCTCAGGATTGATGAACCCCACGCGTGACTTGCTGGTAAGAGCGCCGCCGCCGACAGCTTTTATCTCTCCGCGCGCCACCTACTCTTCTTTTCTCTCCCGCGGATTTAAAAGAGCACGGGTATATATCGTGATAAATTATCGTTTTCCTTGTGTATATGTGTGTATACATTTATAACCGACAGACCTGTTGTGCGCGGGAGTAAAGTAACGAGATATTTTCGTACTCTAATTGAAAGTGGATCGCGAATGATGATAGCCGATGATCAATGGCAGATGAGATAAAAGTGTGTGTGGGACGAGAAAAAACGAGAGAATTTTTCGGGAAGGGGCGCTTCGAAGTGACAAACTGCTCGCGCGGTGACCTACATTCCCGGCTGGGCATTTGTAGTGTACGCGTGCGTGAAAGATGGACATATACGTACGTATAACGCACTCGGTAATTTCGGGGATATGTTGCCGACCGTAATTCAATTGCCGCGGGCACTCTGAACTCGAAAATTGCGTTCTACAAAATGTTTGTTTACGCGTGGAATTACGTATACTTGTTATGTTATACCATCGCTATACATCTTCCACAAGACTTTTGCCCTCATATAGCGCCGTCTGAAACCTGTACGCCCGATTCATCGTCCCCTAGGCGCACGTCTACAAAAAAAAAAAAAAAACATACCATCAGCCTCAAACATTTACAAACTTATACCCACCTACACGCGGCGAGTAGGTTCGTCGACCGTCGCCGCTGCGGCGAAAATCCCAGCGGGTTGCGTCACGGCACGAATACACGCGCGCGCACTGCGGTGCAGGCACGCGACCCAGTTCGCACTTGATATTGTTTTTTCGAGCCGACGGAGGGGGGAAGGAAGGAGAGGCTGCAGGTGGGCTCGATTAGGTGCGATGCAGAGGGAACGGGCTGTGGGTGAAATTTTAATTGCCGGCGCGGTGTTGTGGGAAATGGTGGTTGACAGTGAACATTTGTTTACGTATTTTGGAGTAGCAAGTTTTTACTGACAACATATGGGGGGAGGTATTTTATCGGAATATGGTGAAATGTTAGATGGGTGTTGTTTTCTCAGAAAATATACCAATATTTTCCGAATTCGACACTGTAAATTCCGAACGGGAGTTATTCAGGATACACAAAAGGAATTAGTCTGGAAAAAAATATTAGAAATTTGCATCTAAAGGTTGAAAACAGAATGCATAACATTATAAAATTATACTTTTAACTAGAAAAATAAAATTCCGAAAAATCTAAAACATTCATGGGTCTGAAGTTTGCATCGTTGGAATGCAACGAAATAATTTCATACAATTGATTAAAATTATTAAACAATAGAAATATCATATAAACCTTTGTTATAAAATTATTTTATAACATAAAACACTAAATCTATACGTAAAATTAATGTTAATTAGTATAACCTTAAATTAAAATCAATTATTTTGTTATTTCGTTGCACTCCAACGTTGCAAACTTCAGACCCATAAACATTCATTCCTGTACGATTTTTAGCTCATTTGTCGACATTATAGCTTTTCTAAATCCCTGCATTTTCTTCCACTCAATCGTTAAGTAGAAATGGCATACGAAAAATTGATATCACATATCATATAAAAATGTTTTAATAAAAGTATTACGGTCTTTTTGCCAAATTTTTTCGTATTTTTATATAAATTCATTTTTTATAAACATTCGGAAAATTTACCCTTTTGTCATAAGATATTCTAATTTGATGATTCTGTTATTAGGAGATTTCGGGAGTGCGCTTGACAAACAGTGATGGAAACAATTTAGAAAATTAGCTGACGAAACCAACGTCAGCGTTTTACCCCGAACGATACGATTCCGGCAATTAGTTTATCATAAAAAAGCCATCCCTGGAATTCACAATATACACACACGCCAAAGCTTTCATTTCGATTTAAGCAAACGCGATGACCCGAGCACGAGCGCAGCCATTTACCCCTCCCACGTCATATCTTTTTTCCGACAATTTAGTCACTGAAAAGAAGATATACCCATTTCTCGCTCATTGTGTCTGTTTTTCCTTCTCTCTCTTTCTCTACAGAGAGAAAAAAAGTGAGCCGATCGCTCGGCGTCCATTCGAAAAATGCGATTCGAGCGGGCGCGACCCAATTCGCCTTTCAGCCGGGTAGATACTTCAAACGCGTGGGCAAAACTTCTCTCTCTCTCTCTCTCTCTCTCTCTCTCTCACTTGCAATACGTTTCGGGTTTCGCAAACATTTTCCGATCGTAGGTCGCCGCACTAAAATCACCGAGTAATTTAAGAATTAAAAGGCTGAGTTGGCTCTTTTCGATCGTTATATTGGAGTTTTCCAGATAGGCACGTTTTTTTTTATTATTTTCAAGTGAGCAATGAAATTCGAATTAATGGAAAAATTTCCGATTGGATTCAATTAAAAATTACAAAGTACAGTTTTCGAAAATTCAAGTATGCACAGAACGAGGTCATCGTCGTCCTGAATAACGAAATAATCTACATTACTCCGTGAAGTTTGAAGCTCTGACTACACGGAAAAAAATGTTTGTTGAAAAATTACTATGTTCGCTAGTAATGGAGCGATAGACTTGTATTCTAAGCCTATTTAGTCTACTTTTAGTAATTATCAATATAACATTGATGAGAAATTAATAGAAATGGCTATAAGATTTACTAAGTAACATAATAAAAAATTTGAGAGTGAAAGATTAATATGATATGAAATAATTTTTAGTGCATATTTTGCATAATTTTTGCCAAGAATTTGTCACAAATTTTACTATACTACATCGTAAATTTCAGGCATTTTAATAATTGAAGAGGAAGGTATAAGAATTTTTACAACACAGTAAAAAATTAATTTAATAATTTTTCATAAACTATTTTTTTCAGTGTATTCTCAGCCATTTAACGATTATTATATAATTGTATAACAAACCGTTCAAATCATACACGACACTTTAGAAACCTCATTGCACGCGATCCATCTTACCTATACAACCCATCATCAGCTCTCAAGTACACCGGACGCCGCGAAAGAGCGAATCCCTCGCAAAAAACGTCCCGACCCGCTGACACGATATACTATACACACACACACAGACGGGCTTTCCTTTTGCTTCTCGGAAGTCACGCGTGTCCGCCGTGGCTTTCCCCCTGTTTCCAGTTCCCCGCGCGACACGCTGACAGTTCTAGATCCGCGAAATTTCACAGCATCTATATATCATCACATAAAAATAATGCAATTCGCACAATTTTACGTATTTAATATATCACGCGCGAGCCGTTCCACTCCACCTCCCCTAAAAAGCCGATAGCTCAGTCGCGCGCACTTTCCCGCACAATCGCATTTATATATACACACACACAGTTCAGGCCAGAACCGAACAGCGGAAAACATACACCGGGCGTACGTTTTTCCGATTTTCAATATCGGCCGTCGGCGGGTCAAGGCTGCTGCCTCTTTTTACATCGGGTCAATACACCTGCGAAAATCAGGCGCCTCGATGTAAAAGCTGCCGCTGCCGTGAGAGTCAATTATTATTCGCCCGTTCTTTCGGTTGACCGTAGCGGTCGCGGTGAGGGAGTTCGTTATTTACACACGTTTTGGAATTCGGATGTGAATATGCAAAGTGCGATAAATAAAGTACCTTTATTGGGACGTTAAAACGATTGTCACGCAACGCGATATTACACTATATATAAGTCTTAACCTTCGGCCCTTCGACTCTTGCTTTCTCCAATAGCACACTTGTCCACTTTGCCGGCGGCTAAACGGTTCTCCCACTCGCGTGAAATGAAAAAAACTCGAGTGAGAGCGCCCGATATTTTCCGCGACGGCCGCGTTTCTTCTTTTTTTGTTGTCGTCGCCCCGCGGTTATAGGACGATTGCGAGATCGAGAAATGGACTGTCGCCTCTGCGCTATTGTTTTATGAAACTGGTCCCTTCAACTGTATATTAATATGGTAATGCGGTATATTTTTTGTTCATCGAGTCTGCGTAGGTACTGTACAAACCAAACAATGTTCTTGCTAGCTCTCGAGCAACTTCGGGCTGCTGTCTCAAGGGGGGGAGGAGGAAAAAGCGACGACGAAATCGCGATGCAAATGACGAAAACCGCCGGATTTGTCGTCGACGGGTCGTTAGACGCTGTCGGGTAGGAGCGCGCGTGACGCGAAATTCCAAGTGATTGAATGAGGTTTCCTTGGACGAGGAGTGAAGTTGCAGTTGTGGAGAACGGGTTTGCGGAGGAAGTCGGGAACATTTTCTCCTTTTCTTTTTTTTTTTTTTTTTTTTTTTTTTATTCAAAAAATGTAGTTTATATGTGGTTTTCCTTTTTTAGGTTGGGAATTTAGATTCGATGTTAGTGGTTGTTGTAAACAATTATAAATAAATAATAAAAAATGCTACCTAATCATTGGCATTTAACTTCCTCAAACTTAATGTTTTGCTTCATTGTTCCATTACGATCGAATAATCCATCGATTTGATGACTATTTTATTTCGTTCGTCGCGACATTGTTTAATTTTCTGATGCAACATTTTCTAGTATTTAATCGCGTGAATTTTTTTTTTTTTTTTATATTATAGAGAATTCATTATAGACACACACATCCATACAAATATTTTCTAAAAACTATGAATTTCAATAGTGGTAGTCCCCAAAAAAATACGCATCCCCACCCATAATTCTTGAAAAAGCCACATACATATAGCCCGCACCTCCCAGCCAATCGTTCTGACAAAACTACCGCACGCTATACACGGCCGTTTAACGAGTGCGAGCGCACCGAAAATAACAGGCGGCAGCGCGCGACGGGAGGGATTGAATTATGACGGATGGCCATAGCAGCGTCTAATTAACGGCTTCGTCGTCGTCGTCGTTGCCACGTCCCACGCGCGCAACGAACGAGACGTAAAGTGGCCGGACCCTATAATCCCCGGCAATTGGCGCTGGGGCAATGGGTAGGATAGATATGTTTGTTGTGCGTATGTACGTGTGTGTCTGTGAGAGGTAGAGAGAGAGAGAGAGAGAGAGAGAGAGAGAGAGAGAGAGAGAGAGAGAAGTCGATTTTTCGAGTAGGTTTTTAACTTCTCAATTATTATACCGATTACCCAGGGTTGAACTATTTCACGAGGGATATTTGTTTACATTTGTTTAAATAATGGACCTCGACAAACGAGTTATTAGACAAAATACTTTATTTGTGCCGAAGTTTCGAGAGTGAATTTTACTCTCCTCCTGAGAGCATATAAAGTTAAATTCTACCGTTTGGCATCGTTAAGGTCGAAATTTGAAACATATAAAAATGTTCATTATGTTTTTAATTTAGACCTTAACGGGGTGCCGTAGTCCTACCATTACCGACCGAGCAATTGGCACAGTTTCAAGCTTATTAAAAATGAAATACATAAAATCACAAAAAATCAAGAGAACACTTCGCTGCAGTTTTTAACGATCTATCACCCAGTACAAGTTTGAAGTCGAAATATAAAGTGGTTTTTGCAAAAACTTTGAACAAAACAAAATTCGGTTTCTTTCAAAGTTTTTGCAAAAACCACTTGATATTTCGATTTCAAACTTGTACTGGGTGATAGATCGTTCAAAACTGCAGCGAAGTGTTCTCTTGATTTTTTGTGATTTTATGTATTTCATTTTTAATAAGCTTGAAACTGTGCCAATTACTCGGTCGGTAATGATACGACTATGGCACCCCCTTAACGATGCCAAACGATAGAATTTAACTTTATATGCCCTGAGGAGGAGAGTAAAATTCACTCTCGAAACGTAGGCACAAATAAAGTATTTTGTCTAATAACTCGTTCGTTGAGGTCCATTATTTAAACAAATATATTACTACGAACGTCTCTCCAAATTATAATATTTGTTTACACTTCCTCTGTCAGAAGGGTGCATTATGTATACTAGAAATTTCGTTAAATTTGCATTATTGCGGGATATTATATATTATTCGCATCGATTTATGTTACAAACATATCTCCGAAACGGCGAGAACTAGTAATTATCAAACAATATCCGACTCCATTATCTCATTTATCGCGTACTCTAATTGATATTCGATGGGCGAATTAACAATTCATAATCGAATCGATTACTCGTCTGGCAACACAGCAACAACTCTCTCTCTCTCTCTCTCTCTCTCTCTCTCTCTCTCTCTCTCTCTCTCTCTCTCTCTCTCTCTCTCTCTCTCTCTCTCTCTCTCTCTCTCTCTCTCTCTCTCTCTCTCTCTCTCTCTCTCTCTCTCTCTCTCTCTCTCTCTCTCTCTCTCTCTCTCTCTCTCTCTCTCTCTCTCTCTCTCTCTCTCTCTCTCTCTCTCTCTCTCTCTCTCTCTCTCTCTCTCTCTCTCTCTCTCTCTCTCTCTCTCTCTCTCTCTCTGCTGTACCACGACAAATTAGCGTCGCCAAATACCGCGTTTTTCATCCCATTGTATACAACAGCCACCGCTCATACGTCATCATCTATTCTGTCAAGAATGAAAAACCATGAGAGTCGAATCGATAGCACTCGCATCACGGGGCGACATTATACGCATTATATTCGTCTTGCACGCGTGACGTAGTCGTGCCGCAATGACGAGTCGCCGGCGATGAATCACGCCCGGATTTTCAGATGACTGTGTGTTCATGCTGCCGGAGGGTGGATATAAATTTCCCCTAGTAATGGTGATTCGAAAAAGTGGAGAGGATTCAATGTAGTGGCGCGTATTTTTGTCGGTTATGAAAGCGGCGGTTTCTAACTAGTTCATAGTCGCGTCTATTCTATACACTCGAAGAAGGAGCTTTAGGTACTGTAGAAGGATGTCAGGAGCGCTGTGTGTCTTAAAATAAGCAGATTACCCGAGTAGAAAGTCTCCCGGTAAACCCAAGTGCCATCTCATTAACCACTACATACACCTACACACTATACGTCAGAGGCATCATCCACAATTAAAGAATTAAGTCCCTCGAGGACACTCGAAAGCCCTCCTCTACCTAATGACCCCCGCCGGCACATTTTTCTCGCTCATCGTGTCTCCTAATACACCGCCAAATGTGCGCTGATTTCGACTACACTGCTATAACGAGCCACTCTGGCGCGCGGCCTCAATCGAATTGCCGGAGTAATGAGGAAGGGCGAGTTTCGAGGAGTTACTGCGCCTTTTTTAGAGGGTGCAGTTCGGATTCAAGTGCGCGACACTCGAGCGGGGAAAGTATTTTTCCTCGTGTAGGGTGACTTCGCCAGTGAAGGAACGAATAAGGAAATTGTAACTTTTGGTATTTAATTAAGTAGTTTAAAAATGGATTAAAAGTAAAACCCTTTTGCAATTTATATTCTAAAATGTTCAAATTTTACGTCGGTGAGAAAATTTTGAATAAAGAATCAAAGTAAAAATTTTATTTAAATCAAAATCTGTAAATATCTCGTAAACACCAGTAAAGAAACACGCAATCTTAGTATCCAAATACGTTTCACCAGTGAAGGAATACATCGCCAGTGAAGAAACACTTAATAGCGGCGATTTTATGATTTTATTCTTAACAAGATAATTTCTTTTATGCAGAATCTTTATATGAAATGAAATAAAAATTTTTAAGGATTCGAAAATTATCGTCATCAATTCCTGGGAAATTTCCCTCTTACGTCGCCAAAAAAAATGAAAAATTTTTTTGAATGCACCCTTACCACACAAGGTTTTTCTCGTTTCTCGAACCTTACAGAACGTGAAAAAACGTGTGTTCCAAGCCGATTGAGTGGTATCATTTTTTTACAGCACTTTTAATTTTTCTTATGGAAATTTAACATGGGAAAAATGGGTGAAAAGTTGTCATTGATGATGAACTAATAACAAGCTATTGAAGAGGCCAAACCAAATTCCACAAAAAAGCGATTAAAGTTGAAGATAGAGCTTTAATTTGAGAGGGCAATCGTTAAAATCGGTCGATTCGGTGCAAAGCTACGTGAATTTGAAAATGGCGAAAAATTACCAAAAATGAGCGATTTTTGCCAAATCATCGTAATTCTTAAAATTTTCGTCATTTTTCGCACTTTTCATACATTTTCAAATTCATGTAGCTTTGCACCGAATCGACCGATTTTACCGATTGCCCTCTCAAATTAAAGCTCTATTCTTCAACTTTAATCGCTTTTTTGTAGAATTTGGTTTGGCCTCTTCAATAGCTTGTTATTGGTTCATCATCAATGACAACTTTTCACCCATTTTTCCCATGTTAAATTTCCATAAGAAAAATTAAAAGTGCTGTAAAAAAATGATGCCACTCAATCGGCTTGGAACACACGTTTTTTCACGTTCTGTAAGGTTCAAGAAACGAGAAAAACCTTGTGTGGTAAGTGTGCATTCAAAAAAATTTTTCATTTTTTTTGGCGACGTAAGAGAGAAATTTCCCAGGAATTGCTCATATATAAAGAAAATGTTCGTTAACTGGTGCCTGTTCCAATACTGATGTAGTCACCCTATATGTGTATGTGGATTTTGTGAAACCACGTGGTGTGTTCTTCTAAATTCTTTTTGCTAAATATTTATAGAGAAACCCCGAAACTAATCGACCGCAACTTTCTCGGCTGGCAAAAACAAAAAAGTTCTGAACCCGGAGAGCTCCGACGATTCGCGAAGCCAAAAACTGACCTACCCGTCGGCGGGCGGCCAGAAGCAGCGGCTCTGATTTACGGTGCGCGCACCCCGCGGTCGATACTCCGCAGCGCGGCGACGGCGGCGGTAGGAGGGCGAAAGTGAAATTCGCGACGAAAGCGCCGTTAGGGATGGGGTGATGATAGTATTGAGGGTAAGGGAAAGGAATCTTATGTAGAATCGTGCTTGAGGTTTTCTTTATTAAATCGATTATAAGGTGGTTTGGGAACTTAATTAAGTGTGGGAAATTACATCGAGAGATTTTGTTCTCTTACGGGATGATAGTTAGGGAAATTTACACTGCTGTGATGTTTGGTTCGCCTCCATTGGTATATTGCACCGGGTCACCAATAATAACCTCGATATTGCACTCAAAGCAATGCTTGACAATATTTTAAACAAACAACCCGCTCGATATTTAAATCCCGGGGTAGAAAGCCGTGTGCGCGCGGTAATTAAAAAACCTAATTTACTTTCGACAAAGAAACTTCGAGGAGAATAATCTGAAGTAAGAGGCAGAGAGCGCGCGCGCGCGCTCCTTTGAAGTATCAAATTGAAGTGAAACTCGATGATAGACGTTTTAATACGAAAAACAATCACGCTAAAATGCCCGGGAATATTCACTCACCGAAACAGAGTCGAGAGGTGCCGCTACACCGGCGAGAAATTAGGCGAAACGTCGTTACATTTTGCTTGGCTCGCGATTCAATGACGCTTGAAACACGTTATTATTGCGGGGTGGAGTGAATAAGCGAAGAAATATATTGCAATGCATAAAATGGCGAATGGGAAGCTTTGGAAGTTACGCTTTTTGAGTAAAAGTTAGTGGCGGGATAAGTTTATAAAATTTTCTTGAAATTTCTAATAGCTATAGAAAAATATAAAATATTGCTGTACTTCAACTGCGAATTTGAAAAATCACAACTTTTTGTATATTTTTATTACCAATCCAGCCATCAACAAAACAAAAACAACAAAAATTCTCTTATTTTCCTAAAAGAAAAAAAAAACAAAGAAAAAAAAACAATTTCTCTATCACTTTCTACCACACTGAGAGAAGAATATTGTTATTGTTAACATATTTATCTATTTGAAATACAACTATTTGACATGTTTAAGGATAAAATGTGATATTGTAATAGTTACAATATCTATATTAACTAATAGACATATTCAGATTTGAAAGTAGCTGATAGTAGAAGTTGTTGTAAATTGTAGTTTTTGAATCTAATAGCCAATTTTCTACCAGGATGATGTTATATAATAAAAAGGTTTGAAATAAAAACTCCATTTAGTTTTTTACTCCAACGTTTCGGACATTTTTATTGTTTATCCTGATGAGGGACATAAACAATAAAAATGTCCGAAACGTTGGAGTAAAAAACTAAATGGAGTTTTTATTTCAAACCTTTTTGTTATATACCAACATCATCCTGGTAAAAAATTGGCCATTAGATTGAAAAATTACTATAATAAGCATATTGTAACTATTACAATATCAATGTTCTCAGGTATCACATTGCAATTGTTTATGAGAACATGGTAATTTAACTGTTAACATGGCATTATAACTGTTACAATGCCTATATTTGGCCATATTTAAACATACGCACGTTAACAGTTACAATGCCATGTTAACAGTAAACAAATCCTTTTCTCAGTGCAGTAAAACCAACCCACTATTTTTCTCATTCTTTTTTCCTTAAAAAAAAGGGACACAGAACAAACATCGATTCGTCCTCATACAACATAACCAAAACTTCACTCTTCGACTGAGAGTGTAGCGTTCCCAGGCCCCCCAAAACACCCAACGACTTCCCACTGCTCTATAAACAGCGAACTTCACCGGCGGCGCATCCGCAATCTCCCGAAGCAGCGCGCGTCTGCGCCCACGCTCTGCTCCTGTCCCCAATTGGCTGCGATTTCGGCACTTAGCCGTGCTCACATGCGATGGGAAAGAAAGGCGACACTAATGGCGCGAGACGCGCAGCGTCCGGTCACTCAGTCTCTCACTCACTCTAGAGCCGTTGTGCAGGTGTGTCGCGCTGGGCACCGTTAGAATGTCTTATTGTCGCGGCTGGGAGATGTGTAAAGGTGAATGGTAGAAAAGTAATTTTTTTTAATGACGCTATGGGGGTTGAGGAAGTTAGTGGAAAGATTATGGAAGGAATTGAATTATAAAACGAATATGATTTTCAAACAGATCACCGTTTCAATGTTGGATAAAATACACACACACACACACACACACACACACACACACACACACACACACACACACACACACACACACACACACACACACACACACACACACACACACACACACACACACACACACACACACACACACACACACACACACACACACACACACACAGACACACACACACACACACACACACACACACACACACACACACACACACACACAATCGGTCATTCAATTGAAAACTTTTCTGGAAAGTTTATCGCAATGATAATTTATCAATGTAGCCTGGCTTTTAGCGCGCGCGACTCGACGCGAGAGAGTAGCGGATGCATCAATTTCGCTTTATAGATTCTATTTTAAAAATAAACTTCATGCATCTGTAATTGAATATATATAACTTTTCCATTACAGAATATATATGTATATAAATATATCATTTTATTATCGGGAAATAGAATTTACTCTCGCGCCTATTTATACGCGCAGAAAGCGAAAAACTTTCTTTCATAAATAAATTCCCCGCGCGAGTAACGAATTCCAATTGTATTCCAAACGAATTACTTTCGTTTTGTCTCGTCGAAATTCAATTTTTCACCACCGAGTATATAATCCGTTCCCAACAACAACTTTCGCGCTTTTTATTATTACACTGACGCACAGCGAAGCTCGGAGATCAGCTAGCGCCTATTACATATTAACACTTCTTCTTCTACCAAAGATCGCGATCAGTTTTCAACGAACTTGACGAACTTTCTTTCTCCCTCACCTCCGCCGGCGGCGCGGGGGAAAAGTTCGACGTATAACGTTGGCAGGAGGATCTTTTTATCCGACTGCGGCGCCTCGCGGGATTTCGCGATCTCCGCGTTCTGGAACGGCACACGTCTGAAATGTAAATGCGGGATTAAATTTTGCAACGGTTGTTAGCGCCAAAACAGTGAAAGAGAGAGAGAGAAAAGTAACGCTGAAATTTTCACGAACTTCGTCGCTGCCCTGGATATTACACACGGCGCTTGAAAACTGGCAAATATTAATTCCGCGTTGGCGGACAATTACACCCTATATACATAAAGTACCTAAACAAGTTAAGAGAGACACGAGACATAATGGAATAGAAAACCAACCCAATTTCGTTGAAGCCAGCGACACGCGCGTGATTCGTACGCCTTTTCGCGAGTTATATACACATTAAAAAAAATCTATCCTTGCACATGCATACGCACATTACTCCGTGCGCGTGGAAATAAAAAGCTCGAGTGGCCGCTGCTCTTTCTCTCTCTCTCTCTCGAAAAGGAGCTGCAGAGCGACCTGACATACATTTTTTCTGCAGCGCGTTTCATAATCTCGCGCTCGCTCTCTTTGAACGGATTTTAATTACTTTCCATTTCGCGCAGCCTTGAGCGAGCGAAAGAGCGAAGAATGTGTGCCGAGGTACGCTGATGCGCCGCTGCTTTTCTTTTCGGTGGAGGAGAGATAAAGGGTGCGTAGGCCGCTCTGCGGGAGATCGCGCGCGACCTTTAGGCCTTTTGTTTTCTTGGCGAAGGAGAAGGGGGGGGGGGCTGGAAACTATTATAGAAGGAAATTCCTTTTTTTTTTTTTTTTAATAAAAAATATGTGTGTTGGGAGTGACGGGTGAAGTTTTGAGAAAATTATAATTTCTTAAATGGAAGAACGTTTCTTTTTCATTTCGATTGTAATCTGTACCCTCCGGAAGTCACGGCGTATATCAATGAACACGTCAGATGCAAATTTTCGATTTGAATTTCTTTGAGAACCTCGGGTGTAGTTGTATATCTCCCGAAAAATCGAGATACGTGTCTTATACCCACGAGTATATAGAAACGTTGAAAGAAAAGGGTCAGGCGGATGCTTTGTGATGGTGATAAAGCCGGACTCCGAACTGACAATAAAACACGACGCCTGCCGTGACGTGACGGTTAAATAATAATCCGCTCGTATAGTCGGTTTACGCGGGCGATGCCGGTTTATTGTTCGAGAACTTACAGTTTCGAGTGTGACACACTCAACTGGGAAAATCGTATCGGCAGCTCGGCAATTTTAACCTACCCGATCGTTACGCAGCCTCTTATCCATCGGTTTGTAAAAGTATAATCCAGACAACAACCCTTCTCACCTACCCCTTATTACCTGCGTAACAACACCGCGCAACCCCGCCATTGTCAAGCCGCACCGAGTTTGCTCTTTTCATCCGGTACCGGGAGACCCGATACGGCCATTCGCGGTAATTCAATGCCGCCCCCGCGCGAAGCCCTGAAAATATACAGAGAGTTAGTTTCTGCGACATTGTGTCTTGCGGTGTGCCTGCGAGATGAAATCGAAGCCTCGCAGTCGCGATGGCAACGATTGGTCGATTCTTACGCTGCTGCGTACTCTGGATCTTGTGTTTTCTCTCTCTCTTTCTCTATTCGTCGAGCTGATTTGTTTTTTCTTCGTTCTGGTAGGTTCGTGATGCGGAGAATTAGCGTTTCGGTCAAATTGAATTGGGACTGTGTGGTATATATAGTGTAGGAACGGTTTAAATTTATTTCTATCGCGTTGTCGTGCTCGAAAGTGCAGTGCGGGAGCCTATTTTTAGTTTGAAACCTACTTATACTTAAGATATGGCCAATCTCTATTAAGATTCGATCGAAATACTTTACGATTATTATATTCTTGCGTAAACCTCAAGGAATGTAATCGTTTTAGCGTATGCCACATTTAATTAAGCCACCACTTAAATTCCAGGCTTATTGAGGCTCTCTAACCCACACTCGGCAGCCGCATCAATTCTCACGGAAAAGCCTTCCAGCCTCTCCGACTCCCGAAACCTCTTTCCTCATCTTATCGCTACACGCTACCTTATCTCTCTCTTCTCCCCACCGCCTGTGACACACTTTTTCTTCGGGCACAATGCGCCCCCTTTTTCGCGCACAAAGGCGCGATCACGTGTGTCTGTGTGGCTGTGTGTGCCCCGAACGCGGACGTTATTACGAATGTATAGAGACGACAAAGATGTGGGCGCGACGACGTCGGAAACGGGGGTAATTGCGGCTCTTTTTTTCGGCGGCGTGGGGATTTTCGGGTGAACTTAATGATGAGGTGCGCATACACGGCTGGGTATACGTTTTGCCTCCTTGTGATCGGATTAGCGCGAGTGTTTGATGATTCATGTGGATGATTAGCTTGAATTGTAGATATTTGCTCGTGTAAAACGAGTGTTTAATCGTTGGTTTTTGGTTTGTGTTGCAGGTAAGTACGGAAAGTTTTGGCTTGGTCAAAGAGTGGCTTTAGCGTAAGTTTGAAATCCCTAATCGATTCAATATTAAGTCATCACGGATTAACTTTTTTACGAGTTCAAGAAGTATCTCTGTTGAAGTAATCTTTGCAGTAAATTAAAGTCATTTAATAATAACACGCGACAGCATATTCAAATCGTGATCCCGAAATCTCTCCGACGACAGACCCCCCGGCAATATTAGAACATATCCACGCTTTCCACGACAGTATAACCCCGTCAAAATTCCGACTGACACGATTTCTCTTCCATTTTGAATATCGATGACGCAGTAACAGCCACTTTACACCACCGTGGCGCACTCACACTCGATATATCCCAACCGCAAGCCGAAAGTCCCGGTCTCCCCAGAAATAACCAAAATTCAAATCCAACCCCATCATCTCCCGCCCTCCCTATTGCGAATATAAGCCACCTCGTAATTGACGTCGAACGTCGGTCTAATCCCGGCCGATAATTGATAACGTCACGCGCGCGCCTCGAGTTGTCCTTTGGGATGATACGGGGATAAACGCTTTCTCGAAGAAGTTGAATATCCGTGTAGGTGTATATCTTGGAGGATTCGAGACTGGCGCGCGCGCGAGACGTGACGGAAAAGCGATACGTGGGGATAAGGTTACGCTCTCAAGCAGTGGTATAGTCGAGAAAGAGAGAGACACGCCTCGGGAACTGGATTACGAGCGCGTTACAGGGAGAGCTTTTTCGAGACACGCTCGTCTAACGGAATGTAAAGGGGCTTGCGAGAAGGTTGCGGGATTGATATGTCTGCGATAAGGTTGCGATCCAATGGAGATTGAGAGGTAGTTCAAAACGAATGCTGAATCTTCGTTATATACTGCCTCACGGGCTTCTAACAAGCCAGCCATTGTTCTTCATACCTCGTCTGTACGAACTTTGGTCTTCGTCGATCCTTTCCACGCCGAATTCAGCTCAACTCCAATCGATATAACAACTCTCTTCTCTCGGCTCCGCGAAAATCAGCGCATACCCGCATTGCCGTGGCGGCGGCGGTGGTCCCCTCTGCCTGGTACAGTCTGGGCTCGCCCTAATCCCCGGTTAACGAGCTGGGGATTACCCCGGGAGTAGTAGCAGCAGCCTCAATGCAAACACGCGACGTCGCGGGTCAAGTCGAGCTTGGGGCTTTGTTTTTCTGGTAGACGCGCGCGCAGTCGAGAGTCGAGTGGGTACATACAGGGAGGGATATGTAAGGAGAGCGGATGAAGTGGGCTTAATGGTCGCTCAAGAGAGCTCCGGTCGAATCGGCTCCTGTGATTAGCGGTCGTAGAGTTGATGTTAGCGGTGAGATAAAATACTTCCCGATGATGTCCAGGTCTGGAATCCTCTGTGTCTAGTTGTCAAGTCCAGTATGGTTCGGTCTACAGTTTCTACCGTACTTCCAAAAGACAAGTCCCGGTCAATTTGCGTCCTCTCTTATCACCCAGGACCACCAGGAGCAAACCACTCGTGAAGCAAGTTCGAGCCCCGCGGGCTACGCTCGCATACCAACTCTCCCAACAATAACACGTGCCTATACTCTCCTGCATAAATTGAATGTGCGCAGGCGCCCATAGCCTAGTTCTCGCTCGTTAGCGGTTCCCATTGTACTACGCGGGCATTTACGACGCGACGATTGGGCGCGCGTCCCCGTAGCCAGAAACTTTGCGTTCGTTAAAAAGTTCGCGTACCGTGTTCTCGCAAGTTTTTGGCAGTGTAGTATAGGACCAACGTCGCGGCTCCCGGCGATTATCGATCCGACGATGGCACGAGCCACGGCGGCGGGTATAGGCTCTATCTGAGGCCCGAGGAATAGCGTTGGCGTCGAGGACGAGGGGAAGGAGGCGGAGAATGAATGTCGAGTGGATTGCTCGAGGATGTGGGAATTAGATCTGCATGTGTATGCGTGGGAGCGAGCGGGGGAGTAAATCTTCTAGAAGTGGTTCTAGCGAAAGGCCAATTCGGATGAATATTGATGCGTGGCGGCTTCTGGTCAATTGGTAGAATGATTGTTTCGGAAATGTCTCGCTCAGGATCAATCTGGTGAACTGACTTCATCTTCCGAAAGGTCCAAGACAACTTTTTAATTTTCCGTTCCCGTCGGCTTTTAGTATCTCGATATATACACGAGGATACTCGGCCGTTATTCTATCAGTGCGTTCCGGAAATAGCCAGACAACGGACGTTATTTTATTCAGGCACTATACTCCAGCAGCCTCTCTCTCTGCCGAAGTTGGACACTTCGCTGCTGCTCGCCTCTCCAATTCAATTTTGACGGGCTATACGGTAGTTCAATTATTTGATGGTACGAGCGGCAGGTCGGTCAAGTCAAGCCCTTTTTTCCTTAATAATTTTTTGACGAGATCTTCTTGTATACTTTTTCTTTCTGAGTCTTTTGACAGCTCGATTGTCGGTTTCAACATCACTTTGTCGTGGATGTACAAAGGACACAAACATTATACCTGCGTCGAGTGAAAGAACAAACGACTCTCGAGCCTTCTCGGATACGCCAATCGAGCATCCAAAAATAACCGGTACGCCACGACCTACGCCACTCATCCTCCTCCTCTTCTTCTAAAACAAAAAGAACCACACCACTACCAACCAACCATCCAACCCCCGCACACATACACACTTCTCTGCAAGATGGAGGACCTCACCTTATCTCTTCTCTCTTTCTCTCTCTCAGCCTCAATATCGAGCCGGCGGTGTGCTCGGATTTGGGGCGCACCGGTGCAATCAAGTGCGGTCCGCTCGGCCAGATAACCGTGTTTACCGCTGTCCCTCTCTCTCTCTCTCTCTCTCTCTCTCTCTCTCTCTCAAAGCGTCGCGTTTCTCCATTTTTTCTACCTCCCTATAGCCGCCCCGGAGTTTTTTCGGGCTATCGATCCCCCGTCCGCCCCGAGAATTAGGGTTAACGGCTCGCGAGCGCGCGAATTTTGCTTTCGGCTCTATACGCCGCGCGACGGGGTAATAATGGAGTTGTCGGTGGGAGTTGGACCCGGTCCAAGCGGGAAGGATTCGCTCCGCTGGTACGAGGTGGTTCTGGATGTGTTGTCACCCCCCCTCGTCGCGAATGGTTTCCTGACGATGATGCGCTTCGGGAATTTTGTCAACCGTGGATGTGGATGTGTGTTTGTGTATAGGATGAGAGCCCTTTTCAGGTTGGTACTATATACACTTTTGATGCTTTGGGAAAGACGTTATACATCGCCTATTTGCCTCGGATGTCGGCGTCGTTCTTAATTTGCTTTTAGATATAGTTTTGAGGTCACGGGGTATGAACGAGGTAAACCGACAAAAAATTAAAAACTGAACCGCGTCGTTACACGGAGAAAAGTGTTATAACTTTTATTATAAGTATAATAAAAATTACTATACAACATAGGAAGAGTGGGATATTTTCACTTTATGCTGCATTTTTGTTATAACTATATGAATAATTACAACATTTTTAGTAATTTTTATTACAGTTGTTGGTTAAAAAGTATTACGACATAAAAGAAAAATTGCTATACAATATAGCAAAAACTGTGATATAGTAAAATTTAAAATATATTCTTTTAATTTTAGCCACCCATCATAAGAAATTTTGTTACCCAACATAGTAAAAATTGCCACAACTACAGTACTTTCTGCGTACGTCAAGGCGAGCACATGATCTAATCGAGGTTATGTACTCCATCAATTTAACTTGGCCTTGCTTTTAAGTAAGCAAAACTTTGAAAATCTCGATTCAATCATTTTATTTTTTATTATGTACATTGATGATGAGTATTTTTTGTGTAATTATAGTTATTTATTGTCATTATTCAATATTATCATTTAAGGGATTTCGTAACCACAGGTTTGACATATGTCAGTTCCAAAATTTTGTACTGAAGAATCCTAAGTGGTTAGCGTGTCCGATTATGGGTCTGAAGTTTGCATCGTTGGAATGCAACGAAATAATTTCATACAATTGATTAAAATTATTAAACAATAGAAATATCATCTAAACCTTTGTTATAAAATTATTTTATAACATAAAACACTAAATCTATACGTAAAATTAATGTTAATTAGTATAACCTTAAATTAAAATCAATTATTTTGTTATTTCGTTGCACTCCAACGTTGCAAACTTCAGACCCATGTCCGATTACCATGCTGAGGGTCCCAGGATTGATCGCAACCGTTGTCAAAAAAAATTTTATTTCTAATTTTAAGTTTACTATACAATACAATAAAATAAAATAGTACAATACAATAAAAGTCATCTCTAAGCGCTCTTCGCTCGCTGTAATTTTGGCGAAGCTTCGCACCACTTTTGTTTTTGTAACCTAGCAACCCATAACTCCCACCAACCTAAATCACGAATTAATTGATATAATAAATCCATCACTTTTTAAAATAGGATTTTCACATTAAGAATTCTATTAAAATGCAAAAATAGTTTAAAAAATGAAAAAAAAAATTAGTTTTTTGAAATTTAAAGTCAGCCATCAAAATGACTATGTTGTGTAGCAAAAATTATTATAATTTCGATATGTCCCACCGTTCCTATAAAATATAGTAATTTTTCTTGCATTTATAATAAAATTTATTATAACACTTTTCGACAATTTACCGACCTAAAAGTATAATATTTAACTTTTTCATTGTTTCACGTCGAAGCATCGCCGCCTCCGCGTCAGCTTGATCTATTCCCGGACGCCGAGCCGCATTGAGTTATGCCCCGGGAAAATTTCACCCACGCGACCGCAAACATTAAGGACCGCATAGCTGGCAAAATCGATACACGTCCGCTATTCTATTATCAATTCCAATCTAACAACTAAGTAATCGCAAGGAGCAAAACTTGAGCTTTGAATTAACCCATACCACAAAAATCACGTACCTAATTGTCACCGAGTGTATATAGAACGAAAATACGTACTGTAACACGTGTACACGACGCAGCGCATGTTCGTATATACACATACGATGAAAATTCGCTCGGGGCTTAATTGATTTGAGCGCCGGCGCTGCCTTTGGCGTAGCTCGCAGGACCGATAAGTGAGCGACGTCTATGGAGCTAATGTCGCCCCGCGTTTGTTTGGCTTATATACACGAGAACGGAGGGTCTTTGTGAAACGGTGATTATAAGAGGTGCTGGGCGTTGGCGTTGATTCGAGCTAATTATAAAGCCTCGCCCCGGGGGGCTAATCACGTATGATAATTTCTATGATGAATATGGATAAAATTTGAATTT
Organism: Torymus aiolomorphi; assembly: GCA_036365515.1. Classification (NCBI taxonomy): domain Eukaryota; kingdom Metazoa; phylum Arthropoda; class Insecta; order Hymenoptera; family Torymidae; genus Torymus; species Torymus aiolomorphi. Next base: position 33,665,995 of record CM070873.1, on the reverse strand, counting down.
TTGATTTATGACGATTCGAATTTAGGTGTCTAATGAGAATCGTTGAATGGGGTAAAAATTAATTGTGTATAACAATGTGTACTTTAGTTTGTGGATGAGACTGATGTGTAATCCAAACTATACGAAATTGAGTGAGCCGGTGCGTTTTAAAATACTTTCCGCGGTAACTGATCCGATCAGAACTTTGATAATCCGGTCGTAAACTGACAAACATAAAGCCGGGAAAGTTTGTTACGAAATTACCCGCAAATACGGTAAAATTCAATATAAACCGAGCGGATTTCGCAAGGTAAAATACACAGCATGTCGATATTTATTTATCAACTCGTCTAAATTGTGACATTTTCCCCGCTTCAGCGTTAAAATCAGGCTTTTAATTTCACCACAATTAATTCCCAACTTTTTTCATACACCACGTACGCTATCCCCTGCAATTAGTTATTAACAATGCACGCCTCCCTCGCAATTGTTTTCCCATTTCCCCCGGCATTCCGCCTCTCCAAGCTCCATTAATAACCCCGACACAATATCTCCGTCCCCCGGTATACCACGCCGAATTAAAGCCATCATCTCTCTGCAGCCGCCGCGCTGCCTCCGCGAAAATTCGCGCGCGTCTCCGTTGCCGTTGCGCGGCTGTCGCAATTGGACAATTGTCTGCCGGCCTATTTCTTCATCGTCGACGCGCTCGCGTGAAGCCGAAACAATGCGAGAAAGGCGCCCCGCGCGTAATTGCAATTTCCACCGATTAAACGATCGCTGAACCCCTGTAGTGTGTGATGCGTGCGTGTGTATAGGGGAGGAGTGGGTGGTGATGTCGGTGTGAAGTGATATTTTGATGCACAATTCTAATCGTACCGTAGTACACTGAGAGAAGAATATGTTTATATTTAACATGGTATTTTAACCCATTTCTTCCCAAGCGGCCATTTTATAGTCGATTGGTTTTTCGTCTTCAGGCGGCCATATTTAATTTTTGGTGAAAAATTTTTCAAATCTGACCTCGGATTCGAAAAGAGCAGGTCTTTGTACTTCAGAATATGTTTTTCTCTAATATTATTTTGTTAGTTTTAGAGTTTTTAGAGACAAAAAACCAATCGACTATAAAATGGCCGCTTTGGAAGAAATAGGTTAACTATTAACATGGCATTGTAACTATTAACGTATATTTTAATAGTTACAATGCCATGTTAAATATAAACATTTTGAGAAAAAATTTCTCTCGGTGTAGCTACAATTCTATTAAAAAAATCCGTCTCTTCCACGCGAAAAAAACTCGTGTATATTTATATATAAATTTAAAAAGCCGCACTTCGATGATCCTTTTAAACCGTCACTTCCGATCGACCAAACGCACGGCCAGCCATTCGCAGCTAAAAAAGCGAGCGCGCAATCACCGATCGAATATATAACGTATTACGTACGATATTCCGCCGACGGGCGGAGAGCGTTACGGCGGGGGGAAATGAGATCAGCGAGCGCGCGAGGCGCTTAAGATTCTCGCGCGGTTCGCCGGGCTGCTCACTCGCCGGGAATATCCGATGCACACTGTATATATACACGTAGACGCGAGCGAGCGTCTGGTGGTTTTTCATCGGCATTTCTTTTTTATGATATAATGGTAGATTTTAGTTTGTGCATGTGTTTTGAGAGACATAATAATCGGATGATATAGAATTATGAAGTTGATGATTGTTTATTCTTTTTTGTTCTCGGAAAAGAGACATTCTCCGCGATGTTTGCAGAAGGTTTGCTCCTTAATCTCCACATATACACGCCGAAATAAAAAAGATAAAGAGGAGCGTGTATAAGTATAAGCTCGCCGTAAGCGCACAAAGACTGGGCGCTGCTTCTTCTTTCGTGCTCTATGGACGGCCTCTAATTTCCGTAATCCTCCGTATTCTCAAAACTTTATTCTAATGACGTCAAAAATTTCGCCCCGTCACAATGAGCCTTTGCGCTTGCTTTTTTTCGGGTTTTCCTTTTTCGCCGTAAAAAGAAAATCGTTGACCCACATCTCGCACAGAGAGAGAGAGAGAGAGAGAGAGAGAGAGAGAGAGAGAGAGAGAGAGAGAGAGAGAGAGAGAGAGAGAGAGAGAGAGATAGAGAGAGAGAGAGAGAGAGAGAGAGAGAGAGAGAGAGAGAGAGAGAGAGAGAGGTTTGTGTGTTTGCCGCTTTGGCATACGAATGAAATCAATTTTGCGGTTGCAGGCTCGGTCTCTGTATGTGTATTATTGATTCTGTGTATACACGCCGCGTGGAAAGCAAATGAAGCAGAAGTTGAGAATTATTTTTTCGCATAGTCGGATGACGCGCTTTGTGGTTATTTTATACACTCACTGAAAAAAATTTCACGTTGTAAGAACTGAAAGTACGGCTCTGACAACAGTACTGTTCGGCTGATTTTCTTTCTGCTGAATTTTATAGATATAGTAAAATTATTCGTACAGTTGTGAGAGCTGTACAAGATACACTGAAAGCACTAATGTATAGAGTTTTTTTGTCGGAGCATTAAATAGGTTATGATTCGCCATGCATACACATTTTTCATTAAAATAATCTCGATTGATAAGTACACTGATTACAGATGAAATACGCAAACGCGGATTGCAAACATGCGGTTGATGTGGCCGGTCTCTTGACTTTTTTAGTTTATAACATGAACATTGACTTCGCGTTGTAGCGTTGTCAACAAACAAATACCGGTGGCAAAACTAAATCGTACTGCTGTCAGAGCTGTACAAGTACATTTCCCGCATCTGACCAATAGTGTCGTTACATTATACAACTGAATAGCTGCTTCAGCCGTCTGTAAGGGTAAATGAACACTATAAATAGTGTTAGTACAGCAAATCGAAACTATGGTTTCTCCAGCCTAAAATTTTTTTCAGTGCTGGGCAAGCGGCTTTTTCCCAAAACTGTACACGAACCAGCCGCGAGAACAATAGCTACATAAATCTTTCAACTCCGCAAGCGATTCGTCATATCAGAAGGGAAACGTTTGTAGATGTGTACCCGCGGACGTTGCAGTTTTTCGACTCCTGGCGCCCGGCCAGCAGCAGCGGTAGTCGCTATTTTCAGGGGGGAGGAGTCGCCGTCATTACGTAAAAATGAGGAACACGCGTAATACGCGAGGTATTCGAAAGAAGTGGCGTTAATTCGAACGGTTAGGGTCACTTGACTGGAATGTCGCCTGTACGATGGAAGTCGAGCATGTATATGTATACCGAGAACTGCCGCGCGCTGATGATGATTAAATCCCCCCCCCCCTCCGGCTGTTTCGCGGAAATAAAAAGTGCAAATTTTTCTCGACACGGTCATAGTTATTAGCCGTTCTTATATAGTATAGGTAAATATTTTGCCGGCCGAAAGGTTTCACACACGCCTTCCCTCATCTCCGCGGTTGTTTTTCCGCAGTGTGTGTATACACGCGCTCGCTCATTATGTGGGTCAGCGCGCACGCTGCACTTGTTGCTGAGAGAGAGAGAGAGAGAGAGAGAGAGAGAGAAGTCATGGGAAGGCGAATGCAAAATCCAGGGGTTTTTCCGGATGGAGAGTGTGAGTAGGTAAGCTAGGAGAGTTCTGCCCCCCCCCACCACTCGGCCACCGGCCGCCCTGTGCAGCGCTCTGATAGGTTGAAAGGGGGGAGGTGAGGCTCCGCCCACTTTCGAGAAGCTTCCATATGTAATGACGTCATCGAATAAAATTTATCCGTATTTTATTGTCACATTTTTGCATGACGGTCAAATGTTTATTTACGAGCGACCCGGGCGGCGGGCGGCGGGCGGCGGCGGCGGCGCGCGCGCGGGGACTAGCATCTTACCGCGTTGACAAGCTGGACGACCGCGGGGATGAGCTGATTCGCGCGGAGATGAGCGTATCATCGCGGTGGTCAGCTGATTTCCGCGGTCATTAGCATATACCGACCCGCGTGTAAGTATATTTACCGCGTTGATGAGCGGACTTTCGCGGGCATTAGCCTACCGTCGCTGGTAAGATATTTACCGCGCGTTTATTTTTTTCGACGTGACCTGCAGGTTTGATATGGCTCTAAATCAGTAAATGTATTTCGGCTATAGCATGCTATCGCATCTCTTCGTTGTTCCGATATTCGTAGTTGCCTTATCGCTATTAATTCTAAGAACTCCAGAGTATTTCAATTGTGTTCTCATGGCAATCGTTTCCTGACAACGACTCACAAAACTTAATAGTATTTCATGTAATTTTACCCGCTAAATCAAAATACTGTTTTGGTTAACTGAATATACAAACGATAAGAGTGGCGGCGTCGATGGAAACCCTAGATATAATAATTATTGAAGTGACTCATACAAAGGAGGCAAGACGAAGAGTATTTCACTCTTGCCAGTAACCCCGACACGGGCGACGTTATCGCATGCTGTGCAGGTTGAAACGTGCCTTCTCGTGCGAGTATTTTCCGGGCATTAGTCTATCGTCGCTGGTAAGATATTTACAATGGCATCATTGTTTTCAAAAAAGCTACTGAGAAGAGAGAGAGAGCGCGAGAGAGAGGGCGAGAGAGATGAGAGAGAGAGTTTTCGAGGTGGATGGCCTGCATCTATGATGTGACTCTAACTCAGTAAGTATATTTCAGCTGGCCCGACACACAACAGGATGTATAGTTTTATCTCGAGTGTGCTTCATGCGTCAATAAGGTCGTATTTTTTACGACACTGACCCTTGCACGTGTGTGCGTGTGCACGTTTGACGAAGCGTTGTTCCTTTTTCACATCTGGAGTGCGTGTATAGTGCCGCTAGTCTTTTCGATGCTCACACTTTTTATAAGATGTGTATTTTGAATCTCAATAATGTTTCGAAGCCGGCAACCCCTACACGGGCGACGTCATCGCATGCTGTGCAGGTTGAAACGTGCATCCCGGTACGAGTATTTTTCGGGTATTAGTCTATCGTCGCTGGTAAGATATTTACAATGGCCCCACTGTTTTCAAACAAGCTACTGAGAAAAGAGAGAGAGAGCGAGAGAGAGTAAGAGAGCGAGAGAGAGTGAGAGAGCGAGAGAGAGTGAGAGAGAGTGAGAGAGCGAGAGAGAGCTAGAGAGAGAGAGAGAGAGAGAGAGAGAGAGAGAGAGAGAGAGAGAGAGAGAGAGAGAGAGAGAGAGAGAGAGAGAGGAGAGAGAGAGAGAGAGACAGAGAGAGAGAGAGAGACAGAGAGAGAGAGAGAGAGAGAGAGAGAGAGAGAGAGAGTGTTCGAGGTGGCCTGCAGGTATGGCGTCACTCTAACTCAGTAAGTATATTTCGACTATAGCATGCTGAACTATAAACTCGGCTGGCCCGATACACATGATGTATAGTTTTTATCTCGAGGGTGCTTCATGCATCAATAGGGTCGTATTTTTTTTTATGATGCTGACCCATGCACGTACGTACGTGTGAACGTTTGACGAAGCGTTGTTCCTTTTTTTTTCATAAGATTTGTATTTTGAATCTCAGTAATGTTTCGAAGAAAATGTGCTCACGGGGTAGACGCTGACGTAAACTCCGACGAGAAGCTACACGGGCGACGTCATCGCATGCTGTGCTCAAAAAGGTATCAGATTTCAACCGTTTCTTGTCAACGGCTCCCAAAACTTAATAGTATTTCACGGAATTTTCCGCGGTAAATCGAAACACTGTTTTTGGTTAACTGCATATACAAACGATAAGAGTGAGGGCGCTGATGTAGCAAACCCTCGAAATAATAGGCCCATACAAGGAGGCAGGACGGAGAGTATTTCAGTGTTGCTCGGAGACGAGAGCAGAACAGTCATGTTTCGAATTAATACCAGAATTAATACCATATATACTTGCCACAGCCAAATATCAGAATATACACAGCATTTTTATTAGTTTATTCTCGTTAAATTTGCTATCTCGAAAGGACATAAGATTACAATAAATTGTTAAAATTTTTAATTCGACGAGGGATCTGGAATTCTTCCATTGTGCAACGAAATTTTAAGTGATCACTATGTCAGCGTTTGACTGTAAAAAACTTGTGAATATTATGCTAGAAGCATATGGGCTTTTAGCCTATAAAAAGTAAATCCTGAAGCAATTATGAAGTGGATTAAACTAGGCGGCCAGAATCTAAGAAACTTGAGGAGGCTTTCGCTTAAAAATGGAAACACTGTTGCAGAAAAACAAAGTTTTATATCTACAATTGGATTACTTAAAGGCATTCAAGGTAGATTCAAGCGTTTATTAAAGAGTGGTGCGGGATTGCGTGAAACAAGAAGTGACAGAGTAAAATGGCAAAATGTGGAGTCTGCTTTCAATGATCGTATTAAATCTGGAGCGATAACCAACTTTAAAAATTTAGATATAACTAGATTTATGAAAGATGCTCAAGCATTATTTCAATCTCAAATGAAAAATGTTTTGAAAAAAGAAGAGGCTCTTAAAGTGTATACTATCTTGGCAGCTGAATACATCATAATAAAAGCTGACAAAGAGATAGTAGAAATCAAGTATTTTAATACAAAGGCAGTGCCGATTTTACGAACGACGGATTTAAAACAATGGTTTACTGAGAATGTTCAACAGCGTATTGAAAAAGATATGGAAGAATTTCAGGAGAAAGATTCCGGCTGGACACTTCGACAGATTCTTAATTTATCTGTTCACATTAATAAATATAATCCGATGCGCGGAGGCTCATACATCAGTCTACCTCCGCAAATACAAAAGAAACATGCATGTATCAATGTACGGAATTTCGATGATGCATGTTTCAAGTGGGCAATACTGTCAGCTTTGCACCCTGTACATCACTCTGACCGAGTATCATCATATAAAGTCTATGAGAATGAATTGAATTTTAATGGAATACAATTTCCTATGAGTCCTAAACAAATTCCGAAATTTGAAAAACAAAATAACATCTCGGTTAACGTTTATATTTTAAAAAAGTCTAGTGGAAATTTTAAAATTTTGCCGCTTCACATAACATCATGTAAGAAGGAAACACATATCAACCTTCTTCTTCTACAAAACTATTACGTAGATGATGAGGAAAGTAAACAGGAGGAAAACTTTGAAGATGATTTATCGATATTCCACTATGTTTGGATCAAAGATTTATCGCGTTTAGTATGTACACAACTTTCAAAACGTAATGGTAGAAAATATTTTTGTGATCGATGTCTACATTATTTCAGAAATGATTCTAAATTGAACTTACATGAACAAGATTGTATGCAACTCAACAAGTACAAAGTAACTTTGCCTACACCAAGAGACAAAATTTTACAGTTTAAAAATTTTAATTATAAAGAAAAAGTTCCATTCGCCATATACGCAGATTTCGAGTGCCTTCTAAAAGCTGTGCAAATTGGAAATGCTTATCAAGAACATGAAGCATTTAGTATTGGATATTATTTAAAGTGCAGTTATGATGACTCCCTATCTCACTACAGTAGCTACAGAGGAAAAGATCCTGCTAAATGGTTTGCAGAGCAGCTGCAAAGTCTGGTAGAAAAAAAATTTGAGACTATCTTCAAGTTCATAGTACCAATGGAAACATTAAATTTAAAACAAGAACAAGCATTTCGAAATACAACATTATGCCACATTTGCGATAAACCTTTAGCAGAGAAGCGTGTACGAGATCATTGTCATCTGACTGGAAGGTAAAGTTAAAAGAAAATTAAATATGCTTCAAGCAGAAATTTTACATATTTTTTCTTATGTTTTTTTTTTTTTTTTTTTTTTTTTTCTTATGTTTTAGATATCGAGGTGCTGCTCACGAAGATTGCAATTTCAATTATAAAGATTCACATAGTATTCCAGTGGTATTTCATAATTTAACCGGCTATGACTCACATTTTCTCATAAAGGATATTGCCAATAGCTTTCCTGGACGAGTAGATCTTTTACCAGTGAATAAAGAACGCTTCATTTCGTTTACTAAACACATTGATGGTAGTGACATCAACTTTAGATTTATCGATTCCTACCGATTCATGGCATCATCGCTGGATAAACTATCATCATACCTCGAGGAACTTAGAATTTTGCGGCAAGAGTTCTCACGAGATGAACTATTAACTGAAGAGAAATTTCAATTACTCAAACGAAAAGGAGTCTTTCCATATGATTATTTAGACTCTGAGGAAAAACTTGAAGTTTCAAAGCTACCATCGAAAGATGAATTCTACAGTAAACTAAATAGCTGCCACATATCAAATGAGGATTATGAACATGCAAAAAAAGTTTGGACAGCATTTAATATATCAAATTTGGGCGAATATTCAGACTTGTACTTAAAAACAGATGTTCTACTTTTGGTAGAAGTATTTGAAAATTTTCGCGATAGCTGTCTGAAAGCTTACGGTTTAGATCCGGCACATTATTACACAACTCCAGGCTTAACTTGGGATGCTATGCTCAAGTATACGAAAATACAACTAGAATTACTTACAGATATTGATCAGATTATGTTCATTGAACGCGGTATACGAGGTGGAGTGAGTCAATGTTCCAACCGTTATGCTCGAGCCAATAACAAATATATGGGCAATGATTATGAAGTAGATAAGGAGTCCAAATATCTCATGTACTTTGATGTAAATAATCTCTATGGCTGGGCTATGCAACAATATTTACCCTACGGCGGCTTTGAATGGATTGATGATGTAGAACGAATAAATTTCAATATTCCGGATAATGCTTCAGTTGGTTACATACTTGAAGTGGACTTGGAATATCCAGAACATTTACACGATACACATAAAGATCTACCATTTTGTCCAGAGCACAAGAAACCACCAGGCTCCTCACAAGCTAAACTTCTTACGACTGTTGAGCAGAAATCGCGATACATTCTACACTATCGCAATTTGAAGCAAGCTCTAGAAAATGAATTAAAACTCAAAAAATTCATAGAATACTGAAATTTAATCAAAGACCCTGGCTCAAAGAATACATTGATTTAAACAGTAGAATGCGACAAACAGCTAAAAATGATTTTGAAAAAAATCTCTACAAATTAATGAATAATGCCGTTTTTGGAAAGACGATGGAAAATGTGCGAAAAAGAGTTAATGTTAAATTACTAACTAAATGGGAAGGTCGATATGGAGCAGAAGCTCGTATTGCACAGCCAGAATTTCAAAGCAGTACTATCATCGATGAAAATCTTGTTATTGTAGAGTTAGCAAAAACTGAAGTGTATATTAACAAGCCAATTTACGTAGGACTTTGTGTACTTGATTTATCAAAGACTTTAGTATACGATTTTCACTACAAATATATGAAAACGAAATTTGAGGACCGTTGTAAACTACTATATACTGACACTGACAGCTTAATATATGAAATAAGAAATGATGATATTTATGAAGTGATTAAGAGGGATATTGCAAATTTTGATACCTCGGACTATTCATCTAATAATGTATTTGGAATTCCACAAGCCAATAAGAAGGTTGTAGGATTAATGAAGGATGAGTGCAATGGCTGCATTATGACAGAATTCGTTGGACTACGTAGTAAAATGTATAGTGTACGCGTCAATGGCCAAGACCATATGAAAAAAGCTAAAGGTGTGAAAAGTGGAGTTGTCAGCAAAACCATCAATTTCGACGACTATCATCAGTGTTTACTAAATTCAACTACACAATACAGACATCAGTGTATCATACAGTCTAAAGCTCATGTAGTGCGTACTGTGAAACAAACAAAATTAGCTCTAAGTCCACATGACAATAAGAGATATCTCATACCAAATGAAACAGATACTCTACCGTGGGGGCATTATAAAATATATAAAATAGATGAAGATTGATTGTATGTATGTATATAATCAACTTTCATATATATATATATATATATATATATATATATATATATATTATATATAGTATATATATAGTATATATAGTATATATATAGTATATATAGTATATATAGTATATATATAGTATATATAGTATATATAGTATATATAGTATATATATATATATATATATATATATATATATATATATATATATATATATATATATATATATATATATATATATATATATATATATATATATATATATATATATATATATATATATATATATATATACTATATATACTATATATATACTATATATACTATATATATATATATATACTATATATACTATATATATATATATATATATATATATATATATATATATATATATATATATAATGAAAGTTGATTATATACATACATACAATCAATCTTCATCTATTTTATATATTTTATAATGCCCCCACGGTAGAGTATCTGTTTCATTTGGTATGAGATATCTCTTATTGTCATGTGGACTTAGAGCTAATTTTGTTTGTTTCACAGTACGCACTACATGAGCTTTAGACTGTATGATACACTGATGTCTGTATTGTGTAGTTGAATTTAGTAAACACTGATGATAGTCGTCGAAATTGATGGTTTTGCTGACAACTCCACTTTTCACACCTTTAGCTTTTTTCATATGGTCTTGGCCATTGACGCGTACACTATACATTTTACTACGTAGTCCAACGAATTCTGTCATAATGCAGCCATTGCACTCATCCTTCATTAATCCTACAACCTTCTTATTGGCTTGTGGAATTCCAAATACATTATTAGATGAATAGTCCGAGGTATCAAAATTTGCAATATCCCTCTTAATCACTTCATAAATATCATCATTTCTTATTTCATATATTAAGCTGTCAGTGTCAGTATATAGTAGTTTACAACGGTCCTCAAATTTCGTTTTCATATATTTGTAGTGAAAATCGTATACTAAAGTCTTTGATAAATCAAGTACACAAAGTCCTACGTAAATTGGCTTGTTAATATACACTTCAGTTTTTGCTAACTCTACAATAACAAGATTTTCATCGATGATAGTACTGCTTTGAAATTCTGGCTGTGCAATACGAGCTTCTGCTCCATATCGACCTTCCCATTTAGTTAGTAATTTAACATTAACTCTTTTTCGCACATTTTCCATCGTCTTTCCAAAAACGGCATTATTCATTAATTTGTAGAGATTTTTTCAAAATCATTTTTAGCTGTTTGTCGCATTCTACTGTTTAAATCAATGTATTCTTTGAGCCAGGGTCTTTGATTAAATTTCAGTATTCTATGAATTTTTTTGAGTTTTAATTCATTTTCTAGAGCTTGCTTCAAATTGCGATAGTGTAGAATGTATCGCGATTTCTGCTCAACAGTCGTAAGAAGTTTAGCTTGTGAGGAGCCTGGTGGTTTCTTGTGCTCTGGACAAAATGGTAGATCTTTATGTGTATCGTGTAAATGTTCTGGATATTCCAAGTCCACTTCAAGTATGTAACCAACTGAAGCATTATCCGGAATATTGAAATTTATTCGTTCTACATCATCAATCCATTCAAAGCCGCCGTAGGGTAAATATTGTTGCATAGCCCAGCCATAGAGATTATTTACATCAAAGTACATGAGATATTTGGACTCCTTATCTACTTCATAATCATTGCCCATATATTTGTTATTGGCTCGAGCATAACGGTTGGAACATTGACTCACTCCACCTCGTATACCGCGTTCAATGAACATAATCTGATCAATATCTGTAAGTAATTCTAGTTGTATTTTCGTATACTTGAGCATAGCATCCCAAGTTAAGCCTGGAGTTGTGTAATAATGTGCCGGATCTAAACCGTAAGCTTTCAGACAGCTATCGCGAAAATTTTCAAATACTTCTACCAAAAGTAGAACATCTGTTTTTAAGTACAAGTCTGAATATTCGCCCAAATTTGATATATTAAATGCTGTCCAAACTTTTTTTGCATGTTCATAATCCTCATTTGATATGTGGCAGCTATTTAGTTTACTGTAGAATTCATCTTTCGATGGTAGCTTTGAAACTTCAAGTTTTTCCTCAGAGTCTAAATAATCATATGGAAAGACTCCTTTTCGTTTGAGTAATTGAAATTTCTCTTCAGTTAATAGTTCATCTCGTGAGAACTCTTGCCGCAAAATTCTAAGTTCCTCGAGGTATGATGATAGTTTATCCAGCGATGATGCCATGAATCGGTAGGAATCGATAAATCTAAAGTTGATGTCACTACCATCAATGTGTTTAGTAAACGAAATGAAGCGTTCTTTATTCACTGGTAAAAGATCTACTCGTCCAGGAAAGCTATTGGCAATATCCTTTATGAGAAAATGTGAGTCATAGCCGGTTAAATTATGAAATACCACTGGAATACTATGTGAATCTTTATAATTGAAATTGCAATCTTCGTGAGCAGCACCTCGATATCTAAAACATAAGAAAAAAAAAAAAAAAAAAACATAAGAAAAATATGTAAAATTTCTGCTTGAAGCATATTTAATTTTCTTTTAACTTTACCTTCCAGTCAGATGACAATGATCTCGTACACGCTTCTCTGCTAAAGGTTTATCGCAAATGTGGCATAATGTTGTATTTCGAAATGCTTGTTCTTGTTTTAAATTTAATGTTTCCATTGGTACTATGAACTTGAAGATAGTCTCAAATTGTTTTTCTACCAGACTTTGCAGCTGCTCTGCAAACCATTTAGCAGGATCTTTTCCTCTGTAGCTACTGTAGTGAGATAGGGAGTCATCATAACTGCACTTTAAATAATATCCAATACTAAATGCTTCATGTTCTTGATAAGCATTTCCAATTTGCACAGCTTTTAGAAGGCACTCGAAATCTGCGTATATGGCGAATGGAACTTTTTCTTTATAATTAAAATTTTTAAACTGTAAAATTTTGTCTCTTGGTGTAGGCAAAGTTACTTTGTACTTGTTGAGTTGCATACAATCTTGTTCATGTAAGTTCAATTTAGAATCATTTCTGAAATAATGTAGACATCGATCACAAAAATATTTTCTACCATTACGTTTTGAAAGTTGTGTACATACTAAACGCGATAAATCTTTGATCCAAACATAGTGGAATATCGATAAATCATCTTCAAAGTTTTCCTCCTGTTTACTTTCCTCATCATCTACGTAATAGTTTTGTAGAAGAAGAAGGTTGATATGTGTTTCCTTCTTACATGATGTTATGTGAAGCGGCAAAATTTTAAAATTTCCACTAGACTTTTTTAAAATATAAACGTTAACCGAGATGTTATTTTGTTTTTCAAATTTCGGAATTTGTTTAGGACTCATAGGAAATTGTATTCCATTAAAATTCAATTCATTCTCATAGACTTTATATGATGATACTCGGTCAGAGTGATGTACAGGGTGCAAAGCTGACAGTATTGCCCACTTGAAACATGCATCATCGAAATTCCGTACATTGATACATGCATGTTTCTTTTGTATTTGCGGAGGTAGACTGATGTATGAGCCTCCGCGCATCGGATTATATTTATTAATGTGAACAGATAAATTAAGAATCTGTCGAAGTGTCCAGCCGGAATCTTTCTCCTGAAATTCTTCCATATCTTTTTCAATACGCTGTTGAACATTCTCAGTAAACCATTGTTTTAAATCCGTCGTTCGTAAAATCGGCACTGCCTTTGTATTAAAATACTTGATTTCTACTATCTCTTTGTCAGCTTTTATTATGATGTATTCAGCTGCCAAGATAGTATACACTTTAAGAGCCTCTTCTTTCAAAACATTTTTCATTTGAGATTGAAATAATGCTTGAGCATCTTTCATAAATCTAGTTATATCTAAATTTTTAAAGTTGGTTATCGCTCCAGATTTAATACGATCATTGAAAGCAGACTCCACATTTTGCCATTTTACTCTGTCACTTCTTGTTTCACGCAATCCCGCACCACTCTTTAATAAACGCTTGAATCTACCTTGAATGCCTTTAAGTAATCCAATTGTAGATATAAAACTTTGTTTTTCTGCAACAGTGTTTCCATTTTTAAGCGAAAGCCTCCTCAAGTTTCTTAGATTCTGGCCGCCTAGTTTAATCCACTTCATAATTGCTTCAGGATTTACTTTTTTATAGGCTAAAAGCCCATATGCTTCTAGCATAATATTCACAAGTTTTTTACAGTCAAACGCTGACATAGTGATCACTTAAAATTTCGTTGCACAATGGAAGAATTCCAGATCCCTCGTCGAATTAAAAATTTTAACAATTTATTGTAATCTTATGTCCTTTCGAGATAGCAAATTTAACGAGAATAAACTAATAAAAATGCTGTGTATATTCTGATATTTGGCTGTGGCAAGTATATATGGTATTAATTCTGGTATTAATTCGAAACATGACTGTTCTGCTCTCGTCTCCGAGCAACACTGAAATACTCTCCGTCCTGCCTCCTTGTATGGGCCTATTATTTCGAGGGTTTGCTACATCAGCGCCCTCACTCTTATCGTTTGTATATGCAGTTAACCAAAAACAGTGTTTCGATTTACCGCGGAAAATTCCGTGAAATACTATTAAGTTTTGGGAGCCGTTGACAAGAAACGGTTGAAATCTGATACCTTTTTGAGCACAGCATGCGATGACGTCGCCCGTGTAGCTTCTCGTCGGAGTTTACGTCAGCGTCTACCCCGTGAGCACATTTTCTTCGAAACATTACTGAGATTCAAAATACAAATCTTATGAAAAAAAAAGGAACAACGCTTCGTCAAACGTTCACACGTACGTACGTGCATGGGTCAGCATCATAAAAAAAATACGACCCTATTGATGCATGAAGCACCCTCGAGATAAAAACTATACATCATGTGTATCGGGCCAGCCGAGTTTATAGTTCAGCATGCTATAGTCGAAATATACTTACTGAGTTAGAGTGACGCCATACCTGCAGGCCACCTCGAAAACTCTCTCTCTCTCTCTCTCTCTCTCTCTCTCTCTCTCTCTCTCTCTCTCTCTCTCTCTCTCTCTCTCTCTCAGCTCTCTCTCGCTCTCTCTCTCTCTCTCTCTCTCTCTCTCTCTCTCTCTCTCTCTCTCTCTCTCTCTCTCTCTCTCTCTCTCTCTCTCTCTTCTAGCTCTCTCTCGCTCTCTCACTCTCTCTCACTCTCTCTCGCTCTCTCACTCTCTCTCGCTCTCTTACTCTCTCTCGCTCTCTCTCTCTTTCTCAGTAGCTTGTTTGAAAACAGTGGGGCCATTGTAAATATCTTACCAGCGACGATAGACTAATACCCGAAAAATACTCGTACCGGGATGCACGTTTCAACCTGCACAGCATGCGATGACGTCGCCCGTGTAGGGGTTGCCGGCTTCGAAACATTATTGAGATTCAAAATACACATCTTATAAAAAGTGTGAGCATCGAAAAGACTAGCGGCACTATACACGCACTCCAGATGTGAAAAAGGAACAACGCTTCGTCAAACGTGCACACGCACACACGTGCAAGGGTCAGTGTCGTAAAAAATACGACCTTATTGACGCATGAAGCACACTCGAGATAAAACTATACATCCTGTTGTGTGTCGGGCCAGCTGAAATATACTTACTGAGTTAGAGTCACATCATAGATGCAGGCCATCCACCTCGAAAACTCTCTCTCCATCTCTCTCGCCCTCTCTCTCGCGCTCTCTCTCTTTCTCAGTAGCTTTTTTGAAAACAATGATGCCATTGTAAATATCTTACCAGCGACGATAGACTAATGCCCGGAAAATACTCGCACGAGAAGGCACGTTTCAACCTGCACAGCATGCGATAACGTCGCCCGTGTCGGGGTTACTGGCAAGAGTGAAATACTCTTCGTCTTGCCTCCTTTGTATGAGTCACTTCAATAATTATTATATCTAGGGTTTCCATCGACGCCGCCACTCTTATCGTTTGTATATTCAGTTAACCAAAACAGTATTTTGATTTAGCGGGTAAAATTACATGAAATACTATTAAGTTTTGTGAGTCGTTGTCAGGAAACGATTGCCATGAGAACACAATTGAAATACTCTGGAGTTCTTAGAATTAATAGCGATAAGGCAACTACGAATATCGGAACAACGAAGAGATGCGATAGCATGCTATAGCCGAAATACATTTACTGATTTAGAGCCATATCAAACCTGCAGGTCACGTCGAAAAAATAAACGCGCGGTAAATATCTTACCAGCGACGGTAGGCTAATGCCCGCGAAAGTCCGCTCATCAACGCGGTAAATATACTTACACGCGGGTCGGTATATGCTAATGACCGCGGAAATCAGCTGACCACCGCGATGATACGCTCATCTCCGCGCGAATCAGCTCATCCCCGCGGTCGTCCAGCTTGTCAACGCGGTAAGATGCTAGTCCCCGCGCGCGCGCCGCCGCCGCCGCCCGCCGCCCGCCGCCCGGGTCGCTCGTAAATAAACATTTGACCGTCATGCAAAAATGTGACAATAAAATACGGATAAATTTTATTCGATGACGTCATTACATATGGAAGCTTCTCGAAAGTGGGCGGAGCCTCACCTCCCCCCTTTCAACCTATCAGAGCGCTGCACAGGGCGGCCGGTGGCCGAGTGGTGGGGGGGGGCAGAACTCTCCTAGCTTACCTACTAGTGTGGTCTCTAATTTTTGCGTAAAAATTACTGTGACAGTTTGGTTAACCTGGAACAATTGAACCGGTTAGAAAAAAATATACCGCGACAAAATTACAGCGAAATCCTGTCCGTGTAGAGAGTCAGTTAGGTTGATGGAATTTGTTGACGATTGTTTGTTTCGTACAATCGTACAAAAGGGACTGTTTTTCTAAAAGTGTAAAATAACATATATTCTCTTCAAAAATATGATTCAATCCAGTAGCTACCACGAACTGTATTACGCTCGACTCCGCATCATACACTTATTTTTACGCCTTAATTTCGAATTTGTATTCGCCGGCCGAAAGCTGCACACGTATACGTTCACACACGCGTGCGCGCGGAATGTACGTACTTGAAAACCGCAATTAAGAATGCGGGAACGTGCGCCCGAAATACTTATCCCACCACGGCCGCCGCTCTCGCTTAATTATTTCACGTTTTTTCGCTCTCCTGCACGTGTGGGTTATTGATGTAGCGTGTATATAAACCCCCGAAGTAGGGGAGGGGGGCAAAGATTTTATTAATATTCATCCGGAAAATCTTAACCTGGAACGCCACCACCGCCGCTCCACCAGCCGCGTATTATTGATCCCGGCTGACCTAATTAATACAATAGGGATATGCACAGTCGAATCAAAATAATATGTACCGCGCGGGCTGGGATATAGGATTGCTGTGTATGTGTGTGAGAGCGGGGTTAACTCGTCGCGAAATTCGTTTAAACGAGGTCTCTCGCTTAATATCGTCGATCGTGTAAGCGTAATTGGTTTTCATATGTAGAAATTTTATTCTGCACATGTACAACGATTTTTTTTTTTTCATAAATGCATTTACTATTATTTTTTTTTTTTAACAAGAGAAAACTCATTTTATCTACACGGAGAAAAATGGTGTAGGAAAAATGACTATATTTATAGTAACCGTGGGACAGACTTAAATTATCATAAAATTTACAATTTATAATAAAAATTCCAAGGTTTGAGTAATTTTTACTACGTATATAGCAATTTTTACTATAAATTGTAGTAAATTTTATGATAATTCGAGTCTGTCCCAAAGTTCCTATCGAATATAGTAATTTTTCTTACATTTATAGTAAATTTTCCTACAACATTTCTCTCAGTGTACTTCTTTATATCCGAATGCTTAAAAATGTGTACACGTAACACTGTACTAGGTATTCGACCACCATTACCTTCCCAAAAATATTATATTGCACCCGTACTTAAAAATGGTGTGAATTCACACGAATAAAACTGAAAAATCCAATCCCTTCTAACGTCCACACTTCACACTTACAGAATCCCACAGCCACGCTGCGTCGGTGACCCAGCCGCATAGCGCGCCCTTGGCAGGAACGTGAGTACGTCGACATCATCGTCGGCGCAGGTTGAATTGGACGAGAGGCGCTATAATACCAGGGCTGTTTCAGAGCAACCGGGACGAAGATGCGCGAGTACAAGATCGTGGTGCTGGGCAGCGGTGGCGTCGGCAAGTCCGCCCTCACCGTCCAGTTCGTACAGGGTATATTCGTCGAGAAGTACGACCCGACGATCGAGGACAGCTACAGGAAGCAGGTCGAGGTTGACGGGCAGCAGTGCATGCTCGAGATCCTCGACACCGCCGGCACGGTGAGTACCGTATTTTTTCTTCATACAATCGGCGATAGCTTTCTTTTTGGATATTTTTAGAGAAATAAGAAATGTGCACGGAGAGAAATTCTTTAGTAAATTTTACAAGGTACCATTGTAATTCTTTCACAGACCGCTTATATTGGCATTTTTACAAGAATTTTTTAGAAAAATTCGTAGGTTCCTTAAAAGACATCATATGTTTCTTGAAAGAATTCGTAGGTTCCTCAGAAAAATTCGTAGGTTCCCTATAAAAAATTACTATAGCACATAGTAAAATTTGTCACATTAGCAGTCTGTGAGAGAATTACAATAATACCGTGTAAAATTTACTAGGGAATTTCTCTTCGCGCGTGCGACCCGGTGGCTCTGATTTTTGTAGAACGGGTAAACGAAACCTGGTTTATATTTTTTTTTCTTCTTTTTTCAATGAAAAAGTATACGAGAGTATAAGACGAGCGAACACGCACTCTCTCGTCCTAATGAATTTCCGGTCGACGCGAAGCAAAATTAAAAAAAAAAAAAAAACAGGCTTCTCGAGCGAATTCAATGGATTCTCATTAAAAAAATCTCGGTCGCCCCGAGGCGCATCGTTGTATATACATAATTCTCCCGGAAAATATAGATATCTTGTTCGGCGATTGAAGCGCACACAGCTCTCTGTGAGAGACTCTCTTTGAGAATTAGCCTGTCCCTTTCCCCCCGGGAGCCGCGAGAGGTTTCCGGGGTGCGAGATCTTCGGCCGGGGGTATATAACACACGTTAATCTATCATCGGATCCCCCCTGTACACACGGAACGCGTGGGAGACGAGGTGGCATGAATGGATCGGCGGTTATGGAAAAGAAGAAGTCGCGTCGGGGGACTGCACGGACGTTGAATTATATAATGCCCGATACAGACAGAACACACAAGTATGTGCGCGGTCAGATTAAAGAGACGGTTATGATGGTTCTAATGGGAATTGTTTTTTAATTTTGAATAGCCAACGTTTTTTTACGTAGCTTTGGAGTGTAAAACTGAATTATAAGCTAACGATTTTTATATCCACAGGAACAATTCACGGCGATGCGGGACCTGTACATGAAGAACGGCCAGGGCTTCGTGCTGGTCTACTCGATAACGGCCCAGTCGACGTTCAACGACCTGCACGACCTGCGGGAGCAGATACTGCGGGTGAAGGACACGGACGACGTGCCGATGGTCCTCGTCGGCAACAAGTGCGACCTCGAGGACGAGAGGGTCGTCGGCAAGGACCAGGGCGTCAATCTCGCTCGGCAGTATAACTGCGCGTTCATGGAGACATCTGCAAAGGCCAAAATCAACGTTAACGATGTCAGTAGTATATACGGGTATCTAGATTGGTATAGGATGGAGGGGGAATTCTGAACGCTGCCAAGTTTTTTCACTTTTTTTTTCTTTTTTTTGTTGGAGATAGGTGGACGTGTTTTTGATCTTTATCTGGTACTTGTAAACACGGTTATCTGAGCAGTAGAAAACATATTTTTTTTTCCTTTTGTAAATATGTATAACTTTTTTTTAAAAATACTTGAAAAATAATGTTACGACAGCAACGGTCCCCTCTGCAGCTACAGGTCGACGCTCAATCCATCACGCGCGTGCACCAATTTCATACTGTTCCACAAACCTTACGTGATTTTCTTCGGAAAGCCCCCCGTCTTGGGGGGGAACTCAAATTACTCCGCACCTCGTGCAAACTTTTTATCAGTCGAGCACGCCCCCTCGCGCGTGTCTCTCTTCTCTAGCCGGCGAGTGTTCTCGACTGAAAAACTTTCTCGAGAGGGGTGTACGGTACGTGTGTGCATTGTCCGTCTGAAAACCGACAACAAGTGTCGCGAAGGAGTTATTTAATTTTCGCGTCGAGGCGGCGGATTGATGTATTGTGTATATTCGACGTTGGATGGCAGCGGAAAGAGACACTCGTACTGTGAATTTTTAAGGTTTAGGGTTGATAAGACGCGACTGCGAAGTCGATAGTGCAGAGCGTTTTCATATTTTTAAATTCTTTATCTTTCTACTGATAAATTACATGATTATATACGTTCCTGGAATAATAATGTGTTTACAATGTTATGAATATAAACGAAGAGTTTTTATGAAAAAATCACATCGAAGACGAGGGGTCGATGACTGAATGAAGTCCAATATTCTATCTAGCTTACCCTACTTGCATACTTAATTTGATCAATACCGCTCAGATATAATGTGTCTACTAAATAATTCATTATTTGCGCTTTATAAAAGGAATATTTCCACCTTATTTTTGCGCTTTTGCATAAAACAACTAATAAGCGTTCGTTCCTCCATCTTTTATCATCGTAATTTCCCTGTTTAAGAGAACCGAAAATTTTAACAATGAATTTTTTTCTCTTTTAGATCTTCTACGATCTGGTGCGACAAATCAACAAAAAGTCACCGGAGAAGAAGACGAAGCAGAAAAAGAAAGCTCTGTGCATCATGCTGTAAAGTAGCGGCGGGGCCTGTGCCGTGTGTTCTCGCGTTTAATCAAGGAAAAATAAAAAAAGAAAGGAACAAAACTAAAAATACAAAGAGCAGAACAAGATAGAAGAAGCGAGAGAGAGAGAGAGAGAGAGACAGACAGAAAGAGAGCGCGCGAGCGAAAGAGATTGAAAGAGAGCGAGAGAGTGAGAGAGCGAGCGAGCCGAGCGCAAAAAGTTATAAATAACAAAAAGTCTAAAAAAACAGGCAAAAGAGCGAGAGGGAGATAGGCCGACGATACCAGTGCGTCGGTCCAGGGTTTCGCGAAACATATATACAGACATCCCGTACAGCTGAAGCAAGAGCAATCACACGCGGAGAGGCAGAGAGACAGGCGCGCGCGACAAGGGGGGCACACGACGTCGTCGCCAGGAACACACATATGTATATGCGCTCGCGGTGGAGAAAGAGGGGATGAGGAGGAAAAGGTGGAGGAAGAGTAGGCGAAGAAAAGACACACACGCGTTTCATGAATATACTTGTATATACACGCTCTTCGGTGTCCGGCCGCGTAACGGCGCACAAAGACTAGGGCGAGAAGAGAGGAAAAGCGGGACGAGAGCATTTTTTTCACACGCGTATATCATACAGAAAGAGAGAGAAAGAATGAGAGAGAGCCACGCCCGGAGCCGCGCGAGAGACACCTTTTGCGTTCTCTTCTTATTCTATGTTTTTTCGAACTAGTTTTTCCTTTTTTTTAAAATCATTATAATTATTATTATAATTAATTATTAGCGGGGAGGAGATATTAATTGGAAGGAGAGACCGAAAGTATGTGCGAGTGAGAGTGAGGGAGAGAGTGAGGGACTGATGGAGCGAGAATTGATGGGATAGAGAGAAAAAAACGACGATTTTTTTCCAATGTGTAGTAAGGACAGAAGATGCATTAATGACAATGATAATAATAAAGAAAAAAATTCTAACGAGAGCGAGAAAAAGAAAATAAGACAGTATGCGAGATTGAACTATGAGAGTGATAAAAAGAGAGAGATGGCGAGTAAGAGAGTGAAAGAGAGAGAGTCTATGGGATGGAAAAAAGAAAAGGGATGAAAAGAAAACGCATATAAAAAGGATGTTCGGAAGTG
The DNA here is from genome assembly GCA_036365515.1 of Torymus aiolomorphi. Taxonomy (NCBI): domain Eukaryota; kingdom Metazoa; phylum Arthropoda; class Insecta; order Hymenoptera; family Torymidae; genus Torymus; species Torymus aiolomorphi. Next base: position 33,644,261 of record CM070873.1, on the reverse strand, counting down.
CGCGTGCGCGCGGCGGCGGCGACGACGGCGCCCACCAAATATCACCGCGACCCCTCGGGACTACGCGAGCGTACCGCGCGCACACCTCTCTTATATAATATAACAATTACACATAGACGACTACATACCGCGAGGAAAAAATGCAAGACAAAAAATCAATGATGATTATTAATTATGAAGGCATCAAAATATTCATAAGTTATCGATCGTTTGTTTTTTCTCAATCAATATATGTTTTTCTATATCTCTCCGTATTAAAAGCAAATAATAAAATTTCAGTAAGTGTTGAAAAAAAAAATCATACGAGAATTGAAGTTGAATTGTGTCGCACTTGGGTGTCCTTCCCTTGAACCCGCCCTCCCCTCTCTCAAAACCCACCCAGACCCCCTAAAACCCCGAGACTCTCCGATGCAGATAGAGTAACCCCCTCGATGAAGGCTTTCGTCTAGCGAACTTTAAGTCATCTACTTGTTTAAGTGCCTTTTCTTTTGAACGAGGAAAAAAAGAATGCTAATAAAGATTTTTGCGTAAGATTTCTTTTTTAATACATCGGTAGTTATGTAATGGATAGAAACTTATTCATTTTAAATTGTATTTGATAAGTATGTAGGGTTTAAATAAGTTTTAAATGATTTGCATTTTTGTTCTTATTTTTTTTTTTTTAAGGAAATCGAGTGGAATATTAACCATAGCTCAAGAAGCATCTTTGCCGAAGACACAAAACTAGGGATCTAGGCTTTTTTTTAAGAATTAAAACATTATTCCGTCTATGAATTTTATATAATGCAGTTTATGCTTTAGTTTGTATTGTAAAATAGAACAAACATTGAGATTCGCTGAAAATCGCTCATGGTGTTTACTTAATTTTTCACAAGGCAAGATGATAACGACAATGAAAAGTCAACTATTGTGGATATAAATAAAAGTATTTAAAAAAATATTCAAATTATTGTGTAGATGAATTTTGGTGTTTTGCGTAATCCCTGTATTAAATTGAAACCTTAAAATTGTAATTCATGACACTTCGATTTCATATATTCAGTGTAATGGGAAAGAGGTAACGGAGCAAAAAAATTGATTAGAAATCACGTTAATGGCATTCCGAATAGATTTGTTAGTAGCAATGTTTGTATATTCTTGTAAGATTTTCTTGTTTCTCATCTATGCGTATCTGAGTAACTTTAAATGCTACTATAATTACGTACAACATTAAGGCCTTTGTATTAAAAAGAATTTCATAAACTTTTGACGTTAATGCAATCGGTCTACTTATTAAAAAACTACATCTTTGTTCCGAATCATTACTTTTTTCACAAGACAATGTGAAATTGTTACACAAAAATCCTTAAAAAACCAAGAAAAGGTAGCAAAAAATATATTCAATTTTGATGAAATTCAAGTTCTATAAATCTTAACAATGTATAAAACACATAAGATTAACAGATTCTTTTATACATCTTTTTCATAAGTTTTTTTCTACAAATTATCAACTAACAAGATTAACATCAGAACATTATTTAGCTTACTGTTTACTTATATTATTAGTTCACTCTTGTAAAGAAGACATACTCTACGACGTGGAAATATATAGACCGAGAGCTTTACAATTTAAAAATCTAGACTTACGGCATTTTAATTCCAGAGTAATTAACTACAATCCAGTAATCAATTAAACATTTTAATCTTTCTACGTTCATCATCGTGTTTAAAAAATTAAACTCGCGAATAAAATATCCTGTTATATTATTTTTTTATGGATTATAGATAGTTTACAAGACCAATTTTCGACATTCAGTAAACGTATTTATATTATAGTGCAGTAAAACGAGCAAATTCCAAAAGGACGAATAGTGAAAACGAGGCTTATCGTTTTTGACAAGTTTACATACAAATTTTAAACTATACATATAATATACTATACATAATGTGTTCTGCTTGTTATTAATAATAGTTGTGCTTGTAATTGTGAGCTGATTATTTTAACTCTTTGAAAAACTAGGATTTTTCTGAACAGTTAAAATAATCAATTTATAATCTGCATAATGATTTGTTAAAAAAATATGTAAAAAGATATTGCAATAATTTAAATCTAGTATAATAACTTGTAAAAATAATAAAATCAATTTTTGGTCGAAATGCTTCTTCCGTAATAACAAAAATTATCCATATCACCTTTGAAATCTTATCCTTTCAGTTTTATTATTAAGGTAAATAGCATTGCTATTGATGCAATCATTCATTCAGTTTTGACGATTCCGTATAGGATCTAAATTATCATAATAACAGTACAACTGGAGGTTGAATATTCGAAATTAAATCTAAGTGATAGACAATAAATATTTTTATAACAAAATCGAAGAAAAAATCAGTTAGGCAAATTTTTTAGTAAAAATGTTTCGAGTGTCGTAGAAGCCAACTTTTTTTTTTATTTCTATACACTATGTCATATTATATATGTATAATCCAGCACTTTGGAATCTCACTGTATAACTACAGGCAAACCTCTGCATCAAATACTTCCACGAAGTTAACTTATATATATCATATGAATTATTAAGTTTATATTGTTAAAAAGAGTGTTATCATTTGCTAAATACAAAGAATTAGTAAACTAATGAATATTAAATGTATTTACCTGAAAAGCAATTTTTACGTACACTCTTCTATAGTGTAAGATCCAATATGTAATGCGGGTAGTAATTTTCTTTATTTGACCATAAGTGTAAAATAAAGACTTGTCAAGAGAAATGGAGAAAGAAAAGAATATTGTATCGTAATAAAATTGCTATCTGGAGATGCAGAAGTTTTATTGTAGATCTCATTCACACGACCCTTTACACTACCTCACCAGTCACACATTAATTACTGTGCACAGATATGCAACATATACAACCAATATTTGAAATCTATGTATAATGGTCAAGTATCCTAGATATAACTGTATATAATTACGTCACAGTTTTAAATGATTGCAATCTGGATTCATAATAATAAAAAATAAACAAATCTCTGATTTACATCCAGATGAATTTCTGTAAAGCTAATTTCTATAGATTTTTTTTGTAAGATTGCTGTCATTGGTACTCATCATAACTAATAAGGAAACTATTGTATTCTTTCTTGTAATGGAATATACAATTCAGTCAAATACTGCTATAGAAAGGTAAGTTTGTTTAACAGAAGCAATACAGAAAGGGTAACTTTTAAATAACTATAAATTTATTAAACGTTGATAAAGTAATTATAAGTTGCTGGTGTTAGCCATTAAATGATGTATCTCCAATTGCTAATTGAAATATACCGTTTAGCCTACATACTGTGTAGTGTAATGCTTTGTTTGGATTTAGTCCTTATTAAGCTTTTGTGAAGAAGTTTGTTACTTTATGTTAATTTAATGACCGGAATGGTCCAGTTGTCCGCCAGGTGTGTATGGATAGAAAACAATACACCAGATTAAGTTTAGCCGACGTTTCGAGCATCTGAATATGCCCCTTCAAAGGTTACATCTTTAAAATTATTCTAGGCAGTCTGACTTCTGCCAGTCAACATAGGTCCTCTGTTGACTGGCAGAAGTCAGACTGCCTAGAATAATTTTAAAGATGTAACCTTTGAAGGGGCATATTCAGATGCTCGAAACGTCGGCTAAACTTAATCTGGTGTATTGTTTTCTATCCATACACACCTAGCGGACAGCTGGACCATTCCGTTCATTAAATTAACATATTATACACTTCCGCTGTCATTCATCTCCTCATCAGTCAATCAAGTTTGTTACTTGTTCTTTTAGTACTCGGAATTAAAACGTATACACTGTAATTACCAATGAGGATGAAGGAAATGTTTATCTATTAAAAAGAAAATTCGTAAAGATAAAAGGAAAAACACATTTAGCTTCATTTACATATTAATTTTATTAAAATTAAATTAATCATGAAGTATATATAAAGTTCTTAAATTATTTTGAAGAGATTATCTTTGAACATCGAAATGTATAAGCAACGTTTAATTTTTTTTTTTCAAAGAAAAGATTTTCCTTCTATTATTTACTACCACCACAAATAAATTTGTCGATTATTTTAAATATATATTTACACGAATCTTTCCATTGTTCTCCAGCATATAACTTATTTAAAATATTAAAATTTTTTTTTTCAAATTAAACATCTTTCAAAGAGATTGCAAATTTGTAATCGAAAGGTACTTAAGATTTGTAGATTTCTTTAATAACTTTTATAATAAAACAAGAAATTCAATTTCAAAAAGTATTTTGAAAAACAATATTTTTAAAACTTAAGTACAAAACATGAAAAAAATAGATTGAATTTGCAATTAAATTCCATATGTCGTGAATATATGTTTGTGAATTTTACGAAACGCAAATACATTTTTCCGACAGAAAAGTAAGCCTTTGGCTGCAATCAATATTTCATCTACGTTGATAAAACAGTCATCTGGTAACATCTCGACAGGCTTCTTAAAATTTCGACATCTCTTCTTTATTTTCTACATCAACAGTAAATAATTCTTCACAATGCAATACCTTACTTCTAATTAAGTCGTCGTTTACAAATTGTGACCCTTCGACTTCATGTTGTAACATTGAAAATATATATTCCTGTTTTATTCTCTGTAAAAACAAGCGCACTATCACAGCATCAATCGATACTGTGATTTTCCAAGTGGTAATTTTTTCGCAGGCTCGCCAATCGTCTATCGACGAATCGAAAGTTCCTACGCCACAACAAAGACACAATAATAAAATCTTTCATATACGGCTTATCAAACGACTTTTCTTATACAAAGTTTGTTCAATTATTGTCTTCCAAGAGAGTCTCTAGGTAATATCTGGAATTTACAGTAGGAGATATTTACAGAAGAATTAAGTATAAAAATGATTCTTATTGCCAATATATAAAATGACAACGTCTTTTTGCACAAGTAGAAAGAATGCATTTGATAATGAGTAAACTAGAAAAACTAAAAGTGAATTAAAGTATAAATACTGTTCTTATCGAAACATATATTTGCCTCTGGAGCGCTCCCGCGATCCTTGATATTTTAAATGTAGAGCTCCGTATTTTATCTTTTTAAAACTTACATACTTGCAAAATGCATCTTCTCAAGAAAAACTCGTATCACTAGAAAAAACCCCTTTTCAGGATCATCCCAGGAAAAAAATCCTAAAAACGGCTTTATTCTCTTGCTGCGAGGATATGCTCCTACATAATAGTTTATTCTTTATAACTAGCGTAAACCTAGAGAAAACCTAGAGACTCTTCGAAGCGACAACGAACGAAACCGGCCCACACTGGCCTCCTTATAATGATCCGTTCACCAATCACCGTCCACCTCGGCAGATGGGCCTAATCTCTTCAAACGCAGAGATGGCCGGTGAAGTATCGCATGATAGTCAACGCGGCGGCGGCGGCAGCGGCGGCCGACTTGACGACGACCATAGGTAGCTCGCCGACAGGCTGGCCAATCAGTGCCATCGCCGAGCTCGTGACGTTGCAACAATTGTTCGTCGCCGCCTCCAGAACCGTAGGATAGTACTCGTTCCAGAACGCCAGAGCCTGATAGTCGACGGCCCCGTTGTCGCTCATGTCGATGTTGCGCTCGATTATCAGGATACCCGGGCTGCGCTCCTGGTAAGGTTCCCACTTAATGGTCGGGAGTGAGGGATTGCCCGTGCGCGCGAAGGTCGCGAACATGGACATCATCACGTCGGCCATCTTCTTGTCGGCAGCATTCCACTGGACTGTGGGCCCGGCTGAACCGAAGCCGTACGGCAGGCCCCAAACAAACGGCAGCTCGAACATGTGAGGCACACCTGCCCATTCGGGTACGTCGCGCGTCACTGCCTGGGTACGCGCCCGGTAGTCGAACCTGTAGACGAACGCCTGCATCTTCGATCGGTGGCTGTAAACAAAAGTGGGAAGTAAGTAGAAAGAAAGAAGTAAAAGAGGTAGGTACATTCGAATAAGCTCAATTTAAGAGTAGTACTATAGACACTGCTCTCACAACAGCTTGGTTGTGTTTAGGTATTAAGTCTAGCTCCATTACCAAAATCATAGATAAACCTAAATCACCTCGACACTTTTCCGGCCAGTTGGGTTAAACCGGCGGCGTAGTTTTTCTCTGTCTGTAGGTCGAGATACCTATCCCTCAACACCTTCTGGTCCCTCGTGGTTGGATGTGGCTTGTAAAAGAAGAGCACCGCCTCAGAAACGAGCTCGGGCCTGAGCTCACACGTGCTGTTCTCGTCGGCGGGTACAACCGCGGCTAGGCTTTCGTCCCGTATCAGCTTCTCGAAATCATGTACTGGGAGCCGGCCGTCCGCATTATTGTTCTGCATGCTTTCGATGTAGGCCAAGGCTTGTTCGTTGTTCGTGAAGCCCGTGAGCAAGGGTACCGCGTAAAAGTCCTCGGATTCGACGTCACGTGGATGGAGAGGTAGGAACGGACCTTGCGACGAGTTGTTGATGTCGCCGTCAATTATGGGACCCCAGGTCTCTATGTGCTGGGTGTTAAGGATCAGCCGCTCGATGTCCACGTTGCGCAGACAATCCATCATGTCCGAGGTCTTGCGGTAGCAGCCGAATCTCCCCGCCACCTGTGACATGAGACAATTATTTATTTGAGTATCTAGGTACTATATAGGTATATACCTGACTACACTATACGAATCCGTTTGAAAAAGTACTTATCCATTGTAACCTAAATGTGCACACAGATCAGTATGAAAAGTCTTTTTAGTAAAACTTACGTACTACCAAACAATTTAGGAAACGGTTCCTTTGAATACCTGAATATACCTACATTTAATTACCCAATACTGGCAATACAAATAAAGAAGGATGACGAACCTCTTCAACGATCGGCACCTCGTCCTTGGGCATCCTGACTGAATTGATGGCATCACCGCTCATAGCGATGGCCTTAGCAAACTTTCCTCGGCTGAGGGGGCTCATCATGTGCAGGCCGACGCTGATGGCACCGGAGCTATGCCCGTAGATGATGATGTTCGAAGGCGAGCCGTCGAACAGCTCGATGTACTCCTTCACCCAGTCCAGTGCGGCGATCTGGTCGAGCATGCCGTAGTTACCCGGCGCCTCGGCGTCCGTCGTCGTGAAGAAACCCAGGATGTTCAACCGGTATGCCACCGTCACTACGAGAACCTGAATTTAATAGGATTCGTTGTTAATCTAGGTTTCGTTTTGCTGTAATTATCTACTGTTCAATTATTCGAGTTCTTTTTAACGAATTGCTGTTAGTAATTTCCTACAAATCGATAACAAGTCGCAGAAAAACCTAAAAGCAAACATTACCCACTCCTTTTTACGACTCGCTAATTAGCCAACAGCCGGCGCAACCGTCATAACTCCGTCGGCATGTAGGTCAGCCGCGTGTCTACAAAAGGCCTCCTTTAAAAGAAAAACAAAGCGCACGAAAGGATAATTCGCGGAGGAGGATCGATGCGCGCGGAGTAAGAGAGACGCGAAGGTCGGATATCCTACTATCTGAGAGAGAAGGTCGGATAAATAAATCAAAACCGCAATTGGGCATCGAGTTGGTGCGCGATGGGAGTGGCTGCGAGGTTCTAAAAATACGAAGCCTTCGAGGATGCGGAGGAGGAGGCTTCTTCGACGGAGGTGTCACTCTGCTGATGGACAAGTACGTGGTTTCGAAGAAGCGCGGATTAAGTATTGATGGCTCATGGGTATTTTTGTACTCTTATACGTCTCTTTCTGACATGCATGTTCGAAGGGTTGACGTTAAAAACACAGAACACGTGAAAACACTCTAACTTTTTAAATTTAATATAACTATTTGAATTTTCTTTAATGTTTTATATCTAGTTATGATTCTTGTAAATTAGATAAATATTTATTCCAGCAAATGTTTAGGAATTATACTTTTTAATTCTGAATTCATTATATGATCATTATAATAAGTTGCCGCTTGAATTGATTTCGCGCCGACATTGTACACGCGTCCACAGAATATCAGTATTATGAGATTGCCTGACACAAACCAAGCTATATTCTTCAACACATTTTCTAAAAAGCCTTACTTTTAGATATTGTTATTGTGTATATCTATCGCGTAAAAAAAATTATACAGGTTATACGTCTTTCTTACTTGAATGAATCCTTGGGGGGGGACTTGAATTTCAAGCAACTCTCGCATCAGATAAGTAACGTCGAGTTTCTTGAAAATTTATGACACGCGTCAGGGGCCATTACCATAATCACGCACGCGTTCGATACGTAGTAATATCAAACCGTGGCAGTTCTATCACTTCTTCAACGAAACAACAACGATGTTTATTTATAATGACTTTTTAACCCTTGAAAATTACCCATACTACATTTTTGCAAATTTCTGTTGACATCCGAAAACAAAACGCTTCTCAGTAACATTCCCAAGTTATACTTATCGCAAAAGTCGCGCGGGCATGCAAAAAGGTAGTAGCAATGAGTAGCGACGGGGGTGGCGAACTTGACCTTCTGCTTGGTGACGAAGACGGAAGCATCCCAAATTGCTGGCGTGCCGGTGTTGAAGTCGCCGCCGTGGAACCAGACGAGCACCGGCCATCCCTCGGGCGGTCGATTGCCTGCGCATAAATTAAAAGAGCCGCCGGTTAGACTTACGTACAAGTGCACACACACACACACACACACACGATCGATTTCTTCTTTCTCGAGGTGGTTGGCAATTAGGGGAATCCCCGCGTGGGCAAGGTTACAGGATTGTTTCTGCGACTGCTAAGTTTGAATTTTAAATTGGACGTGGTTTGTTAGGATTCGGCTGGAGAACTTTTCACGCTGAGATTTGGTGTTTGTATATGTTGTTGTATATTATTGTTCCCTTTGGTATGCTAAAAAGTTTCCACTGAATTTTCGGCGTGATTTCACGGTGTGCTTAAAAACTTTCTTTGATACACGGACGTATCTTATAATGAATTTATGACATACAAAAACAAAAATCAAACAGACAAACTAGAACAACTTTTCGTCCTTGCAAATCGACCGACCCCCTAAATATCGTGAAAAAGAAAACAGCAAATTAATTTCCCTCCGCACGTCTCTTTAGTTCACGCTCGGACTGACCTATGCCTGACGTGCGCTCCATGCACATACACACACACGAAAGGTTTTGGTTTCTGATACAATATTCATGAGCAGATTGTTAGAGCCGCGGATCTTATCTAGGATAATACGAGAAAAGTTTGTTTAATTCCGAGCGATTCTATCGCGCGTGATTAGGATGACGAATGGAAGCGAGATACGGTCATTTGCCGTGTGATTTGTTAGTCATAAATTAGGGTAATTTTAACGGCCGCGGCCTTCTTTTTTCATAAATTGTCTGCATCGGTGGTATACTGTTCTCTTTTTTTTTCGTATATTATAGAGGTCAATTTCATTACCGCGGTATAATTGTATAATTGTTATCGTTGCGGCGGACTTTGAAACTATACACAGGTACAGGCCCGAACTCGAAAAGCGTCGCATGATGTTTGATGGAAAAAGAGGGAGAATGAAATTAGGTTGTCATGCCGTGCAATATTTAATTTAACATTTAATGGCCCGCTCGAGTTGGACACTTTTCTATCTGATTTCGTTACTTATATTCCTACCTAACGACTACTAACATAATTACAGCAATCGTTCGTTTGCTCTTCCTAGGCCCTCCTAATTCACAGACATTATTCCTAAAGATTTACGGCAATTACAATAACCCCCTCCCGTCCAGAAAAATCTGTAAAAACGATTCGTGACAGGGGCGACCACCTCGACGCCTGCAGGTGGACGCGGCACGCGAGGGGACGGCCAATTATCGGCGTCTCTCTCTCCTTTCGTCGGATAAGAACGACCAGCGCGATATACATATATAGACACACTGTCACCCCCGTATATATACGCCGCGGCCGGCTGGACAAACGAGGGTGTGTGTGATCAGAGGCTCTATAGGCGTTGTGGTTTTGGTGTACGGCCGTGGCGAGTCAATTACTGAGAGCCCTTCTTTTTCACTGATTTGTGGAGAAGAGTGTGGATTTTAGGAGTTGGTATAGTGGCTGAGGGAATGTATTATTTTTTTTTGTAAGAAATAAGAGAGGTTTGTATGAATTGTTGAAGTGGATGTCGAGGGGTGGAAGGAGTCACGTCGTAAGGAAACGTTGCAATTTGGGTGTTCTATTTTAGGTTGTGAAAAATCCATTTTATCTCTAAAAATTGAATCTTTTATTCTGATTATAATATTTTAACTACTGATTTCACTTCATTATCCGAAAAATGTCTTAACTAAGAGAAAGATAGAGATACAAGTCTATAACGAAATGAAGCCGTAATAAGTACCTTGTTTCGTACATTACTACCTTTTTATTCAGGGTGTACCAGAGAATCTTAAAGAAACCCCTAAAAGAAATTATTATAACAAACATGGCCTCGCGAAGGCCGTGAGACACCGGACTACGCGTGTTCCCTCGTTATTCCGCGCGCAAAACTGGAACGCCGGTACTTACAACTGCGTTTCTACCTCTGTAACAGCGCGTATTTACATTTCAACGAGCGATGGAAAGAAAAATTATGAGGCATAACTCATATAATACGAGTAACTGCAGGATTCCCGGTTTATTGGGTTTAATCCAGACGCGAGTGTAGTGTGTGTTCTGATTATTGTAATTTCACTTTGTTAAATTGTATACATTTTCGATGAATCCATTTTCAAATTCCATTACAAAACCACTTCGTCATACGGAAAATAGAAAAATTCCTTTCACGCGATCATCCACAGCCGAAAGAATATACACAAGAAGTAGAGAAATTTCCTTCCGAAAGTGCGTGTTTTGAGAAGCGAGAGCTGCACGAGAGGGAGAACAAGAAAAAACGCACCTCCGTACACGAGAGCGCGCGCGACACCCATTATTTTTATCGAACAAACTGGCTCACCCCCGCGACCCCAGAAATCCGGTCACTCGTTCGCTGCGCCGGCTCGTTGACAATTTCACCCAAACTTCTTCTTCTACACTACACACGAAAACTCCCCCCAAAAAACAATTATAAGAATCGACTTTGCCACTGGCTTTTCTCCGTGGCGGCTGGCTAGCCGCACTGACGCGCGCGCGCACCTTGACCCGATTTCCGGCTGCGATTTTTCGGTCAATCGGTAGGTGTGTGGGTGGGTGTGTCGTACAAGATCTCGCGAGCCGATAGCCCCCGCGCGTGTTATTTCGGGCCTCGCGGTGTGATTAATCAATCCCCGAGTCCGGAGTTTCCACGGGCCGCCTGGTACCCACGAAAAGCATGAATAACGAAAATAACGAGGAAACAACGACGACGACATTGTTAAAGATAAGAATATATAAATCCTCCGCAGCAGGGGTCGTTGTCCAGTCGCGTACTCTCGCGATCGACCCCTTGCGCTCGTAAAACCCCTTACTTACCCCCGCGCGTTTTCCGCACGCACTCTCTATCTCTCTCTCACTAGCGCGCTGAAAAGTCGCTGTACTGTTCCCAGCGCGCAAGGAGCAGGCAGTGGTATATAGGTACAGCGTCGCGTGAGGGAGCTTTTCAGCCGCGCCGCCGATCGATTGTGCAGCTCTCGTGTGCATGTATGTATGTATGTATGCAGGAGAGAGAGAGAGTTTTGTTTTGGCGAATGCCAGAGTAGCGCGCGAGTTCAGGGGTAGAGCTGGCGCGCAGGTGGAGAGAGAGAGAGAGAAGTTTCGGCGCGCGGGTCGACGGACTCCCGGAATGAATGGAGCGAGTCGCGTTGTCAAACGCCCCGACGGGATGCGCGATTATTATTAAGATGGTTTTTTTAATGAAAAACGTACGGTGAATGTCGTTTTTACTATATATGAGAATAATTTTGCGTGGTATGCGAGGCACGGCTAGCACTCTCGCTATAGCGGACGAACTTCGGGAATATGTACGTACATTACATACGTGCGAACGTACACCTACGGCCGTATAAATCTCGGGTCGAATGACGAACGATTTCCTCCCGACGCGCGTAATTGCTCGCTGGGCGGTGGGCGCGGGCCGATTGCTTTGACATTGCGTGCAAAATTACGGCTGTAAGGGAGGTGAGCGAGGGAGTGAAAGAAAATTTTGTCTCCGAGCTTTGTTTTTGTCCCCGGGAAGTGTGAGGGTAAGTGTGGGAGGGTGATTAGTTTGATAACGGTTTTATTTGTTTGTTTAGGTTTTATATGAAAATGTCATTGTACGTAGGCAGTTATAGTAAAATATATATATTATTCTACAAATAATGGCAATTTTTTTAGTATTCTTTCCAACCGATGTTGCAACCTTCATTTTCGAGAAAGAAATTTTCGATAATGTATTCTTTCGCGTGTAAAATTTTAATGGAGAACCCCGAAATATGATATAATATTTCAAGTTTTACAATGACTAGACAAATACTACATGAAACCATATATAGTAATTTTTGAGATATTTATCTACTAACGTATAAAAATATGCGTTTGTTTACTTTCGGCATCAGGCGTAAAAAACATATAATATATAAACGCCACATTGAAAGAAGTAGGGTAGTTTGTTACGATGATCGTGTCTAGAAGGAGAAATGCCCACGAGGTGTAAATTTAATTATTTTTGAAAGGGCAATTTGTAAAACCCTCATTATCACTCAGAAAATAAAATTTTGCTTTCCCCTAGACGAAGCTTTGTGATAGTAAAGTAATTTTTTTAATTGTTGTAAAAACATGTGATAATTGTTTTCCGAGGTGTTAGGAATCAAAATACATGGTTTTTGAAAAATGTCTATATGGATGTATGTGTGCGTATACGCTTGGATCTCAGCTTCTACTCGGTCGATTTTAACCGGACAGGTCTCATTATTTTTGTTTTTTTTTGTGCGATTGCGGGTCAAAAATCCGTTTTTTGATTTGGCCGATGCGTTTTTGTTTTATTTCGAATTTTCGATTTTCTGAAAATTGTTTTTTGCTTTTTTTTAAATAAAAGTCCCAAACTAAACGGTAAATTTTTTTGAGAGAAAACATGATAATGCAGAATAAAAATAGCTATAATCTGTAAAAATTTGAATTCATGGTTAGTTTTTTAGAAAAAAATGAAAAAATGAAAAAAATGAGTTTTGTATGCCCAACGATTACGAGAGTAAAATTGAGTTAATCGCTTCAAAATTCTTTGTAGAGGTAGATTTTGGATAGTTCTCGGTCGAGTTTTTTAGGCAAAATGATTGGTCAACAAATTTCAGAGATATTTGAGGTATAAAATTTTGTTAACCTTTTTTTCAAATCGCAATTTCTCGAGAACGGCTCTATGTATCTGAATCGTATGGATAGCATTCGAAAGAGAATTAAAATACCTAAATTTTCTAAAAAAAAGTTTCTAGCTATCACGATTCTTTTGTTATTAACCAAAACGTGAACATTGAAAAATGAAAAAAAAGAGTTTTGTATGTCAACCGATTATGGGAGTAAAATTAACTTAGTCGAGTTCTGTGGACAAAATGATTGGTTCATAAATTTCAGAGATATTTGAGGTTCAAATTTTTTTAACCTCTTTTTCAAATCGCAATTTCTCGAGAACGGCTCTATGTATCAGCTCCATATTTATAGACAATATGATAAATGTGATATAGATAATATGTGTGCTAATTTTCATCAAAATCGAACGCTTACTTTTTGAGATATTTGATATTGAAAATTTTCGTATTTTATACAAAGTCAATTTCTTTGTCGCATGATAACTAGTGAAAAAAAATTGATTTCATAATGTTGAAATTTTGTGGAAATGTAGAGTGTGTATCTTTATCGTGTAAGTCCTTTAGGTAAAAGAATCGTCTATTTAATGTTAAAATTTTTTTACGGTTTTTTTTCAAAATCGTGATTTTGAAAAATCACACTTCATGTATCAGTTTGAAATTTATAGACTATTTTGTATGCGATATATCGACGGTGGAGCGGAATAAGGTCCAATTTTAAATATTAATGAATTTTAAATCATTGTAAATTTTTAAACCATTTTAAAACACGCAGAATGAATAAAAATATATTATATTTGAAATATATGCTATATATATAGGAACGGTAAATTATAATTTGGAGGAAGCTACGTGCCAATGACTTGGCAGCGGTTTTTCTAATAAATTGATTTATATTTACATAATATCTATTTATGTTTATAAATATATTAATGTAGATTTAATAAAAATTAAAAAAATATATTTACAATCGGAAGGAAAAAGAAATACTACCAATAAATAAGAACATCGTATGTCGAAAAACCGAATATTGGAGAAAAACGAAATTACAGTGAAAAATCGATAAAAAGTATGCTCAGTATTTCATCAATATCTTTAAAAAAATATATCGTTCTCTGGCAAAATGGAGCATATTCTATAGATATTTTCCTATAAAAAAAAGCAAAAATGAAAAAATCGATTTTTTTTTCAAAAAAAGGGTGTCTAGCCCCCTTGTTCAAAAGACTATAGTAACTGGCAGCGACAAAGTGGCAGTGTTGGAAATTGAACATATTTTATATTATCGACTTTTGGTTCAATAAGGTAAACAATCCTTAAAATATGGCAAAAGTACACGATGGTGCGGAGAAGATGGTTGTTATGTACAATTTTCATTTTATTAATTGTTAAAATTATTTATGGGTACAATAATTACAACAGTGATTCTGAATGCACTTCAAAGTATATTGATCCTCGCAAAACTCGCTTCTTTTTTAATAATACAGAAGCAAAAAGTTTCTCAGGAACCAATGTCAAAACTTCAATTTTATATTTAGCCTGTAAGGGAAAATTAGTTGTAAGATATTCTTGACTGATACGTAATTGTTTAAAGTACCTGCGCGCTGTATTCGAGTTGCCTAGTATTTGTGCACACCGTTATTTTGTAGAACACTGCCTCAAAATTGAAAGATGGTTCCGATGTTTTATAAAGAAGTGAATTTAGTTTTGAGTTGTCTTTTATCTTATTTCGGAGGATCTTTCGCGTATTCGCTGTGTGAGTGTTTAAAATCCATTCATCGACAGATCATACAACACGAGACTCCATATCAAGTAACGATTTTCACTAATAAGACAGCAAGTGCTTATCGACCGGATGTAGATGTAATTTATAAAAACGCAATGCAAGGAGTCCTACGTAATATTAATGATTTTAGTAAAGAGAAAGGCGAAAGTGAACGTTTTGTAAAATTTTTAAGTCACATGTATTATACATCTTTAAGCATTATATTGGAGCTTGAATTAACAAGCCATTTGGATCACATTCATAATTTCATCGACATTGTAAGAAAAATTCACCCAAAGCACCATAAATATAAATTTTTGTTAATTATAACTGACGATCATCAAACATTGGAACGTGATATTTTATCGTTGCTCGAGTATGTTTGGTCTGAAAAGTTTTTAGATTTTTCAATCGTAACAAGATTTTCGGGCGCTTGCTTCCTTTGGCACTACAGTCCATTTTACAAAAGTATCAGCCAACAAGTGTTAAATACAAGTGTACAAATATTCCCAGATAAATTACGAAATGCTAATGGATACCGATTAAAGTTAGCTGTGATCAGTAACGACTATGTCACGAAAATTATTAGAAATTCAAAAGGTCAAATCATTGGTATGACAAGCTCCATGTACGCACTAACTCGTGCAGTACTCGAAACGATGAACTTTTCTTTAGTATTCGTGGAGATTGGTATAAATATGACTTATGGGAATGCTTATGAAGAATTAATGAAAATGTTTAGTCAAAATGAAGTAAATCTACTTGCGGATCCAAAAACCATATACCGCGATAACATTGCTCAGGTTGATATGCAACATGAATGTCAAAATATAATAGCGATAGTTCCTGGCATAACAAGTTCGCAGATGGAAATTCCGATTGGAACGTTGATCTGGTTTGCCATTGTTCCACTACTTACTGTCTTCAGTTATCATTTAGTACAGATTTTAAAGATTAATACGGAAAAGTGGTCAGTATTCAATTTTTCACAAGTAATCTTTGGGACATTCTCAAATTATCTTCCAAAAAGAAACGTGGATAGAATATTATTTTTTAGTATTATGCTGGTGTATATCGTGTATTCGAACGACTACTATTCTAATTTTTTAAATATTACTTTGATTCGCGAAAAATCCGCTTACGACAGTATTGAAAGCTTAGTTAGATCAAACCTGAAATCCTATATACACAGAGATCAGTTTGATCTAGCATTTTTAGAAAGAAACAAATACGTTCAAATGTTAAAACGTAACACCGAGCAAGTTAATGACATTATTCCGTGCATGAAAAGCCTAGTTTTAAACACTGATAGATTTTGTATAACTACATTGAGTTTATATGAATTTATGAAAGAATGCTTTGGTGAAACTGCTATAAAATTCACTTTGGCAAAACCTACATTTAATTGTCTTCTTCAGAGATATTATTTTGATAAATCGTCTCCCTTTGTTGTACGATTTGAGAATATTTTGCGACGGTTTTATGAATCTGGTATTAATAAAGTGTTGGCAGATAAGAAGCAAATCATATCGTTTGAGAAACATGAAATAATAAATAGTACCATCCAAGGATTTGTATTTAAACTTATATTTATTTTGACTTGTGGATACACATTATCGATAATTGCGTTTATTCTGGAGTTAAAAAGAGCTGCATAAAAGATTGTTCATCAATTATATTCACATATAATTTTTAGAATGTAATGGGTTGACGTAGAATCCTGAAAAATCATCTCTGCACATTGAAAAATTATAATTTCATTTCACTGGATAGTAAGTAATGCTTAATTTTGAATTTCGACCTTCAAATATATGATATAATTTGTTTTATGTAACGGCTAAGATCCTGTTTGTCTAAATCAAAAAGCAATTAAATAATATTTATAATTTGTAAGATACATTTTTGTTTATTTTTTATATTATATGAAAAATATAATAGTTGATATTTCAACAGTCTAATTTTAGCACGAAAATTAGCGTAACAAATGAAACCTAAATTGTTAAGATCATGTATTTGTATTGTTGTGTTTGTTAAGTAAAAAGACTACAGTAATTGGCAGCGACAAAGTAACATTGTTGGCAATTGAACATATTTTATATTATCGACTTCTGGATCAATAAGGCAGACAATGCTTAAAATATGGCAAATGTAGACGATGGTGCGGAGAAGATGGTTGTTATGGACAATTTTCATTTTATTAATTGTTAAAATTATTATGGATACGATGGTTACAACACAGTGGTTTTGAATCCATCAAAAAATGCACTTCAAAGTATATTGATCATCTCAAAACTCGCTTCTTGTTTAATAATACAGAAACGAAAAGTTTCCCAAGGACCAATGTGATGTTGAAAAAGATATTGCAGTCAATACCATCAATTACACGGAATGTAGAGGACATATCTTCGACATATTCAAATACATCGGAATTGAACTTCAATCTTGCAACGTATAATGTCATTCTTTGCGATGAATTCGATGTTCAAAATGTGCGGAGCACAATAGATATCATCGTTAAATTGGATAGCGTAAATCCAAGACCCAAAACTCTAGTAATCTTTCACAGTTATAACTTTTTGTCTTTATCTTCTACAAAGGAAGTTCTCAAATACGCGTGGGACAAGAAGTTCTTGGACTTTGCGATAATAGATGAACACTGTACCATTCAATACAACGATCCATTCACCGATCGCATCACCACGCATCCATTCACGATGGACGTGGAACCATTTCCAAATAAACTATCTATTGTCAATGGATACGAATTTAAACACCGTACTTCGCCTCATGAACTTCTCTTTACAATACGTCGAAGTGGGCAAAAGTAAATCGTACATGGAAGGATTGGAAGAAGTAATCGATAAGTTGAGCAGGAACGAGGTCATCCTAGAAGCTATACGGAACAAGTTCATCGGGGACATCAGCCATTCCATCGTGCAGCTGGACTTGGAAAACGACTGCCAAAGTCTGGTGGCGATGATGTCGATCACATCAGCTGTGAAGCTGTATTTGCCGATGCTCATCGTGACCAACCTGGTTTTCATCCTTTCCGCGGTCGTAACGGCTGTCTACATCGTGACTATTCTTAAGATCGTCACGGACAAGTGGATGGCGCTTCACAGCATCCGTATTCATCTTGGAGATGTCTATGAACAAAAGACAAAGGACCTCTGGAAGAATTCTGTTCGTGTCAGTCTTCATGGTCTCACTATTCTACTCAGCGGACTTCTACTCCAGCTTTTTGAACGTTGAGTTGGCGGACGAAGTGATATCCTTCAACACCTTCGAGAGCATCGATACTACCGGTCTAAAGGCGTACTTGTACTCTGGATTCTACTACCACGTCTTCTGGCAGGAAAATTCCCACATGCAGAGCATACAACGCAGAACAGAAAGAGTGTCCATGATAAAAGGTCTTATCGAGAGTTTAGTCAATGGTTCAGATCGCCACATCTGCATCGACACCGGGAACTTCCTGGTGATCTTTATGAACCGATCGCGGTATCCGACGCAAAAAGCGAAGCTCGCTAAACCGGTGTTCAACTGCTTGCGACTGGCGTACAACTTTAAAAGAGCCTCGCTCTATGTCCAAGCCTTTCATGCTATCTTTCGCCGACTGTACGAGGCTGTATTGGATGTTTATCTTGTGGGACCTATGATTGAGGTGGAGTCAGGGAAAAAGGACGAGGTTGAAGAAACGAGGAGCTTTCTCGTGCCGAAGCTTGTGATTATGCTACTGGCCGGATACACCGTTGCAATGATGGTGTTTGTTTGTGAGTGGAAGAAAGTGGCTGTGTTTTGCAGATAGAAAGTTTAAGTCATTTTATTGTTCTTGAAAGTGTCATTGGCAGTTGTATGTACTTCTTGGACACAGTTTGTTCGTTAATTATTTTTAAATGCAAATAAAATAAAATCGACGTTTGCTTTGGAAATTTTAAAGTTTATAAACAAGGATGTGTAGTATGAGTATAATAAAGAATAAAATATAAAAGTTATTGGTTATTTAATTAATATTTGTCATAACTAAAATATACTTGCTTTTTAAAATGGCCCATGATTAATTTTTTAATCAATTATCGTATGTAAGTTTGCTTTAATTTCAAACGCAGGTAGCGGTATTGGTAATCTAAATTACACCTTATTTAGATCTAACTTTATGATTGCGCGGGTAAACGTTTTAGCAAAAACATGTTAAAAACTTATACTACATATATTACTATAAGTTCTTCCTATTCTGATTGACAAAAATCGATAATAGACCTGAAAAAATCTGCAATCCCTCCAACGTCTTAATCTATTCCGTAAAATTGATTCCCAAGAAAAAAAGAGCCGCTTGTAAGCGACTTTTTATATGCCAATGCCACTGCGACAGTTGAATTCGCGACTTCACGCTCCGCGACGTTGATTTATGACTTTGGTACTGTAGAGCGCGCAGGTGACGCGCGTCCCTTGTATAGCGTTCGAGTAGCCCTTGCACCACATTGTCGTTTTCTTTTTTATCGCGTATGCGCAGACTAGTTTGGAGTTAATCTGCGCCGGAGGACAGATTTCACGATAAATTTCGTTTCTCGCGAACTATTAAGTTTTCGGCGCGAAACTTATGGCGCGTGACGCCGTGTCGTATTGTAACGGACGTACTGCGAGGATTCTGAGAATGCAAAAGAATTTCTGTACTTTTTCCCATTATACTTGTTGGCAATTCAACGTAATTGTTAAATTGTAAGACGACAACTAAGGGGACGATATTTGATGGTAGGTGTAAGTTACCTGATAACCCAGAAAATTTGAAAATTCATGTTTGTATCAATAAATCAGATCCTTTATTTTTACACGAAAAAAAAAAAAAAAAAAAAAATAATGCACATCTAAATTATTTGCACTAGTAAAATCAACTGGTCCAGAAAAATGTTAAATTAGTACTTACAAAAAAAAAGTTAATTTAACTTTATTTATAGTAAGAATATATATTTAAAATTAGAATGCCGATTCCACATCTTAAAATAGAGATTCTACTTTAGTCTCAATGTTATTTCTACCTATATCCTTGTAAATAGAATCAACTTGCAAACTTACTATCTGGCACGTAGATGTTGAGGAAGAGACAGTCCTCGTCCATATCCAGTTTGGCCGGCATCTCGGGCAGGAGTCGCCGATAGAACTGCTCGTGAAGCTTCTTCGGCAACATGGCCTGGGGACAGCTGGGCCCGTGGGCCGAAGCGTTGCGCACACCCTGCCACGTTGGAAGTGGGTCCGTCACCGGTGGCGCGAACCGCAACTCGTTCACTGGCGGCTGGGCGTACGGGATCCCCAGGTACTGGATCACCCGTTGCGTCCGGCTCAGGAAGACCTGCAAGAACGGAGAGAAGGATTTTTGTTTTATGTAAAACTTTTTTTTTTATTAACAATATTAATTTGGTCTGTACTGTCTAATTCGATTTTCGAAAACTTGGAACGTCTGGAATTTTTTATTTCTATAAATGAACTGAAAATTCACTTATTCTCATCGAAATTTCACGATATTCATAAATCACGAGAAAATACAAACGATAATTCTTCAGTTCCTTTTGCCGAGAAGAAGTTCAGCCGCGACCTCCAGCGAAAGTCTATTATTGTCAGAAGAAAGCGAGCGGCTTGCAATAAAAACGGATTGAAGAGTCGTGTTCTACCGTAATTTTTAAGGTGCAATAAAGCCAGGTCATCGATCCAATGGCCGCGGAGATAGGATAACTTCGAAATTCACATTTTTATGAAAGGCTCTTACTTAAAGGCGCACGAGTGCTCTCAATACTTGAAAAATCGTTTAAACCCCACCTTTGGCACAAGTTTTACCGAAACCTACCTTGCCTCGATATTTATAAATATTCTTCAATAAAAGTATTAATTATGAAATGTATACTAAAAAGTAACTTGAAAATAAAAAAATCCCCGTTCTCAGAGCTCATGTTCTATCCCATTTCAAGCTTCAAAGGATTGCCTCGAAACTAGAACATGTCCGAAGCCTAGTTTCGTCAAAGCCCAGGCGGTGGCCGCGCGCTCACGCGTGTGTACATGCTCTTATCACTCGGATCATTACTTATAGCCGCTGGATCCGGTCCGCGGTGATAGGAATCGGGGCTACGCCTTCGCGTGGCGCGCGAAATTCACGAGAGGACAGTGTAATAAGACCGATTTCACCCGGTTCCTTTTTAATCGTCGGTTTATAGTTTCATTCCAAAAATCTGGAGCTGGGATGCAGCATTTGTGCGTTTACATGGAGAGTCGTTGGACAAATTTAAGGATGAAACGTAGGTTAACATTGATGATAGTGGGTTTGCGTAATATTTTGACATACAGTGAAATTTATTTATTTCTAAAATGAAATTATTCTGCATGAGTTTCGAGGCTGCCAAAAGGCCGGCGCATTTATGGAAAACCATCGGCTGCAAAGTGCATTCACACCCGCGCATTAGATTTCCAATTTTCTCACTCGCAGAATTCTGGGAACTGTGTCACTTATGCCGTCGCAGTGTAGGGCGTTCGCGCGCCCCTTTTTACGAGAAAATTGTACGATGAAGTCGCGTGAAGGATCAATGAGGGGGTGTGTAGGCAGATTGAATGGTTCTCGACATTTTTCGTAGCCAGGAGGTTGTTGGAATGCCTGGTAATACGTACGATTTGCAGTGAGACTACGTTTGATTTTGTTTTTCTTTGTTATTTATTATCGAAATGTTAAACAGAAGATTTTACCTTAATTTTCGACCAAATTCAAATACTATGAAAGCTGAAAACTATCTCAGAGATGCACTTCACACGCGCAGTCCGACGCGCAAGTGCCGATCGAACCTCGACCTTCGTGCGTTACCCTCGCGCGCGGAGATAATTTTTACGGCCGCGCGCGGCCTCCTCAGTCGCGGGGATCGTTAATTTTTGACCGAGTGCAGGCGTTCAGTTTGCTCTTATCCTCTTCTCGCTCGGACAGAGAGAAAAAGCGAGAAAACGATGTAATCGATGGTTTCGATCGCGGATAAGCTGGATCTAGAGGTTTGAATATTTTCTTTGTTTCTTCCCTGGTAGAAATTCATCTATATGAAATTGCCACGAATTTAGAAAATAGCTAGTAAAACTGGTTAATTAATCGCTATGATGAAACGATTTTTCGATCATTATTTGCCTATTTCTTAGATTGACGTAACAACAAAATATTCGTATCTGATTTACTTACTAATTTTATCTTTGACGAAAGAGTATTAAAGTGCATTGGATGGCTTACCAAAATATAAATAATTAACATTAACTAATAAATCATTTGTTGTACTCATTCTATGAATAATTCAGTAAACTTTTATTTCCCCACCTGATTCTGTCTTTCTCACTCCTTGCCATAAAAGCAAGTCTTCTGCTAGTTATTTTTAAACTAAAGAAACTGATCAGTTTTAATTTAAGCTATTAAGCTTTAAAATACTCAAGAACAAGCTTGTGCTGGTCTTCGAAAAACTCATTCTATTTATCAATCTATTATAAATGACCAAATAATAGGAGAAAAAGCGTTTCATCGGGAGCTAGAAACTGGACAAGAGAAATTCCTATTTTATGGCAAGTTTCTAATATAAATGGTCAGTTATTAGTTATAAAATGTTTTCGATTTCCACCAGGGTGTAATAGTATTAAATTATTAATTTACCACCCAGAGTCATTTAATTCCCTTGACGTATGCAAAGCACACTACCAACGTTTATTTAAAAGTAAATCATACAACTTCCCAACAAGCCCGCGTCCACTCCCAGTTGCCCCCGAATCTCATTAAACTCGTTAAAAAACTGTAATACACATTAAACTACATCCGACCGCAAGAACTGCAGGCCGACGGGGCTTTCTTCATCCGCGATGACTCGCCTACGACGCGCTTGGGCAATTCATATCGAGTTGCTAAACGGTCCCGCGCGAAAAAGCGAGTCGGTTTTTATAAGTTTTCGGGAAAGTTAAAATTACTCGGATAAAACCATTGTTCCGATGAATTTTTGAAACAGCGGCAGTGATAGCGAAGTCATTGCCGTTTTTTTCTCCTATAAAAATATGAATTGTAATTACATAAACACCGACGGGGGTATACCCGAGATCGCGTAAAAAAATAACTTTTCCTTCCTTCCGCGAAACCATCGGATTGAGCGAGTTTACGATGGTAGACTTTAAAACGGCGTTATTAAAGATTTAAGACTGGGAAGTATCATCCGAAGGAAATTATTTTTTTTTATTATCCTCTTCCTGACATTATTGCGACTTTTCATCTCAGTGGTTACAATAACTGCCTTTTAATTGCGCGCATTCAATTGCTTTTCGTTAAATTGATAATTATTGCTTACACAAGAGCTATAATTGACAAAGGCCAATTTGATTATACTAGTGCATCATCGTCAGCGCTCGTCATAAGGTTTGTTAAAACTGCAATTACACATTTCAACATCCAATAAAATAATATTAATTATTACAGTGACCTTCCCTTCCCACGGAAAGAAAAACTTTGGCGCTCCCAATCTCCCTCCGCGATCGCGTAAATCCCCAACTTTTCACGCACGCTCGATTAAAAAGGTGGGGAAAAAAAAAGTTACACTCACATCTACCCGGAGAGAGATTATGTGTGTCACGCATACGAAAAGCGCTCACGCCAAATCCCAATCTCTCGAAGGTTTGCTTTTAATTGCGCGGTAATTCGCGGCTCCGAAAATCGTCGCCCACGCCCGATGAGTATCTCCGTAACCGAGGCTCGGATAAATGTTTATTATTATATATATCGCGCGTGCGGCTTTATGAATTATTTATTTCGTGGGGTATATATTTCTAAAAATAGGAAATTAGATGGTGTTCTTTTGTTTTTGTATCGCGTCAAAAGTGTATCTGCATTAACAGCGAACGACGTTGATTGATACGCGGAAAAACCGCTGAATTTCTTAACTGATATATAAGTCGGCGAATAAAAAACGAATCCATATGTTACGTTTATACCGTATTACCTCTAAACAAAGTTTACGAAACCACGCACTAACTTTTTACAAGCCCCGGCCAATTACCCGAGCAAACGGAAAAATTTACCACGCATCCCTCACCGGCGACCTTTCACCGCTCATTTGCATATGTGTAATATACGCGCGAAGAATTAAAGCGCGGCGCATCGACCGCCCCATTATTTCAAATTGGAGCAATTTTCCCGGAAAACGAGCGCGCTTTTCCGCGCCGCGATCGCGTGCGTCTCAGCGCCTCGCATTTGGATGATTGCCGATGTACCGAATTTTTCTTCGATTTTCCGTCGTCGCGAGGTGCACGCTAGGTGTGCCCCTGTGATTTATAACGAGAGTGTAATTTGCGAATCGCGCGGGCTCTTAAGTGATTGTTCGAAAGAAATGGCGTAATTGTGGATTCGCGAATTAATTATTGAACGGTACCTTTAAGTAACTGCATTTTATGGGACCATTCTAAAGGAAAAATTTAATCTAGCATCAACAAATCTCATAAAACCAACTTTTTCATGATAATAAACAGCCGCTCACTCGGCATTCGATTCATTAGGTTACCGAGAGTTTGCAGTCTGTACGCGATGGGCGCGCAATTATCCCCGCGAAAAACTACTCTCGCCAACAACAGCAGTCGATATCAATTAAACTCTTCTCTCTCTCTCACTCCACACGCGTGGCCGTAAAGTTTTGCGCCGAATTGCTTTCGAGTGCTCCCCCGTCGGAAAACCACTGTGAATTGGAAACAAATGAATTTAGCGCTCGCGGTAAACGTGAATTTAATGGAATATTAAAAGGATAACTCTCAAAGCATATTGTTGAGACGTAAGGGGGGCGCTTTGTCAGTCTTAAACGCGTCCTATTTACGTCCATTAGTACGCGTACGTGCGTACATTAAAAAGCATGCAACCTTCACACCAGATGGAATTAACGCGCGTCTCCATCTGCGCGCACTTCCGCTGTGTGTGAACACGCGCGCGCGCGCGCTAATTTTATTCTCAGCGCGGGCTAATGGCACGATGATCTCGACCAAAACAAAGAGCGCCAGTGACTCTGGCTCGCGTAATTTTTAGGGAGATTAATCGGTTCGAGATTCACGAGTCTAATAGTTATGAGCTGTGATTTAGTAATAAACGTGGTCGTTATGTTTGTTTTTGATATATGGGTTCAAGTGTATAGAGTTGGAAAAAAACGTTTTAACTGAAATCTGGGTTTATCTGAATTTTTTGTTTTACATATATTTGGACTGCTTGTGCTCTTCTTTTTTAATTGCCAGGGGAATCTGTTTGTTAAGCGTGATAGGCTTAATTTACATAAATATATCTAGTTTAAAAACAGATAATAAAAATAGAAAAAATAAATTCATCGAAATTCACGTCGTGCAATTAAGTATTACTATAATTATTGATATTGAATTATTTGTATGCTAAAACCTCTTTTATTATTTTTATGATTTACGATTGTATTCACGTAAGAGGAACAATTATTGCTATATTCGTCATGATTATTCTTCGAAACATAAACGATAAAACTTACATGCAAATAACAGCAATTTTCTTAAATATATTTTTCGATAGTCGTATTTTCCCAAACGTGCCTTCATTTATTTTTTATTATAAGCATGCAATTTTAAATTCAACGAGTCTCACTTACACTTGTCGGACTTAAGTACAGCAATTAGAGATAATAAACATAAATTATTAAGAAGCAAATGAACATAAATTCCAAAGAAGTTATAAAGTTTTGGACTAACAGCGGTTTGTATATTATGTACAACGAACTTACTAAGCGACAGTAAACGTCGCTAATCAATTAAACATGAGCGAAGTTTTACAAATCACCGGCGTGTCCCTTCGTACCCAAAAAAACAAACGACAAATAAATTACTACCAATCACCTACACTAATACCAACTACTCATAAGATCTATCATCTCCCGACAGGGACAACCATTAAGTAAGCCACCCTCGATCGGTGCGGTAAATTCACCGGAGACACAACCCCCCGTCACGCACCTCACGTCCAGCAACGGTGCCCTGTACAGGCAGCCGCACCGTCGGCTGTCCTCCGGCCCCAGGTCCTCCCTGTCTCGCATGCGTCCTCTGTCCCTCGACTTCACCTATGATCAGCACCCAGCAGCAGGCGACCGCGAGCCGCGACGACGACACGAGTCGCTTGGAGCACCTCATAATCCGGCGACGGAGGCCCGGCACCGACTGCCGCGCAACTTACCTCGCTGCCATCGCGTGACCAGCCCGTCTAGCTCGGGGAGGGAGAGGGAGAGTCGGTACACCACTGCGAGCGGCAAGGGCTTTTTTAGGTGCCGCGGGGAGGGGGTTTTTCATAAGGCGAGGGTGGGGGTGGGTTGTGTTTTTTCTTGTATGCTGCTGGGTTTAAATGGTTGATTCTATGTGGGTATGGAGGAGTGGGAGATTCGTGATCTTTGATAGGTAAATGATATGGGATTGTGATCGAGTGTATTTACTTTTGTATTTTTGGGGAAAATAAATTTTTATAGTGTACTGGTGGGATTGGTTGCTTTTGGTATGATAAAAAGGATATTTTTATTGTCACGTTGTTAAATTATTTCATATTTTTTTTGTAATTATCGAAAATAAGTATGCCTCATGCGCTCATTGTAAAAAGCAGCAAGTGCCTTACTTCACGTGCTCTTTGTACCTGTTTGTACACGTTTTTTTCAACTCTTTTCTGTTTTATGTTTTTATGTAATGCAACGTTATAGTATTAAATCACGTCACTTCTGAGATTATACTTAAGTAGAACTAATAACTCATTCAGATATAAAAGAGTTACTATGTAATTTTTTAGTTTCTGTATCAACGAAATCTTAACAATTTTTTTGTTAAGTGTTCACCCGCGCGACGTTCACGCGATCTCCGATTACTTCCCGCACCCACTTTGCTTCAACACTTTGAACTAATTCTCTCTTTTTGGAAATGATTTGTATACGATTATCGACCTTTTTGATCGTTTCCAATTTTACTTTATTTTGGTTTGTAATCCGAATCATGGCTAAATCATTTTCACATCCTTTCCAAAAACGTATGGGGACATGTATGTATATATGTGTGTTTGTGATTTCAACGATATATAATTGGCTTTAAAAAAATCTCTCCCTCGTGCATTATAATCATTTTATTTATGCTTGACAATTTTATTTTACAATCTAACATTTGATCCATCATTCCGATAACTTTGTTAAAACCAAGACCAAAAAATAAACATAAATTTGAAAAAATCATTTCACACTGAAACCTCAACTCAAGCATAATTTAAACATCAATTTATACAAACAAATCATCAACTTTCAATCGGTTCACAGATAATATATACGCTCTAACAACATGTGTATGAATTAACAGGGATCAACAACGTAAAAGTTCTGCTTTCTCTCTACCCGATGACTACGCGGTACAAGTACACAGCTGCTCTCCATTCGTCTACACCAGTAGGGAAGCTCTAACTTCTCACGCAGGACTCGTAGGTCGGCACGATGTACTTGATGTTGATGAAGGCGTCCTCGCCGCCGTGCTGCTCGAGCACCTCGAGCGTCTCCTGGATCAGGTCCGCCACGTTCTCGCCCCGCTGCTGCGAGTAGTCGATACCCTCGCCCATGTTAACTGCGAATAATTTTGTCTCTCTTATTATTTCCGCAGCTACAGTGATTTACTTAATTATTGTTTTACCGTTTCGGTCTTTGAGGAGATTGAGCACGGGTAAGATGTGTCGAAAGTAGGGGACCAGAGCTTCGCCGATGCAGTTCCCAGAGCGGACCAGACGCTGCAGCACTCGCAACGTTCGGCAGATGATTTCCGGGGTTCGGGTGTCGAGAGCCTCTGAACAAAAAAAATTATTTCCGTAGTAGAGGGATAAATGCGGAAGATTTTTTGTTTGCAGTAGCGGAGTTCGTTTGAACAAAGGTTCAGTTCTCCGGCTTGACGGCGGTTTGATTGAGCTGTCAGGCACAGGCATTCCGGCACATGTGGACGAGTTTTTTTTTATCAAAGGAAGTGTAATCACGGAGTGTAATTAGTTTTTATGGCGCTATTGAAACATCAAATGGAAGGTTTGTGAGATTGATAGATCTGGTCTGAAATTATCATATGTTTGCAATTAGATAATGAGTATTTCATATAATATATTGTTACAAAGAAAAGTTCAAAATTATAGTATTAGATGGTTTGTTATTGTAATTAACTCAATTGTTAAATTCAGTATAAGTAGTTTTTGTAACAATATTTTCTTTGAGTAATTATCTTAATGAAATTTTTTTTTTTTATAGAATCTATTGTTAAAAACCATATTTGGCATATTTCTCATAATTTTTTTTTTAAATAACAATCTAATAAATCTAATGTGATAGTTTTTTATTAAGGAGTAACATTGATCATTTAGACACTTTCGGAAATTAAAATTTTTTGGACTTAAACAGTCTATTAAGGTGTTAAGCATGATATCCAATTGGTTTTTTATGCAGGCGAAGGTTGAAAGTTAAAAAAAAAAAGAAATTTACTGAAGTACATTACGCGCGTTAAGTATTATCCAGCCGATCTCTCACTATAGAAAGTTAAAAATCTCGTAATGTATCAATATCATCTGAAAAGGATGAAGAAAGTAAAAATTGTATCGGCGCTGACATTGCACTCTGTTTTAAAATAGTATCTAAAAATGTTGTTTTTACATGCCTCGCGAGCTATCCATCATAATACTGTATATGAAAAATCTCCCAATACCCCGTGATATTTCTTAAACAAAAATTCTCAAACTAGATCCTGTACATCTTAAACTCTCTCAGCGACATCACCTATACAAACTTTCACACCGCGTTTTCCATCCCTTTCCACCCAACTCACTCTTAATCGGCTGTATGAGCTTGGGCAGGACATCGAGCGCCTTGACGCTACCCCCAGCCTCGAGCAGATCGGCGACGCCCTGCTCGACGAGGAAGCTGTAGGGCATGCGGGCCTCGGTGAGGCCGTCGAAGAACAGCGGCAGGTAGAAGTGAAAGTCGAGCTCCTCGAGGTGCTCCGCCCGCCAAACGAGTCTGTGTCCGGCCCCGTCGCTCTCCACCGTTACCGGAAACACGCCGCGCTCGTAGTAGCGACGGAACGTCGAACGGCCCGCCGGACGCTCGCTGTAGGGCTGGCAGCGCGGTGGGTCCGCCACTACTGTGTTCTCCTGAAAATCGTCGAATGAAGATGTATAGAAAATATCCTTCTACTTTATCCTGGCATTTTTCTCGTTTAGAAGCGTAAGCATGAAACATTATATATCTCGAATCAGTTCGTGAAACACTCCTCCAAATGCTTTTATTAAAAATTGAATCGACACATGCCGGTCCACAACTAGAACGAGAAAA
Source organism: Torymus aiolomorphi (assembly GCA_036365515.1). Lineage (NCBI taxonomy): Eukaryota > Metazoa > Arthropoda > Insecta > Hymenoptera > Torymidae > Torymus > Torymus aiolomorphi. The sequence continues at coordinate 33,614,885 of CM070873.1, read as the reverse complement.
TCGCCGATCTGCACTTTACCAATACTAGCGCATTATGCATGCGTGCCGCGTTTTTTGCCGCAGTGTAGCTCGCCCCGCACTGCAGACTTCACACGAAGAAACTGTGCGCGATGCGGATACAGTCCGAAATTGATATTATCGATTGAATATGTTTATTGTGCCGGCGCGTGAACACGAGCTGAACTCATTCCCTTTTTGGTACCTAATGTATTAAGGTTCGTCACGCATGCATGCATCGTGCAAATTCAATACTTTACAAACGAAATCTATGAATTATAACCTATATACGTACATTTCCAAAAAGCTCCGAAAGCCCAAAAGCTAACCCCCATGGCTCACCTGAAGAGCCTGTATGGTGAACGCGGGCACGACGCGCGGCGGCCGCTGCTGCTTGCGCCGCCGGCGCATCTCGGCCCGGAACTCGCTCTGGCTCACCATCTGTCCTCTCCGCCTCGCCACTCGCTCAAAGCTCTACTAGCCGGGTGTTTGCATTGTTGCGCCCGCACATTACATGCCGCCGCCTGTGTGGTAGAGAGAGAGAGCTTGCGTGGGCTCGGTGTAAGAGAAAGGTTGTTACGTTGCGTGGCAACTGTCTTTATGTGTGTGTGTACAAGCTCGCGGTGAAGAGGGAAGAGGATGGGGTTTGTGAAAAGGTCATTTTTAGATTCTTATGTGAAAGCTTCGGGTTTGGAGGTGAGCCTTTTGTTTGGTTGGCTGGAGATGCGACGTAGCATCTTGGTTTCGGAATGGGTCCGTCTGGAGTAGTTTTTACTTATAGGATTTTGTTTTTTATGGAAGAGTTCCCCGGTAGAAAATTAACCATATTTTATAGCTGAGGTGTTAATTAAATGGAAGCATTTTTATAGGAAAAATCATAATGCAAAAATAATAGGATTCATCTAAAAGTTCAACTATTACTTAAAATACAAGTGTAATTGCCAGAATTTATTTCGGATCGGAACATAATGTTCGTTTTTAAAGTTCGTTCATATAGTTAACTGAAAAATAGCTAGCTTCTGGTTAACATTTCTAGCAGGGTCGTGAAATAAATATTAGTAAATTGGTAGTTAAATTAGAGGGAATTAGGAGAATGTAGTATACGAGGCAAAATTATTCTTTGTAAGGACGTCAGGCCTAAATCGTATATCAAATTACGTATGTAGGTATTTTTACTAATTAGTTTTTCAAGATTATTTTACGAGAAAATAATGTTATGAAAAAATGTAAAATTAGGAGAGATCGAATTTTTACAAAGTTTACAGCTTTTTTATGTTCCAAGCACTTATATTTAGAATTATTTCTCATATAACGGCCAAGTTTTTGTTGTATTTAATCTATTTTTAATCGTTTTTTAATTTCAACTTTACGAATTTTTAAATTCGTGTATTAGCGAAGCTTCGTGACGTTTCTCAGAAGCAAATTTTGTTCCTCTGGATATTTTAAGAAAGTATTCGTAGCTGCCGCGGAATACATTTTGATGACACGTTATTCGAAATATTTGTCACAGGCACGCTTCATTGACAAAACTATTGAAATCGATTTTCCCTGCGTTGCTGTGTACACACAGATGATCGCGTGGCCCAGTGCGCCTAAATATCGGTTGCGATGTAAACAGACAAATGACCAGATTCAAATTAAGATTTGATGTCGGGATAAGGGGTCGAATAAATACTGTGGCAAGGTTACGAATTTTTAGCGAACAATTCGAAAAATTTAAAAATAAATACGTTATCCACTTTTCCAAGCATACCCACCTAATTCAACAACGCGTCTAATGTTACCACCTGACGTAACGATGGTATAAACACGCAACGCGCGTAATTACGTATGCATATATACATATATCCCCACATCTAGAATCTCCCACACACGTGCCGAATCTGTCCATCAGCGGCGAACAAAAACCAAAATTTAAATACACTCGGAGCAGAAGAAATTATTCATTGCCAAGGCCGCAGCATATCAAGCGTTTTTTGCGCACACCGAGAACCCGCATTACGCAACACTCGATCCACGAAACGAAAAATTCCCCCTATCGCCGAACCGAATCTCCGGGATCGATCCCGCGTGCGCAAGGTCGGGGGGGGGGGGGGGGAGAAAAAACGGAGCCGCCGCGCGTATTTACGCTATTAATTCTGGAGATGGTATCGCGAGCGCGCGAGCGCGGGAGAGGAGTTTTTATTAACGATCGCGCATTTTAATTACGCCCGCCGCGCGAGAGGGTGACTTTAATGATGGGTGATGATGCACTGTTGTTGCGACGCTGTGTGCTTTGAATACATAAGGTTGGCAAGTAAAATTGGTTGGTTGATTGATTTGTATATATGTGTGAGCGACGTGTAATGTCTTTTTGTTTGGATTGATTGGTTTGTATACTTATGTTGTAGTCAGAACTAATGTGGTGCGTTTAAACGTTAGGCAAGAAGTATAGGAATGAGGATTGGAAAAAATGTAACATTGATTGATTTGGTTCTTGGATTCTCTCCGTTCGAAATGCTGAAATATACACGCAAATGTATATCAGTTCGAACGATACATACTAAGGACACGAACAACCAAGATTATATCTGAAAAAGGGTCAGCTTAACTTCCGAATTCCCCGCTGAAAATCCCTCTTAATTACATGCGAGAATTCACAAACAAAAGCGTGTCCCGCTCTTCTATAAATTACATTATCCAGCGAATCGGACAGATATGCATACTTACTATATAGCACAAGAACATATACGGCAGAAGAATTAGTTTTCTTCCAATTGTTTTTGTTGATTTATTTATTTTCATTTTTTCAAACAGTATAGGTAAGATCAAAGAGTAATTTTTTGAAGCATCGCGAGATAAGAGATAACTAATAAATTTTTGAATTGTGCTGTACATGCATATTCTAACGCACAGTTGACAACTGTTGATTACAAAATTTTATGGTTTCACTGCATGGTTCTACAGATTAATAGTAAAAATAATTTTAATGATTACAATTAAAGACATGTTTGCAATTAGAAATAATGTGTCCACTTAATTTTTATATAAAATATATGTAAAAACAAACATGGGCAAGGGGAACAAATTTACGTAAAGGATCCCCTTAGGCAAGGTCGAGAACTCATGGGATGATGCCTTTTTTCAAATTTTAATGTAATAGATTTAATGTCGATAGATTTATTGGCCGTTTGTTTTACCTGAAGACTTGTTAGTTTTAATTTAAGATATCGCCTGTACCCTATTGCTCCTTCCTCTGCAGATTATCTGATGTGTCGCCAACAATATCTTCTTCCTCGTTCTGAGGCAATACCGCTTCGCTTTCTTCAATATTATACGTCGGAGAACCGTCGACCCTATTATCAAACGTCGATCTCGACGGTGGCCGTTTTTTCTTTATTTACACAAATTTGAATGAGCATTCTCGTCGTTCTAATAAAATATAACGCTTAGATATATACGTACAAAGGAAAAAAGTAGCTCGTATTTATAGCGACAATCGCTGACGTGACGAAAAACGATCTTCTGACCTTCCACATAGTACAAGTACGATCGCGAACCCTCTCTGCGATGAGGATCACGGCGCTTTGATATCGCGCGGGCGGGAGCCGCGATAAGGAGTAGCGCTCTTATGTCGAATTACACGCTGACGGTATATGAGTGTAAGTACTCCGAGTTTCCCGGAGCAGGGCGAAATTATGCAAATTGTCACCTTGAACGTACGCGCGTGAGTCGTAACGATTAAGTATAGAGAGGCGAAGTTATCGTTTCGGTATTGTTTTGTATCTGGGATCGTATGAAATAATGATTGGGATTTTATGTAAGTAAGAGTGTATAAGCTTGGATATAGAGGTTTTGGTTAAAGGCCATATTATTTTGTAATTTTAATAACTGTTTCAATAACATTTAATTATATTTCAAGTTTTTTAAAAGTCTTTGTCGATATATCTCGTAGAATATCAGTTGATTGAAGCACCTGCGATGGTTCGTTTTAATGAATCAGCTAAAATTTACTAAGTCGAATTCTTCCTGTTGTATATGTACTTAAAAAGACGTAGTATTGAATTTCAAATATTCTTTATTGTATATGAGCAAATTTCAGAAACTTTTTTTTTTCAGTGTTCAACAGAGGAATAAAAAAATTCAACTTAATGGTAGATAGAGGAAGACTTTTTGTCGAAAAATTACAAAAACAGCGAAAAAACTGGCAATTTTCGTGATTTTTATGTGATTTTAAAGATTTGACAATGATAGTAAGTGACCCCGGGAAAAAATGATCCATATACGGCCATATACATCCATATATGAAAATCTTGCATGGGGATATATGAGCATACGTGATTATATATGATCATATATGGATTTCGTCTCTATATAAACATATATACTTGTATATTACCAAATATAGTCATATATGAATATATATGATGATATATAGACATATATGATAAAATCGATATACATTCATGTACGTCCATGTACATCCATGTACGGTCGTGTACGATTTTACATATTTGTATATAATAATATATGTTCATACATGGACGAATATGGACACGTATAAAGATGACTTACAAAAGTATTATATATATATCCATATATGTCCATATATAATCATGTACGACTATTCTTGCTTATATACAACCATGTGTTTTTATATAGAGACAAAATCCATATATGATCAAATATGGTTATATATAATCACGTATGGTCATATATGTCCATGCAGATTTTTATATATGAGTATATATGCCATACATGGATCATTTTTTGCCGGGACCTTTTTTCTCTAGATCGAAAAACACATAAAAATCACCAAAATGATCACTTTTATCGCTCTTTTTGTAATTTTTCGTAAAAAAGTCTTCATCTATCATTAATCAAATTTTTTTTATTCCTCTATTGAAAAATGTACATTTTAAGCTTTAGTTCAGTCATGTGCTTGGTAAAGAACTTGAAATAGCCTTTTAAATTTAAAATTTTGGAGTCACCAATACTTTAAAAGTTTCTGGGATTTGCTGATATTTATATTGAACATATTTTTAATGAACGGCAATCAGCTGACAAAATCAGGCAAAAAGTAATATGTTAGCTCGTGTGTGAAACAATCAGCTGCTTAAATCAGCCGATCAATCACCTGATTATTTTTACAATTAATTATAGTATTAAAAGTTCACTTATTCCTTCACTCCAAGTAGGTGTAGTAATATTTTTTATTTTTTCATACTGCAAAAGCTGGGATAATTTTTAACTCAACAACCATATACATAAATTAAAACGTAAATAACTAAACTTTTTATAAAAAGATCCCCTCAATGGAATATTTCACTTCAATCACGGCTCCAATCCCCTTAGCACAGAGACGCACCTTTCCCATGCTCTAATAAGAACAATTTTCACTCGGCCTCTCCTCACTACTATATATATATACCCACGTATACACACGTACGCCGTGCAGCTATAAGCACCCGTGCACTGCATTCCCGCAGTGCACATTATTCACATCCGAGGAATCCGTTCTATTCCTCTCTCTCTCTCCCTCCTTTCCCGCAACAATGCGCACGAGTCACCATCACTCCACACACACACTTACACATACACACACCTGCATCAGGCTGCAGGATCGGTTGCGATATCGTACAAGCAGGGGGAAGGGGGAGGCACACAGAGCGCGTCGTTATATATGTCCACTGCATTATAACCGCGCCCGGCGCGTCCCACAAAGTAAAAAGGAGCGCGCGGCTTTTATTTATTTATTTGTTTTTTTTCAACCCATTGTGTCCCGTTTTGGAGCGGGATAGTGCGCGCGCGTCGTACGTAGATATAGACGCAGGTGCTCGAAAGAGAGAGAGATACAGCCGTATGTACGCGGATTATGCCGCGTGTACGCGCGGGCGTTGTTCCTAACCTTACCTAACCTCACCGTTGTGTATGCATATATACACATATCTGTAGGTGAGTGTATTTTGAAAACGTCTGAGGAAGCGGGTGAGTCAGGTGCGGTGCACACACGAGGCACACGCCCTGGAGATGCATTGAGTCAGTGCAGGTAGGCAGAGGCTGTGAGGTTTCCCCATGGAGGGTAGCTGGCCTGCCAGGATGGAGAGAGTTGCACGGGTTCTGGGTTTGCTGCTGGCTCTGCTATTGCAGGGATGTCTGGGCCAGGAGAGCATTGGATGCTTCAAGAGTAGCTCGTTGGATCCTGACCTGCCGGTGCTCGTGGCCAGGAGAGTCGGTTCACCGGATGAGTGTATAAAGGAGTGCAAGGCTCGATACTATATGTGAGTATAATGGTTGATTTTTAGTCTGGGTGATTGTGTTATGGAAGTTTAATATAATTGGGTTCTTAAGTATGTAATACAATAAATATTGCATAATTTCACAATGTATAACAGTATTTATTGAGTACATATTTAGTGGGTAATAAAGTGCTTAATAGTACAGCAAGTGATTCAATATGCTAATAGTTACCATAAAAATAGAGATTATTCAATGTACTAATGTTTTTTCTTAAAAGAGTTAGAAGAGTTTAAAAAGAAATCACTTCTCGTTATATAGTTTAAAATGGAAACTAAAATATAGTATATTTTTATTTTTAAATAAGATTCGTCGTAGAAATTGCAGTTGTTTTACTAGAATGATGTTGAATGGCTTTTTAATGAACTTATCACTACATCATCCTTGCTTGCCATCTCATAACTTACAATTAAGAAAAGTAAATTACAGCTAATTAGCCAATTTAGAACTATTCCCAGATGAGAAACCTAATTTAAGATTATGATTGTACCTCACACTAAACACAGTCTTTCAAAGAATAAATTAATTAAGCATCAAATTAAAAAATACAATATGAAAAAATGTACTACATTAATAGTTTATAAAAATGATATAACAATTTATGAAACTGCGTATTTTTTAGATTTTCTGGTTTATGGAATGGCCATCAATGTTATTGTGGAAGTCATTATGGAAGATATGGTCCATCGGACACTTGTAAAATGCCATGTATTGAAGATCCAAAGATATTTTGTGGCTCTGATGAAGCTATTAATGTTTATTCTACTGGGCAAAAAGGTAAAATCTAATCTTTAGTACAATGTGTTTAATAATTTATCAAATAGTTCTCTATTACCATTATAATTGTAGGACCAAGTCCTCCACGGGCAGTAGCAATAACCAAATATGGACAAGAATCTCTTGAAGTAATTTGGCAACCTCCCGATGTTCCTAATGGAAAAATAGTGTCTTATACTTTAAAAGCCACTGCCATAGAAACTCATGCTCATTTTCCACTACCACCAATAGAGGCTGAGGTCCAAGGGGAATATGCCAATTCCACAACTTTTTACGGCCTACATCCAGGCACTAAATACAATATCACTATTTTTGTATCTAATGCTCAAGGCTCCAGTGGTGAAGCTTATGCCATTGATTGGACTCGCATAGGTCCACCTGATAAGCCTGAAAGTCCAAAAATTATTGCAAAAAATGATAGGACTTTGACCATTGAAATTTCACCTGGCAGCAGTGGAAATGGTCCTCTATCATACTACCACGTTGTAGTGGTACAATCTGGAATAGTTCCTCCAACAGGAAGCAATATTGTATACAGTACTTTTGATGTATCTAGCAGAGATGGTCTTGGTTATTACATTACTGCAAAGTTTGATGTTTCTGATTATGCTCGGTTCAGACGTTTTGAAGTTGGTGATGGAAGTATGATTGGAGGATATTACAATGCACCACTAGATAAAAGAATTGGGCCACCCCAGGTAAAGATTTCACCCCTTATTTTTTTATAATTTTTAAAATCACCAATCAAAAATAATCTTTTACTTTTAGATCGGGATTGCTCTTGAATCAAGAATCAGAGGAGAGGTTCAATATAGTTACTCAGATTTAACTGGGGCTGCCCACAAAATCATCACTCGCGATAGTCGAGACACTAGTGCCAGTGCAGCTAACATTGTTCTTTGGATTCTTATTGTTCTCCTAGGAGTTTTACTTTTGGCATCAGTGCTTGTATTTTTCGTTCTTCGTAAAAGATTCCAACAGGTATGAATAGGATTTAGAATAAAAATGGTTTTCAATACAAATTAATTTTTAAATTCGTATTATTTCTGGAATGGCAGGTACGGATGCACAGGCTACCCGAACAGCAGGAACTGACACTTCAGGGTCCTCTTTACGAAGTGGACAATATGGCGTATATTCCGGAAGATGTACCGGAACGCACGAATCATTATCAAGAGCTGAAGAGCAAAGTCTGGAGCATACCGCGGAACTTCCTAAATTTTGACGCGAATCCTGTGCGTAGAGGACGTTTCGGAACCGTGCATATGGGGACAGTACAAAGAGACGCGATCCCGGTAGCCGTATCCGTTCACAAGATCTCGGATACTCAACTCAAAGGCTCTGAAAAAAGGTAATTTACTTTCTTCCTAACATATAAAATGCTCCGAATACTTTGAGATTACAATCCCTCTCGACTTCCAGGCAAATGCTACGCGAGCTCGACCTCTGCATCAAGGCCGGCGCATTCAAGTACTTGGCGAGCCTGGTTGGCAACTGCGAGACTCCGGATACGCTTTTCGTCGCCCTGGAGATGCCGCCCCAGAGCCTAAAAATGCGGCTACTGGCCGCGCGTTCAGGCGAACACTTTCCCCACGAGCAGATCCTGCGTATCGGCGCCCGTATCGCCGATGCTCTCAGACACTTGGCCAGTTTGAAGATCATTCATACCTGCGTGTGCGCAAGGAGCGTCGGTCTCACGAACGATTGGGCACCCAAGCTCATGGGTCACGGTAAGAATTTCTTTCGCGTTGATTTTTAGTATTTCTCTTTTTTATGCAACCTTTGTAATTTATAAAATCTAACAATTCATGATTTTTCTTCCTCAAGGCCTGTCTAAACACGCCCTCGAGGACGCCAAGTACGCGCGTTGGACGGCCCTGGAGTGCTTCAGCAACCAAGTGAAGCACCAGCCGGGTGTCGTGTGGGCATACGGCGTACTTCTGTGGGAGATGTTCGCGATGGGTGGCACCCCATACGCCGCCTACGACATGGACAGCGACGTCGAAGACGCGATAATCGCCGGCCACAGACTGGAGCAGTTGCGCGACGTGCCGGATCCTGTGCATGAGGTCATGATGAGCTGCTGGCTGGTCGATCCTCAGGAGAGACCGACGTTCGACGAGCTCGTGAGATTGGTAGGTGTTATGTGTAATAAATAAAATTATTATTTATTTATAAATGGATAGTTTTAAAAGTAAACTTTTGGGATTTTTATAATACGCGTTTTTGTTGTAATGTGACGTTCTATTATAGTGGTCGTTGAATCACACAACAAAACTGACAATTACGTTCTTTCAGGATACGCTGACGGTCTGTCCAATTACATCGATCACCGAACCGTACAGGCCCGAACTAGAGCTCAACTAAACCAATGACATTGGCTTCCACGTCAACGATCGCGCTCGAATAACCGAGGAAAAACTCTCTGTACTTAAGCACAACTTAAGTCGATATTATTATTACTCTCGATACGTTCTCCGATTGCATTTGCGTTTTTTATTACTTTTTTTTAATATCAAAGAACAAATCCGTTTTGGGAGCGGCAAAACATCGTCTTAGTTACCAAGTCATTTTTATACGAGTGTGACCCAAATGAGATTGTTTTGTCGCGTCTTTTTTTATTGCATATATATTTTATTTTATTTTATTTTATTTTTTTTTTTTTTTTTTTTTTTTTTTTTTTTATACGGCACACGTGTCTTAATTACAAAGTTTTTAGTTAAGGTGATATCGGAGCCAATTGCAGATTTCTACATCGAATTTTATATTATTTAAATTCAGTTTTAAGTTTTTTTAAATTATTAGTCATACTACATTTTTAATAGGTTAACGAATGCCGGATAACAAAGATAATTAATGAAAATCAAAAATTAAACTAGGGGGCCGCGCCCCCCTGCGGGCTATCGCGCGCCAACCCGCCGCTGTCTATGTAAAAACTTCGTTTTTATTACATTATAGGCACGACCGCACTTGTCAGGAAAATCTTGTATTTTTGTGTAGTCAAATCCTTGAACAATAATCGAAAATCGACTATTTCAGGTGTATTTAGGCATTAAAAATCGTTTCTATAGGTCTAACTCGTCAGGAATTGATTATATATGAAAATGTTAAATGCGAAAAAGTTTTGTTTTATTATAATCTACAACTATTACATTGAACATATTTGTGTAAAGTTAAATCCTGTCAAGTTATAGCCGAAAATCGTCCATTTTTAACCTTTTTAGTTGTTTTTCGCAGTTGTATTGGTAAATATTGCTCGTAGCAAAAAATGCCCAACAGAGTAAAGGTGTCTTTTAATTAGTTTTAGCAGATAGATGTGTAGATATTAACTTAAAATTAATTTTTCCAGACATTATGCTTAAAAATCGAATTTTTGAAATTTTTCTTTGTGTTCGTATTCCTAAACTTTTTCATCGATCTTTCTCAGTAGAAGACCACTGGGTAGGTACAATTAAAGGAGCATTTGGTCGCAATTCTGATGGAATCGATCGGAAATTCATTAAGATAATTAGGTAACTTGATTATATACGGATGTACAGACATATATATATTTCAGAAAACGCTTAAAGACGCACTCACTCTGAGTGCAAAATGGTTTTTACACATTAAATTTTCAGTATTTGAATTCCGACAATTTTAGCTCTGGTGAAATTATAAGGCTCTCCCGAGTAGTGGTCGTGCCTAATAAAGAAAATGGAAAATATGAGAATGTCGATAAGTATGTAATTCCAGATAGGCTCCGACATTCCCTTAACAGCGGGAGTCCTTTTGAAGTACTTCTATTTTTGTTTAAGAATCTCGAGGAATCTCAACAATTGTAACGAAAGTAAACTTTCCGCGACATTGTTTCCGTCCATTTTTATAATGCTAAGCTACTGTAAGGAGTCTTAGATTTTATTGTTTTCTCTACTATAAGTTATAATGCAAATCAAATTGGAAAACTCGTTTTTATAGACTGATTTATACTTCAAAAAACGTACTGTTAGCTGGTAAGTTTTTTTTTGAAGGCCAAAACTTTTAGATATTAACAATGTATTTATGTGGCATGGAAGATTTTCGTCTCTTTAAAAACCATCAATATTATACATTTTATACTTTGCATTTACTCGACAACTGTAATAATGTTTCCTACGGAATATCGATAGTATTCTCGCCTTATCAAACCATCACGATTAGATGTAAATATTTTTACCGTATGAACTTTTCCAAGATTTTTATCACAAAGCCTATCGAAAAACATTCGCATCTAATGACAAACCTACAGGATCAGGGAACCAGGGGACAAATAAATCGAGTCAACAAAGTGCATTATACGAAATATAATATCTGTATTTTAGATCAATTATTAATCATCGATGCCTTAATGATCATTATATAAAAAGCGTCGTTACGCGACGCATGACGTACAAAAACAAACAAACAAACAAAAAGTATCGTCAATATCTCGTATACCATAAATTATTATTATAAATATCGTACTCGCACACGATATACGCACGCACGCGCGTATACACAGTACGAAGCGGTATACAATCGCATTGAGCTTTGGCGTTGAACTACACGAGAGGAGAACAAACTGGCCGTATACATAGTTTCAGAGTGTCGAACAACGGGTCGCTGTCATATTTGTAAATATATACGATTGAATCAAATTTCCGCATGTATTTTTAATCGCACCTGTAAATATAGCGATGTACAATTTTTGTTCGTCTTTTTACGATAACACTTTTCACGTATTAAAAAAAAAATCTTGCAGCATTATCGTTTGTCGTTTATTAAACTCTTCTTTCTCCTCTCCCTTTCGTTCTCTCTATATGTTAGTCTCCTTTGGTATAAAACATTATAATCTTGGTTAATCGACTGGGACAATAAATACGTATATCATATTTATAAACGTCTAATACCTACATATCTGCGTATACACGTATAAAAAAACTTTTACAACGTCTCGGACTCGGTATCAAAAGTGTGTACAAAACTGCGCCTGCTACGCTAAAGCCGAGAAAAGCGCCACTACGTACAACTCTCACAGCTTTGAATCAAGCGAATTTTTTTATACAAAAAATATCGCGTCGTGTAATCGATCGGCTGTAGTTTTAAGCAAAACTATTCTCTCTTCCGCCCTGAAACAGCCTCATCATCACGCGCGTCTCTAAAATCAGTCACCACATCCTCTATCTCACCACGCGTCAAGTGGGCTGCGAGGACATTTTGCTGGAGTGCGAGTGCACAGCCCTGGGTCCGCCGGTGCCCACAGGACCGCCCGTCTTCCCTTTGTTCCTCTTCGGACACAGCAGCTGCCTGTACGCCTCCCTGTACAGTTTATTTGTACCGGCGTAAATAAAGGGATTGATGACAGCAGAGGCCCAGGCGAGGGTCGACGCGATGACGTGCAGCACGGGTATCTTCACCTGGTCGTCTATCACGTTGGCCAGCATCAGCGGTAGGAAGCAGAGCAGGAAGCACAGGAAGATGATCAGCATGAGCCTGGTGACCCTCGAGTCCTCGCGGCGCTGGAACCCGGATTTCTTCCGTTTACCCTGCTGCTGCAGCGCCGCTGTGTTCTGATGATGCGCCTCGAGGTTCTTGCGGCTGGTGCGCACGCGCCAGTAGATGCACAGGTAGCTGACGATTATGACGATGCAGGGCACCAGGAAGCCCACCACGAACAGCAGCTTCTTCGGGCTCTTGCCGTTCTTCTTTAAGATCGTGCAGGAGAAGGTGGCCGGGTCCAGGCCCAGGGTGCCCCAGACGCCCAGCAGTGGAGGTACCAGGAGGGAGAAGCTCAGCGTCCAGATCGCCACGAGCATCAGGGCGATGCCGCGGTTCGTGTAGATGCGGGAGTAGATCTCCGCGCGAGAGATCAGCACGTACCTGTGGACAAACGGAATGAGTATTTTTTATTCTCTTTAATTAAGGAGTTGAATGTGAAAAAAATTTATATGATAGCACGAAATCTACAACAATTAGCCTAATAATTTTTAATCCGTTCTATGATGAAAAACACGTGTATTTTCTAAAATTGAATTAGTGAAAAAACCATTAAACATTAGTTAAAATTGCTCAACCGTAGAATTTTAATTAACGTTTTAACGTTTAGTGCTTTTTTCACTAATTCAACTTTAGAGAGTAATTATGATTTTTCAGTTCATTATAGTTACTCATAATCTAATAGCGTCGGTGTGGTGTATAATTGAAATTTTCAATCAAGAAAAACAAATCACATTTTACACGTCTACATATTAACGAAACAAAAATTTACACCTGATTCAAAATAATCCTCAAATAAAAAAAAAAAAAAAACCCGAAACCTTCTATATACAGAAAGAATATACCATCATCACACATATCCCATGAGAATTCCACGCACGAACCCCTCACACACAGACACGTGCATGACTCATTCACGCGCGCCCTAGAGTGCTCGAGCTGCGCGCCTGAAGTGTCCTCTCCTCTTCTTCCTCCCATCGAGGACTTGCACACCACTCGCGCACTCGAGAGCCTCGGTTGCAGCCTAGGCGAAGAAGAAGACGTCTGCCGAAGGCCCGCGGGCGCCGAAGGTGCGGAGACGATGAGCGAAAACAAAGCAACCGGGTGCGACTCGTGTCTGAATAACGCTGAGCTTTGAATGTGTCACACGCGTTGATAAGCGCGCGAGTTACGATGCGTCTATTTTTAAATCAGTGGCAATTAGAAACTAGCGCGGTTTACGGGTGATGGGTAGGTCTTGGTGATGATGGGGTTATATTTGATTGACTTTGGTTGGTTGAACGTTTTTAGTATAATAAAATTAATATTTTACGGAATGATTGGTAGTGTTGAGTTACACTGTATATTGCTTGTAAAGAACCCGTACAATGTTATTTACTTTTCTATAGATAATATAAGAGTACACGCTTAATCGTTGAAACGTCGCGATATGTTTTATGCACTGCTGCACTGGTGTACATAAAATAATAATGTGTCATTGTTTCATTCTTATCTCCGCAATATAATCGCAACTGCATTCCTTCTCTGTAAGTTCACCAGGCAGTTTATATAAACCAGCAGCGATTGCATTCTATCTCTTTTTTTGTATAGATTCACTCAACATCTCTGTTATAAAAAAAAATGTTGAAATTAAATGTAACTCACCTATTAATCGTAATGGCCACCATGCTGAGCAGCGACACCGCGACGTTCCCGTAGAAGAACAGGGGGAAGATCTGGCAGAGCGTCTGGCCGAGGACCCAGGCCTCGTTGAGGTACCTGCTGGCGGTGAGCGGCAGGTTCACGGCGGCGAATATCAGGTCGCTCACGCTGAGGCTTATGACGAAGGCCGTCGTTGCGTGCCGACGCAGACGCGCGTACCGCAGCAGCGCTATCACCGTCACGAGGTTGCCTGTATGCACCACGAGAAAAAAGTATGAATGGAGGGCTTTGTATATATATGCTGAGGCGAGTAGTTAATGGGGTGCATTGTATGCGCTGCAGGAGGAGGAGGGACACGAGTGGTTTTCAAATGGTGATTAGGGCTGTTTTGAAAATAGTCCCGAACGAAGGTTTTGGGATAAAGAGGAGTATGGGCGTCGAAGGGATAAAGAGCGATGAAAGAAGAGGTTGTTTGGGAATTTTGTGATGTTTTGGTTAAGTGCTTCTTTAAACAGGATCATTATGTATAAATTATAATCCCATCTTAAGCTACCTTTATTGTACGTAGGTGAATCGGAAATACATTGAAATCATTTATTTCCTTTTATATCATATATCGCCGATAAAATTCGCTGATTCACCTACATTCCCCGTCGCTCCCACTCTCTATATCTTTCACGCTCTAATCGCCGCACAAAAAGCTCCTTTATGATATATACGACACACATCCGCGGATTCCTTCGAAAACTACATACACATCACACCGAAAACTCTACTTCGTTGCGCAACGCTTGCGTGCGCGCATTGGTAAACATCGTGAACAGCCGTTCCTCCCAAGATCGCCGGAGTCATCAACCGGAGTCGTTATGTGGAATTAATTGGAATAATTGATGCTAATTGCGCGTAATAGCGCGTGCGCGCGAGAGAGAGGACGCGTACGGAACCGATGGGTATATGGTATTGTTGGGTTTCTACGAATCGCCCGATTAATAATTCATCGGGTGGTATATATGTCCGAAAAAAAGACGGGCTTCGAATCGAAGGGATCTTTGACATTTTTTTAAGTTGGGATTGTCGTGTAGGTTATTATACAGCGAGGTTTAATCAGACGAAATTCGTCTCCTCAAAACAGACGTAAAAACCCTAAATTCACGTTTAATTCGCGCTTTCAACTTTATACGTGCAGTTGTGAATTTTAAATAGCGCGCAGCATTGTTGAAGCGACCCACGTCCACGCGTACATTATATTATACCGTTTCTATATCGGAAGCGAAGAAGCCAATTTGTCACGCTCGTATATCGCGCGGCGCGTCATCCTCGACTTCTCCTCGAACTTTTAATAGCAGAGGCTTACACTCATCATATCTCTCGTGTGTGTGTGTGTGTGTGTGTGTGTGTGTGTGTGTGTGTGTGTGTGTGTGTGTGAGTGTGTGTGTGTGTGTGTGTGTGTGTGAGTGTGTGTGTGTGTGTGTGTGTATGTGTGTGTGTGTGTCTGTCTGTATCCGCATCACGGTGAATATATATATATATATATATATATATATATATATATATATATATATATATATATATATATATATATATATATATATATATATATATATATATATTCACTGTGATGCGATTCTAAAAAAAACGGCATTTACAATTTCTCGAATACTCTATTTAATAAGAAACCGATTGTCTCAATGAAAAATACATTCCGGCGATTATTTGCTGTAGACGAGTGTCTTTTTCGTGAACGAAAAGTCGAGAGCGACCGAGTCGACGACCAATTGATGTAATTGTGTATAGTTGCGCGCCGCGGCGCCTATTTTTCCGCCGGCGCTTTTGACCTGCTGTATTTAATACAAGCGTCGGCTCGGCTACCGTCACTGTAAACATTGTAATAATCGCTCGATTCGGTACCTCCCTTTGAGTTCTTTCAATTGCTTCTTTATTACGACGGAAGAGAGTACAATTGTCTCGGTAAGAAAATTTATAGATATAAAAGAACCAATCGGTGATTTACATTTACAATGTTTCTAAGAAAAAAAAAAGATGTAAGAAGAAGAATTGCAGCGCCGAGTGCAAAAGATACTTACTTGGAAGTGGAAAATAACAATTGAAACCAATGAAATTTTCTTCCTATCGGGCGCGGAGAGCGCAACTGCGCTTTAAAGGCGACAATTGGTTTTAATGCGGCCACGCCGCGAGAAAGTCGCCGCGCGGACTGTAATGTACACGGTTCACATAGCCGACCATTTTTCATCCTTAATGGGTTTACGTTGTTTTTAAGAGCGAGCGACCGCCCATTTAATCAACTCTAAAGCATCGAAAATTTAACTTTTAGAAGGATTATAAGATTTTATAGACGGAATGAAATTTATGTATCTTTCAGGACCTCAAGTTTTTACAAGTAGGTATATAAATAAAGATCCGCTTTCTACTTTTTCTAAAAAATGTATACCCTCAAGAAAGCACCGAATGAAAGGAACAGCGTTTTATTATCGGCAAAGAATAGACACAACCGAGCCAAAACTCCTCTTTTTCATCCTCCTTATCTCGCCTCCCCAACCGCCTCATCTCGAAATCACTAACCGGCCGCGTTACAAAAGAAAAAACGTACGACGCGTTGACTCACACGCCGACTTTTTTCTTCGCCTCTCGCGCGCGGAATCTCATTAAGCTCGTTTACGCCGACGCTCTAGTTTAATTACGCGTGACTTCACCCGCGCGCGGCCGTAAGTATCAATTGCCTGTGGCTTCGGTGTGAGCTGGCCCTTCGCGCGAACACTGCGGCCAATTGATTGTTTCCGACGACGATGCGCAAGATACGGACAGATGCGCCCCGCGTGATTTGTCGGGAGGAGACGAGCTGTGTTTCGGTGCTGGTGGATGCAAATTATGTTCTTTTCTTATTTGTCGTTGTTTTGTGCGACCGATTTTATCATCGGGTGAAAAAAAAAGTTTAAAGGAAGATATTTTAAAAGTATACATCGTGAATTAAATTTTTTTTTCGTTTCTCAGAGGCTTTATTGCCGTTTATTTTCGGATATAAAGTAATATATATATATATATATATATATATCGCTGAAAAGAAGCAATTCAATTGATCGTCACGACTAAGATGTTATTGTTTGCCCGGGAGCCGTCAATCCGGCGCGAAAATAGAAAAATCGACTACTATGCCTCTCGGATAGACAGTTCCTGGTGCGTTTCTCACTCTCGTCATTAGATCAAAATACATTGATTAGTCTCCATACATATATATATAGGATCTTTAAAAATAACTTCTTCCTCATATCTTCGTATTCTCACATACTATACACAAATAATATTCGAAAAAAAGAAACAAAACGAGTATCGAGTTATATCACGGATCTAACATTCATTAGTCGACATAAACATCCTAACCACACGGCGATCCATTATTATATATACTTCCGATATACCAGAAATATAATTAGAGACCTTCACCTGTCGGTTATAACCCACATGATTTATTAATAACGACCATTTACACTTGTGTATGTTTCTGACCTAGCACGCCGACGATGCTGAAGAGTATGGCGCAGGCGGCGGCGAAGATGGTGACCGTCCGCGGGAACTGGATCGCCGGCTGGTGCGCCAGCTGGCTCCACGTGTCGTTCTCCGCCATCCTCTCTCTCGGCGTGCTGCTGCGACGATGGATAGGTCGATGGACGGTTCGTACTTATCACCTCACCGACATTTTGCCTGTTGAGGAGCATAAAACGATCAACACATAGAAGTCGAGTTATTGACAAACTGCGAGTATAAGCGTTCTTAAGTAAGTTCTTTTTTAATTTTCTTTATACTCTGGTAGAAATGATAACCAACGGTTGGCGAACCGTTCGTCAATTTTTAAATTAAAAACGTCACACCATGATTATGTTGCTATTGTCGACGAAGAATAACTATTTATACATGTGGAAATATTATATTGTAGATGCTTTAAAATATAGTGATAGTTTTAAATAGTTTTAATTAATGTTAACCAACGAAATTGGTTTATTTTCTACCAGGGTATGTAGAATTTGAAAGTTTTTTATGTATAGAAGTTTCAATTTTTTTTATCAATCTCTAACTAACAGTAAGATATGTTCGATTTTTAAAACAAAATATAAAATTGAACTAAACTTATATACTTCTGTACGTAAAAAACCCACGAAAATCCACTCTAGTATTAATTCCCAAACCGTCGCTAATCCATGCACACTGCACTTCCGGGGCGCCCGTGCCGCCCGTTTTAGCGTCGTCTCGACGCGCGCCGCCTACTTATATATACCTACGACTATTTTCGAGAGCGGGTCGACGCGCGACCGCCGCCGGGTTTATTTGGGCTGTGCCAGCGGCCCTTTTTTCCTAGGGCTGATTAAAGAGATTAGAGATGAAGTAGAGGAAAGTTATTTACTGCGCGGTACGTGATGTGTGCGGTGTTATTAAGAGTTAGTAGTTTATTAATAAAGAGAAAAACTTGCGTTACACAACAAAAATTTAGTGTTATAGTTACATGCAAATTTAGTATATTTCTATTAAAAGTTAGAAAAGTTTTATTAAATTTTAGTATAATTTTAACTTTTATGCATAATTTAAGTTCGTCTCTCTGTTAATAAAAGAAATAGTAACTTTTATGTAATTGAATCTTTTTCTCCGAGCATTCGTACAAAAAATTACTCCTCGCAACAGTAGTTTTTTTTCATCACGCCTCTAAACTATCACCGTTGACGTTTAATTCCAGTACACATCGCCGGCATACCGCGCCAATTTTAAAGTCATAAACTCTTATAATCCAGTTAGGAAGGAATAATCGAATCGACCGATTCGCCTTTGCCAGCCGCGTTTTCCCTCCCACTCTGTTACGTCTTAATCGTCACTTCGCGACTATACACCATTTTACGAGGAATTACACGTAGGAAAATTCAGTCCCGCGTAGCGCAGCGCGATCACGGAGTCGCAATTAACTCGGAGCGTGTTTTCGTTAGTAGACGAGCGAACGAGCGAACGGCAGTCACACACGCGTGCGCCTCGTAGAGAAAATAGACATTGTGAGAGATAATAAAGAAGGGATTTACGCCAGTTCTGCGCGGGTTCGTGTGTGTGTTTTTAAAATAAATGAACGGAAGAATCTCTACATTGTTGCGCCGCTTCGGCCCGTTCTCTCCTTTATTCGCTTTCGTTTTTCGAATAGGCGAATCTTTAGTACAGTTTGAAAAAGATAACCCTGTTTGTGTATGTGTGTGCGAAATATTTTGAAATAGAGAAAAAAATCGTCGCGAGTCTTGGTTGATCCAAAAATCTAACAAATTACGATATTTTATAAGGAAAAAGTGAAAAAATAAATTTGAAAAAAAAAATTCGTATTTATTAACAATTATTAACAATTATTAAAAAATTCATATGTGATGCAATATTCAAAATAAATGAGTCTGAAGTTTACATCGTTGGGACGCAACGAAATAATTTTTTTTTAATTAATTAAAGTTCCTTGAACAATGCAAATTATATTAAAATTCTTATTCGAAAGTTTGTTTATGCTATAACACATTAAATACACATGGAAAATTTTATAAAATTAGTGTATAATTATGAAATAAAAACGAGTTTTTTTTTAATTTTCGTTGCACTCCAACGTTGCAAACTTGAGCTCCATCAAAATAATCGCTATTAAACGATATAACCCCAAACAAATGCACCGAATAATCTCACCACGAACCGCCCGCGTGGGAACGTATTCGACACCCGAGCGCATCTTTTCGCGCTCTTTTAGCACACACACACATCTGGCGGGCAGATTTCGGCTCTCCGCGCACGCATAAAAGCGCGCGCAGAACCTGTTCTCCTCTCGCAGGCGCTTCAGCGCGTGGATTTTCGCCGTAACGATTTGAGGATGCCGCAAGGCAGTGATATATTTCCTTATAGCTATACATTTTGCTCCAACTTTTTTGCGAACGAGGAAAACGGACGCGCGCAAGAAGACGTGCGACGAGGCGCGAATTTCCCCCCGGGCTGACGCAAGTGGCGGCTGGTTTTTGCGCGCTGAGGAAACCGCGAGATTATCGCGGTAGTGTATTGGAGTCGTAAAAATTAACGCAGCGTTGCGGTTTTGTTCTTCAGGAGTAATTGAGACGTTAAAAGGCGATAGTTTGGTGGCGGAGGAAGTGAAGTGGCGGTTGTTAATTTTTGCGATTTGTGGGTTTAATAATTTTATCTACTGAATATCCTTTGATGCATTCAGTTGTAGACCGAAACGAGCAGTTAAACTTGTCGTTACGCGACACGAGAACAATAAATCCTTTAGAAAATCAACCTTCTAGATAACAAATATCGCGCGTTTGTCACTAGAAACTCTCTGAAACACGAACCAATTATCACCGCCTTATCATTTTACACTCCCTTACGATTTTTTAAAAGACCCATTCCCGTCCAAATAAATCATCCCGGACTCTAATCCCATATCCCCGAAATTTTCGGAACACATATTTGATCCTCCCGTTCTCGATACACCCGAGCCGAGATTTCTCTACTCTGGCGGCCTCTCCGAGCGATAACGCGAAAAAAGTTATTATCTTGATGAAGTGGCTCATCGAGATAAGAGGCTACGCGGCGCTCCCGCTCATTAACATAAGCGGCGTAATTGAAAGCCGCACGCACGTGCTGTTTGTCAACATTCGCCACATGCGAGCTCGCGATGATATTGTCGGATGCGCGCGTTGTTTATTTATCGAATTAGTTGTTCAAGGTGAGATAGCGGAATGTGCGATTGTCAGCTTTACGAGGAAAAGCGAAAGGTATGCGTGCCAGTGTACTGAGCAATTATATCATTATACGAGTAGTTTTTACTTTCGTTCTAACGTGTACAGTGAAACTTTGTGCTCGATCTAAAGAATGAAATTTTTAATCGCGCAATTTGTTCGGTTATCAATTAACGGTGCATCAAAGCACATTAATCATATAGCGACAAATACAACAGTAATCATGAAAAAGTTTATTAAAGAAGACTGAAGTACAGTATATTAAGTTCCGCGGGGAAAATTCGATCCCTATTGTTCCAGCTTGCGTAATTTCTAACGAGGCTATCGAGGCGTTCCACTTTGCAAGTAAGCACATGCATATACATACATAATGCACACGCCGTCGATACTCGAGCGAGTCCCGACGCGTCCAAACACACACAGCACGACTTCAGCGTGTGTATAATCAAAAACCTCGCGATTTGCCTTTTCTTTTCCGCTAAACTCGAAACAAATAGTCGCGGCGTGAGTGCGTGAGATAACGTTACGCCAGTGCGTAATTGCGGACGATAAATTGCATGACTAATCCCGCGCTATTGTCATCTTCTCCGCGTCGCCGCCACCGCGCGCATGTACAAGTATAGTTATAAATTGCGAGTGAGAGATATATACGTCCACTTGATTGAGAACTAATATGAGCAATAAATTGTAAACCGCCGCGGGAGCGAAGTCGAAAGTTATCGACTTGAATTTCACACTGGGATCTGTAATAAATATATATATATAGGTAGAATCTTCATCGACGAAGTGTTATTGCTATTTTTTTTTGTCCTTTTCAGCGCCGATCGTTTCCGCTTGTTTACGCGCGCATCGCAAAAAGGCATTGAAAAAACTTTCCGTCCTCCCATATATAATATACACAGCTTATACACTCTTGCTTCAACATACACACACACACACTGTCAACTGCACGCAGTAATCGAAACCCGCGCTCATTCGCAAAGCAAATTTCCAGGCCGCGCGAGTACGCGGTTCATGCGCAAAGTCACGCTCTACTACTTGCCTCTCTCGCTCTCGGCAAAAACAACAACGGGCCCCGCTGCTCCAGAATTCTATTATTCAGCCGCCACGTGCATGTGCACGCGCGTTTATCGCAGCGCACTTATCCGAAAGAAAGGATGAAAAATTGCTTATACACCGTCAACACGCACGCGCACTGCAGCGGGCGCCGAGCACATATCTCTCCCGGCACGCGGTCGCGCGTCGACTGCCGAGCGAGTGTAGCTTCGGCGAGTGCGCGGTGCTCCCCTACTATAATACTTCGATGCTGATGGAGCGAGGGAGCCTGCACGCACTTGTCTGGGAGAGGGACGGGGACGGGAAGGGTTGCGTGTGTGTGCGTGTGTAAGGTTTTTTGAGTGCATTTTGGTTGCTGTAGGTTTAGAGAATAATGGCGTGAGAGTTCTGGGATGAATTATGTAATCGCGTTGGAGTATTTTAGTCAAGTTGATTTGAAAGGTAAAATAGGTAATGAAATTTAGTAAGAGTGAGTGTATAGAAAGTTTTATAAGAGGTTTGTCGGAATGTGGTGTAATTTGTAATAATAAGTTTTGGAGTAATAATTGTGGTGAGAAAAGGAATGTTGGGGTTTTTTGATAGAGAGAGTGGTATTTTAATTGATGACTTTTCATTTCGGTTGTAATTGTGCCCGCTATCACTGTCATTGTCATACTTTAATTTAAAATCTATGTACAACCGTGGTAGAAATCTTAACCATAAGTTAGCTATTTTTCAGGTAACTTCTAATTATGTACCAATCGGAAATAAATTATGGTACACTTCGTAAAATGGCTATTTTAAGTGACAGTAAAACTTTTAGATGAATTATATGTAATTACTTTTGTATCACGATTTCGGCTAAAAATGCTTTCATTTAATTAACACGTTAGCTATAAAATATAGTTAATTTTCTACCAGGGAAGTTATTAAAAAAAAAAACTTTTTATATAATCTATAATAAGTAAACATTCTATTAAGTCTTTTTATATAATTTGTATCTGTAATGTATATATTATAAATAAAAAAGTAAATAAATTTCTATATAGCGAAAGTTATAGTGGAAAAAGTGTCTTTTAAAATTAAACCTCAACGCGCCAATATTGTTGCATAACCATTAGCTCTGTTGTTAGCCTTCCAATGATTTACGTAAAATAAAATAGAAAAAAAAAATAAAATAAAAATGGGTTGTATTATAGCATCACTGTAATATCTAAAGAAAAGTTTACTAAACGATATCTTTTCACATTCAACCTTTAACTATGAATAAAATCCAATAATATAAATCCAATCCATTTATAATAAACACTTACCTCAGCACTACAGCAACCAGATACGTTACACGCACAATCAAGTTCAGTAGTCTTCGATAACACCTCCACACTCATCGCACAATCACTTACCAGCCCTCGTTAACTCGCTCCACACTTTCGGCATTTTTTTCGCAATACGCTCCACCCAACTTGGAATCGCGGCGCGCTCACACATCCAAGCTCGCCGACGAGCGTGAAAGAGCCGCATAATAATCAGTTGAAAGAAGTCGCATATCCGCTCTCTTCCGCGTCGGCAATAACTCAATCGCTATCCTAATAAGGCCTCCGTACGCCATCGAACTCTCGGCCGACGCGCGCGCGCGCGCGCGGAATACAATGCGTTTGTTTCGCGCGAAGGTGAGCTATGTGCCAAGGTGCGTGTGCGGCGGCGACAGCTGCGCGCGTGCATATTGGCGCCTAAACGCCAACTGCCGCAGGGGTGTACGCCTCGCGGTCGTAGGAGGAGCGAGCGAGTTTCGTATGGTGATATATGTGTGGGTGCTGATTTGAGGGACGGGGGTGTAATGAGGTTTCTTTTTTTTTTTTCATTGGTTGAGTAAAGGTAGGAAAAGGAGTGGGAAGGTTGTGGGGAGCAAGTGGTTTTTGATTTTGAGGATTATTTATGTTTGTTGAGCTGTATGTTAGAATAGAATAGAGTAGAAAGCATTCGTGAATAAATCGTGTATAAATATAAATACAAATAAATCGTGCATATAATACAGTAAAATAAAATCTATAAAATACAATACGAATTTGGTATAGTCAACTATAAGAGGTTCTAAGTATATTTTTTAAATGTATTATATCACAGTCTAATTAAGTAAGTCAAAGACTAGAATTAGTGATATCACAGATGACTAGAAAAAAAAAAATACACGAGAGTGACTAAGTATTGAGACTGATTATTTCTGTGAAAAACTTAATAAATCGCTGACATAGCCAGGTCGTACAAAATAGAACTTACAACTAAAAATTAAAAATCAACTTAACGTTAAAATGTTTTATGACATTTTTCTTTTTCTTCAAGACGTTCGCATTAAAAAAATGATTATAACGTCATCGACTTCTAAAAATATACTTGTTATATAATAATCGCTTTTTCTTTGCGTCTACACTAAGCCCTCGATTCCCCTCCCCAAGGCGCCCAAAATTCCCTCAGCCAGAAAACCCTCCCGAAAGAAAAACTTAAATGCCCATCGGCTATTATATACCTCAACCCTCAACGCACACAACCGCACCCCACCTTATACACACACACGCGCACAATTTTCGGAGTCGTCGCGCAGTTGTGTGTACAGCACGGAAGGCCATCTTATCTCTCTCTTTCTTTCTTGTTTTCGCGCGGCAAGTTGTCGTGGCGCAATTGATTGGACGATATTTGTTATGATTCGTTAGCCGCGCCGCTCTAGGGAATTTCGGTTCAAGGCCTTCGCTGTCCCCGCCGCTATACTGACGAAATCTAATAAAGTTCAGGGGAGCTGCCGTGTACAGTGGCGGCTTATATTGGATTAGCTGGCATTTGAATGCTAATTGGGCATGGGAGACGTCGAGGAGAGAATTAGATTTCACGTATATAGTAAAATAAGTGTGAATATATATGTGTACATATAAAAAAAAACATGTATGTGAAATTTTACGCTCGAATTCCCAGCAGCCGAGATCGCAGACGTCACCATAGCGATGTCTCATCATCTTGTCCGTCCGATCGATATATCACATATACGTGAGTCACGAACCGGAGATTACGAATTTCGAGGATTGCCAGTTGTCGATGCACCCTCGTAAGGATGACGAATGGCGGGGGTGGGATGTGTCGGTTCTATAGGGGAGCCACACGCGAGACTTTCAGATTTTGTACATGGGGTGCTGATTTTCTAGTAAGAATGAAAATGTGGGTTCTACAGCTGGCCAAATAAACAAGATTGTAATCCCGCTACCGTCGCGCACCGCACGCCTGTAACACACACACACACGTGCCAGTCTCCTCCTTCGTATATTTAAGAATCTCTCGGCGAAAAAATCGCGCTCTCTTTTTTTTCCTTATCGGACTAACCGGACGGGCTATGTATATAACGCGCATTTTTCTTCGGCGCGATAGCGCGGCTTCTGCGGCCGCCGTGCGCGATAATATAGCCATATTTGTACTTTTACGGGAATTCCTACGGGTGTGCGATTCGCGTGACGTGTGTAAAAAAGGTATTTTTTTATGGGGGTTTCCGACGGTTGGTGGTGAGCAAAGCAGTGAGAATATTATGTGGAAGATAATTATTTATAGGTAGATAAATCGATGATTTATATGTTTTCTTGGTATATATACGAGTGACAATGAGACAATGGACATTTGAATTAAAAAGATTGACGGACGCGCGCGTATTAGGATTGACGGATAGTCAATCACTCGCGCATAATTTACTCGGGGGATGCCTAATACAGAATAAAATGGATACCTGTGCCCACGGACTACATGTTAATATTATTGTATATACAAGGAAACTAAAAATATACGCAGGTCAGTTTTCATCATGATAATAATCCTTGTTATTCAGTAGGCGAGAGTAACATGAATGAGGTTCTCACAGGTGTTTAGTCGATCGTAAATAACTCCCCGCGCGTATGTTAATTTATACATGTGTATACAAATTAGACGCTCCGATGGTACAATTATATAGGTAAACACGGTTACAGGGTATCTAAATTTCTCTCGACATTCTCACGCTGTTTATTTCAACTTTCTTCTTTATTAATTTATAACGTATAAAACGTTTTCTCACAAAGCATATAACTACCACTGTATAACGCTTATACACATCGTTACTACTCCACCTTCGCGCTTTTAAAATCACATCGAATAAAGAATTAACTTTACGCACAAAGCCAAACATGCTCTCACTCATACCCCGGCGGGGGCTCCCCTGACTCTTGACAACCACTGGGCGCTCGTGAATGGGCCCCATTGTCGCGCTCGCGCCAGACGCGACTCTGCAGCCGCGCGTTTATGGGAAACGCTGCTGCTGCTGCTGCTACGTCTCTCGCTTTTGTAAAATGCATATTAACGCGGGGCGATTTTCTAAGCTCTTCCGGGTCATTGTTTTTTTTTTTTTTTTGCGAGCACGGGCGACGATGTAAGGGGTTGTTGGCGCGAAATGTTGTGTGTTAAGTCCTGCTGTGATGAGTGACGGTTGGTGTATGTATGTGTGAGGAAGTAATTTTTTCGCTTTGATTTGAGTGTGTAGTATACAGTAGAGTATTGAGAGTATGATTATCTGGGGTTTGGATTTTATGAGTCACGTTATCGTGGCTTTTGGAGGATATGTGCGTGTCTGTCTTCGGCAGTAAAAATTTTAGGTCGTGTGGGGGTGATGTACTATTTTATTACATTTATAGAAGGCTTATCGGCCTTTATCGGAGTGTGTTATACCTATAAAATAAATTTATTTTATTATGTAAACGCTTTCGATATTTTTAAGTGCCGATAATTTTACGAACTACACGGAGAAAAATGGTTTAGGAAAAATTACTATATTTATAGTAACCGTAGGACAAACTCAAATTATCATAAAATTTACTACAATTTATAGTAAAAACTCCTATGTTTTGAGTAATTTTTACTATGTACATAGCAATTTTTACTAGAAATTGTAATAAATTTTATGATAATTCGAGTCTGTCCCAAAGTTCCTATAGAATATAGTAATTTCTTTTACATTTATAGTAAATTTTCCTACAACATTTCTCTCAGTGTATATGTATAGCAGGTAACATAAAACATCGAAACTGCCCTGAAAAAGAAATGTTAATATAAAGAAATATTTTTGAAATTTTATAAGGTTATTATTTAATTTACTAAACATATTTTTTATTAAAATTTAAACAATATATTTTAAGTTTACTAAGATTAGCATGAAATATTACGAACGCGTGTGCTATTTATTATCAATGAAATTATTAAATTATTTGAAATTATATTCTTAAAATGTAATGTCTTGTTTAGAAAATTTAATAAAGATATGCGTTATTAACTTTCAGTTGTCATCCTTGAATAGTATATTAAATTTAATATATCGTTATTCTCAAGTACGTATACGTTCGTAATAATTTTAATTGACGTATTTAAAATATAAGAAATACTTTTGAAATTTCATAAGGTAATTATTTAATTTCTTAAATATATTTATTATTGAAATTTAAACAATATGTTTTAAGTTTACTAAAATTTGCATGAAATATTATGAACATCTATGTTATTTATTATCAATGAAATTATGAAATTAATTGGAATATTCTTGAAATGTAATGTCTTGTTTATGATATTTAATAAAATTAATGTACGAATTTATTAAATTTCATAAAAGTATATGTTGATTCACTTTCAGTAACAAGATTATTAACTTTAAGATACAATTGTTACTTAAATTTTCTTAAATTTAAGAATATTTTTAACAGTGTAGAATCAAGTATATCTGACTCGTTTCAAGTAAATATTACTTGAAATAAGTCAGATTTACTTGATTCTATAATTTTTTTTTTCAGTGTCGTAAAGGAAGTATACAATCAAACGAACTTAATAAATTAAAAAGAAAAGGCCCGTCACAAATTTAAAACAAAACTCCCAGCCATCTCCAACTTTTTACCTCCCCGATACAAATCCAAACCTTCAACACCGTCTCTGCTTCGCAATACATTCGCCCGCCCTCCGCACGAAAGAAAAAAAAACGCTCCTAACGACTCAAACAACTGCATGGGGCTCGGGAAAACAAAAAAACGCGCCACAGGTGCGCGACACATGCCGCTCGGTGTTTACCGTCCGCCTTCCGTTTGCGCTCTAGCGCTGAGAAAATATACATACACATAAAGGCGCGTCTTTCTACTTCCATTCCCCGAAGGGCGAGCCGACGGTGATAAGATGCAGGAGCGGCTATCGGAGTATATATATATGCGATTTCGCCGAGTAAGCGCGCGGTTGAGAGAGAGAGAGAGAAAGAGAGAGCACAGAGAGATGAGCACGGAATGCGGTCGCTGCTTTTTTGCACGATTAAGCGGCTGCAGGGATTGGATGCTGCAGTTTTGAGGGCTGCAAAAATTTGCTTATGAGTTCTTGGTGTTCTTAAGGATGAGGTCACCGTTGTCACAGTGTTATATTTTAATATTTTAATCGTTCGTTTGTTTCAGTGGTAATGTAACTTTTGGTGTATATGTGCTCACGCGTAGTTTGTAGAAAGAATTGTATAATGTTTGATTGTAATGATTGGAGTGGTGCAAGTAGAAATAAATTTAAATTGGAAATAGTGGTGAAGGAAATATATCACTTGATGGTAATATACTTAATTATGATGAAAATGGACGCATGGAAAATAAAACAATTCATCAATTACATACAATTTTAAACATTTTTTATTAACTAATTTATATTACATTCCTTAATTTATATAAAGTTGAAGGATGCAACGGAGTTTTTGTTCTTATTTTGTCCAGTCTTGCCGATATTTGCGTAAAATACTTTGCTACGTTTTATGGCACTATACAGAAGCGTCTTCAAGAGGAAAGAGGAAATTGCGGTCGACTCTTCATTAATTAATGTTTTTTTTTTGTCCTCATTGCGTTATTATTGAGAGTAGAAAAATTCAGATCAATTATTTGTCGGACGTTAACGGTCGTACAAAGACTTTATGAAACGTACAAAAATATGTATAAAAGTATGAAAGAAATGCATTACTGGTATCCGTTGAGAACAATGCTGATAATAAGATTCAGAATAATAGACATATAAAATAGCTAAACAATAAATTTAAGATTCAAATGTAAATATATTTATATAATAATATATAATATAAAATCTTTCGCATTTTGTAAGGCTACGAAATGTCTTTTCCTGCACTGGAGCTACCGAGCTAAAGAAAAATCATCATCAGGCTATATTACAGGCTAAGTACCAGTTGAAGTACGTGAATGCAATTGAACTTGGGCTCAAGTCAATCGTTTATATATACTACCTGGTGGAAGCGTTTTCTCGCAAATTCTTATACGTCTAACGTATAGTCTTACTAAGCGAATAAGTTTAAGTAAAACGTTAATGACTAAACCTAAAGTTGAAAAGATTCTGGAATATATATTTTAGGCAACATAAAACTACCAATACAGTACACTTTTATAATAGTACTAGCATTGAGAAATACACTTAACATATGTTCAAAACGAAAAAAGAAGAGGAAGGAGAAAAAAAATAGCCGAAGTAAATGATTATTAAGGCAGACAGTGCGTAGCGACTCTTTGGTATCATAGTCCAATAATTCCCACCCTCCAAATCGAAAAAAACGCCTCCACCAGGCACGTGAATGTTAAAGAAAGAAAGAGAGACCACGACACGTGCTTAGAGCTCGTATTCTCTCTATTGGCAGGACCTGTAGATCTGCGCCTTGGCCTCGAACGCCATGAGCTGCTTGTCCATCTCGGCATTGAGGCCTTCGACCTCGTCCATAAGGTCGCGCAGCATGCGGTCGTTGTCTTTGTAGACGCTCTCCATGCCCTCGAGGTCCTTGTACTTGCTCTGCGTGTCGGCGGTGAGTTCGCTAGCCCGTCGCAGGAGGCCCTTGGCCCGGGTTATGTCGCCCTTGCTCTTCCCCACGCGCTGCGAGAGCGACTCGCCGACTTTTCGGTACTCCTGACCGAGGCGCTCCGCGTTCGCCTGGACCTTCCTCGCCTCCTCGGAGATGTTGCGAGCCTGCTGCTGGATCTCTTGCTTGATCACGAAGTCGTTGCGTACCGACTCGGTTTGCAGTTGTTTAAGCCGGTTTTCTGGTTTTGAGGTAGAGGATAAACGTGACATTGATTAGTACATAGTATTTAAAATGTTAAAAGCTGACAAGATAAATTTGCTAAGCCTTACCTAGGTCATTGACGGAGTTTGCCGTGTCATTAGCTTTCTTCTTCGCTTCCCGCGTGATCTCCGAGATCTCTTTGAGATCATCCTGCGATAGCTTGATATCGCCTTCAGCCTTTCCGATGGCATCCTGAGCAAGCCGTTGGCTTTCCTCCGTCTCATTCAGCAAGTCAATAACCTTGCCTGCGAGTGCCTCCTTCTCCTGCGCTACGTTCTTCGTGTAACGCGCTCTCTCCTTCAGCGCGTTTGCCAGGTCGAGATCCGCTGAGGTCTCGCTGAGGATACGCTCGGGGTCGCTGAGTGAGACGACAATGCTGGCGATCTGGTCGGCTAGACCCTTGATCTCCTCGGGTGTGAGGGTGATGTTCTTGCTGAGGACCTCCTTGGCGAGATCGCGCACTTCAGCTGGAGTGGGCTGATCGGCCTTCAGCAAGTCCCAGATCTTTTTGTTCACGTCCGACAGGTCCTTGATCATCTTGTCTGACTGGTTACGTGCCGTTGAAGCCAGATCGAAGGCCTCTTGCGCGTTGCCGCGGGTGCCCGTAGAGCCGTCCTTCAATCGCAGCATCTGCGGAGAAAAAGGATTTTTAATATCATGAATATACACATGTTTACCTTTCCAAAGTCTTTAGATGTGAGTTTTGTAATAACTATGACAATTTCTTTAAATAGTTTTTAGAAACTGAGCAAACTTAAATTATTACAGAAATTTACATAGTTTCCGATTATTACAAAACTTGAAACTGAAGGTTTTGGAAAACTATTATTGCCTATAATAAAAGTTTACATTGCGTAACAGCTGTTCAGCCTCATCCTTATGATTCTTGATCTTAGTTGCCTGCTGCTTGGCCACATCCAACGCCTGACTGGCCTTCGTCATAGCACCTGAGTCGCATGATAGCCCACCACAAAATCCGCAGCCAGCGCCTCCGCAGACATCGCTGCAATCGGATACGTTCCTACCACACATGTCCTGATTTAGCTGAGGAACGTGTCCCTTCAGCGTGTCCAGCTTCTCGTTCAGCCTCTCAAGGCTCTCCTTATTCTTCTGTTGATTCTCACGAACGATGGCGCTGCTCTTGGCCAGCAAGTTCTCCGTGTGCTTTTTGTAGCGCTCGGCGTCGAGCAGAACTCCGCTCGTGTCCGCGGCCATCTTCTCGGCCACGCGCGACTGATCGGCCATTTGCTGCGTCACATTCAGCGCCCCCTGGACATTAGCTTCTTGCAAACGATTGGCGTTCTCGCGAAGTTCTCCAGCACCCACGTGCAGCACGTCCGTGCGGTTCTTCAGGCGTTTGAGACCTGCGTCGGCCAAGGTGACTCGTTCGGTCACGTTACCAAGTTGACTCTCGAGTTCTTCGAGGATACCAGAGTACGAGTCCATGTCTTTATCGAGGTTCTCTGCCAACTGATTTAGATCCTCTAGGTCTTGGTTTTTCACTGATGAACTGTTGATGGCTGCGTTGACCTGTATACACAAGACGTTTTAATATTTTCAAAATATAAGCGATAATGAAAAGTAATGAACAAAAATAACTCACTTGAGCAATGGCATTATCAATATCATCGAACTCCTGGCTGTAGATACCGGTCGTACCGATCTTTTGAATGTTGGATGCCTCATCGATCACAAATAGTGTCTTGTTCCTCAGCCCATCCAGGATAGCATCCCAGTTATCAAAGCACTCACCGCAAGGGGAGCAGCTTGGGGCAACGCCAATGTAACTACGGTCGCACTGGTCGCACTTGTCACCGCCTATGCCCGGGTTGCAGAGGCAGACGCCGGTGTTACGGTCACACTGGGCGCTTGCCGAGCCGATGTCGTCACATTCGCAAGGGTAGCACTGGACGTTCGGGTTACCCCAATAGTTGGTTTGGCACTCGTTACAGCGTCGACCACCAAAGCCAGGTTTGCACTCGCACGTGCCATCATAGGGATTGCATCTGCAAAGAGTAAATGAATAATCAAGCAAATGATTTAATTATATATATGTAGCCATACTGAAAAAGATATATAGATTTGGAACTGACCTATCGGACACGCTGCCCACAACGTCGCACTCGCAAGGTTCGCAACCCTGTCCACTGGCGATTTTCCAATGGTTTTCCTCGCACTGATCGCAAACCTGACCAACAACGTGAGGTAAACAAGGACACTGTCCGCTCCTGTGGTCGCAAGGTCCAACCCTGGCGTCCGTACCCAAGATGTTGCATTGACATGCCTGGCAGTTCTGTAGCAACGCATCGCCATAGTAGTCGGCCTTGCACACCTGGCAGTTAAAGCCGTCGGTATTGTAGAGACACTGCAGGCAATGTCCGGTCTGGGGATCGCAGTTGCCGGGAGCGTTCGGGTCGGTGTTGTTACTACAGTTGCATGACTGACACTTGCCTCCCGGTGTCTCCGGATTGCCGTAGTAGTTGTCGGCGCAGGTTTCGCAGCGCGGACCCGAGTAACCCTGGTAGCACTCGCAAATCACGTCCTGGGTAACAGGGTCGAGCGAACAGCTATCCGCGTAAGCGTGGCCACTCTCCAGGGTTCCTGCATGAATTTATACGTAATTAGGCTTCACCACAGTAGCAATTAGGTTTGCCTAAATATACCTTGATATCATTTGGCTTACCTGGGCAAGGGCAAGCTCTGCAAGGAATGTCAACACCAATCCTTGGATCACCGTAGAATGCCTCAATACATCTATCACAATTGTGTCCGGTCGTGGAATCTCTACAATCCGTACAAGATCCGGTCCTTGAGTCACAAGCGTCCGCATGACCATTACACTCGCACCGCCGGCAGTGGGGGAAGTTCCAGAAGCCGGGCTCGCACTGGCCGCAGGTACGACCATAGGTGTTGGGGCGGCACTTGCAACGTCCGGTGTCGACGTCACAGAAATTATCGAGAGCGCCGACGCCGTCGCAGTCACAGGACACGCAACCTTGAGGTCCAAAGCCGTAGGTGCCCGGTGCGCAACGGTCGCAGCGACGACCAACGACGTTAGGTTTACATTGGCAGCTGCCGCCGTAGTTGTCACAGAGGAGACTGTGCGAGCCGGTTGGATTACACTCGCACGCTGTGGATTTTTTTGAAAAACAAGTTGGAATTATCAGTATTCTTGCCCAGGAAAAATAAAAAAAAAATAACATAGATATTTATTAGTGTTGAGAAACGAGATAAATTATATGAAATTCCAGCTCCTAGGACTTCAGAATGTGGACACAAAAAATATCACTACGAAAGGAAGTGAAACACGATAAAGCCATTGTCTATCTGGTTCTAACTGGATTTCTCGCTCGGAATAGATAATTTAATTATCAAAGCACTCACAGTGGGCGCCGTCGAAAACGTAAAGGCCGATGCTGTTCTGGTATTTGGTGCAAATATCCCGGATGTCGCTGCGGTTCTCGTAAATGCTGTAGTAGTTGTAGACATTGTTGAAGTAATCCTGGCAACGGAAGCGCTCGTACTCCTGACGACGAATCTCGCCGGGACCGCCGGTGAAGAACGGAATGGAGTCTAACCTTGGGCTCAGGAGAATCTGCAAGTGGGATAGTTACATATTTAGTTCATTAATCCCGATGAAAAAGAATATCATTAATATAAAAAAACTTACCGAATCGATGAGAATCGATGCGCTCGGCTGATCGCTGGGCCCAGCGTACTTCCTGATCTGCAACAGCACAGTGTACACTTTACCGGCCTCGAGGCACACTGGTGGTAAAGCGATTGAACTCCTCTGGTTCGCTGGCAACTGCACCCACAGTCTGTCGTTTTCTGGATGGTAATCAGCGCCACATGGGCCGTCTGGGTCCGGATGTCCGTCACGCACGATGAGGATCTCGGCGTCGTCCCAGGTTCCGCCGTACTTGGGCTCGTAGCGCACGACGATGTCGTACCACATGGAGCGGCGCACGTCGTCGATCGTGAAGTTGAGCATGGAGTTTTCAAGTACCTGCATGAAGCCCAGGCCTGTCCAGCTGTTATTGCGGCCGTCACGGTATGGTTCACGGATTATCACCTGGCAGTTCTGTAGGAAATAGATGGCAGTTAGTACTAAGTTTCTTATAATTATAGTAATTTGTTGTAAACAAACACTCACATCGGATCCACGGGCACGCTCGCCCTCGTAGGTCAGGAAATCGATCCAGCCGGTATAGTAGCTCTGCTCGGGCAGATTGCACGAGCGGCCGGTGACGTGGGGCCGACAGTAGCACTGGCCGGTCTCGATGTTGCAGCTGCTGTTGTAGGCACCACCGAGATCGCACTCACAGGGCTTGCAGCCGTCGCGCTCGTCGGACAGACCCCAGTAGTCGGTTTGGCACTGGTTGCAGTCGCGGCCGGTGACGTAACGCTTGCACGTGCACTCGCCAGTTACCATGTTGCAGCCCTGGTTGTCGATTGTGCCGAGGGTATTGCACGTGCACTCTTGACATCCCTCAGTGCTGAGTTCGGTAAAGTTCCAGAAGCCATTTTTGCAACGGTCGCATCGTCTGCCCTCGACGTTAGATTTGCAATGGCAGCGTCCGGACTCGTCTCCGGAAAGCTCGTCGGTGCGCGAGTCGCAAATACCGTCGTCCAGCGATCCTCGCGGATCACAATCACATGCTACGATCGAAGGAATAAATAAATAAAGCATTTTTGTGAATAACAGGAGATTTTCCATCTTAATAAAACTTACGCTGGCAAGCTTCGGGATCGGAGATCTCCCGTGTCGGATCGTGGTAGAAGAACGGCTTGCAGAGCTCACAGTTCTGGCCCCTGGTGTTATGCTGGCAGTCGTCGCAAACACCTCCGGACACTCTTCCACTCCTCTCGTACACCGCCTCGTCGAAATGACAGCTGTTGGCGTGCCCGTTGCAATTACACCTCCTGCAGGCGTTCGTCTGTTTACCGACGGCTGGCTTCCAGGGTAGGTCATTGAAGAAGTCCTCGCAGTGCTCGCAGTTGCGACCCTTGGTGTTGTGGGTGCACTCGCACCTACCGTGCACCATGTCCTCCACGTCGGGCACACCGTCTAGGGGCAGACAGCGTGACGCGTGGCCATAGCACGAGCACGAGCCACGAATCACCATGTCCTTTATGGCGTAGTAGTACTTCTCCCGAATCTCCGGACGCTCGTCCAGGAAATCGTCGCCGAGGGTGTGCAGCTTGGTGAAGCGGATGCGGAGGTTCGTCACCTTCAGCAGGTTTTGAACTTCCTTTGAGTAGGGGTTGTCGATCGGCAAGTTGCTCGGGAGCACTCTGAGGAAATGGAGAATCGATGTTAAAATTTTTTTATTTAATTTTACGTTCAAGTATACGATGTTAACTACATTATTTATATAGATACAATTAATATAATTTTCTATTAAGATAATTGAAATATATAAATCTATATATATAAATATATATATATATATATATATATATATATATATATATATATATATATATATATATATATATATATATATATATATATATATATATATATATATATATATATATATATATATATATATATATATATATATATATATATATATATATATATATATATATATATATATATATATATATATATATATATGAACACAATACATTTTACAGATGAATATTTCTACGTGATTGTGATATTTCAACAAAACTAGAGAAATCAAATTTGGGGAGCACTTCTAAAAAATCAACTTCTTTTCCTATTATCACTGCAAAAGCATTTATTTAAAATAATAAAGTAAATAAATCAAGATATAATACATAGAATAATGGGTATATGGAACTACTGATAATAAAGTGCATTGGCAAGGTAGACTATATGATAAAATAAACAAATGATAACGATATCTTAACGTCAATACTACTGCGAATGCTTCATCTAGGATTTTAAGTGATGAACTTATGACGCTCGAGGACTTATATAGATAATTTGTACAGTGTGGCGATTAAATTAAAACAAATTATACTAATCTAAAAATCTATAATTTTCAAAACTAGCACTAACATAAGCACAAGCTCATTACATTTAATTGTAACCACAGCTTACGTGTCTTTAACATCTTGAAGACTGCCGACATGAAAAACGATTTTCATTATTAGCAATGTTACTGTTCGCCTTTAATCCTAAAGCTTCAAGTGAATGTAAACAAGTAAAAAAAAAGAAAACCGTTTCAACGCACTCACCTGAATATAATCTCACCGTCCGTACTCGGCTCGACGTTCGAGTACCTCGCGTCGCAGATGACATCCGTGAGTTTCTGCGGTTGGTGGGTCGGTATACCGGGAAACACGCTCGGGCAGTCGTGGGCGAAGTATCGGTACACCTGCCAGTTGCTCCCGAAGTCGTAGGAACGCTCGAGGATCATCGCCGCCGGGCGGAAGGTCTGGAAACGTATGATTATGTGGGTGAAGTGGAACTCGGCCTCGAGGTCGAACTTGATCGAGACGTCCTCCATGCCGTTCTCCGCCTGCCACCATGTTCGATACGGTACTCTGAAGAAAGGGATAAAAGATAGTTTTACTAAAATTTTACTAAATTCGTCAAGGCAATAAAAAAAGTCTCTAAACTCACCCGCTGACGATGTTAGTGATGTTATGCTGCTGC
Source organism: Torymus aiolomorphi (assembly GCA_036365515.1). NCBI lineage: Eukaryota > Metazoa > Arthropoda > Insecta > Hymenoptera > Torymidae > Torymus > Torymus aiolomorphi. The sequence continues at coordinate 33,578,149 of CM070873.1, read as the reverse complement.
CGGGGATTTGCGGCGTGGCAGAAGAAGCACTTTTTCCGATCCTTCAGATGGGAGACGATGCAGTAGCGCTCGGGTACGTGGAGGCCGCATGTCGAGCTCGCGTAGAGCTGGTTCGTGCGACCGATCAGCAGGTTGCCTGTGGCCGGGTAGCACGAGCCCTGCTCGCACGGGTGCACCCGTCGTCCCGGTTGACCTGCATAATATAGTGTGCGTTAAAAAATGGCTTCGTGATGAAGCGGAAGGTGAAAAGATGAAGCCTACTCCATTCAGGTTGTACATTCTTAATTATTAAATTTCTAGAAGAAATTAATTTTGGAAAACTAAAGGGATGTGACCAACTTCATTCGTACACTTTTTGTGCTTGACTTTTTTACACGGAGTAGACGATATCTCGCCCAAAAAAGAAGTGAAAGAGAAATAATGATACGTTAACGAAATTAGAATTGTCCATCCTGACCCCATGGCTGTTAGCCCAACCTCGAACCATTAACTTAAATATAAATAAACCATACACCAAAATTTATCAGTAAAAACGTGTGCTCCATTTCCTTATATTATAACATATTCTTTCACTATGGGGAAGTGCGAAAATTAAACCAGAATATCATCATTCTCATGCGACCGTTTAAAAGAAAAGTTTCGTCATTCCCTGTGAGTCAACAGTGCGGATAAAGTATAATTTTGTGCTCGGGTAAAAGAGTTTCCTGTCCCTTTTTTTTCCTCTCATCTCACGTGATAAAAAGCTACCTTTCGGCCGCAGGGCGTTGAGCCACGACCAGTCGAGCCGCACATTCGGACTCTCAGTGCCTGTAATGTCTCCTCTTTGAACGCTGCCTACTACAATATTCCTTTTTTTAATACTTTTTTTCTTATTTTGTCTTTCTCTATCTCTAGTGCCTTTTTTACACTCGTATGTTTTCGACTAAAAACTCGTGTATTTTCAAATAGGATGATTCAATTATTTTTATGTATGTTCAATTATTATAGTAATAGAAATTCCCTAATAGTTAAAATTACTAGAGTCTATTGTAATCTTCTGACAGACTGCCCAAAGTGGACTTTTTACAAGGTACTATTGTAATTTTTTATAAAAATTTATCAAATTTTCGTATGTGAATCATAAAAATTACAATAGTACTCATAAAAATTACAATAGTACATGGTAAAATTTGTTAAAAATCTCGTAAAAAGTCCACTTTGGGCAGTCTGTGACAAGATTACAATAGACTCTAGTAATTTTAACTAGGAAATTTCTCTCCGTGATAGAATGATAAATTTTATGAAAAGTAAAAGTTTTTGGATTTTAAAAGGCGAAAAATTTGTATCTGCCACTGATGACTCTGTATCGGCATAAACCGTTTATTTTAAAATACTTTCAGTTGGATTACAGGTTTAGTATCGTAAAATTGTATCAAATAAATACCACTGAAATTTTCTTGTATCTCTCTAAAATGTTCTCTATATTAACGTATTCAAAATACATGTGACCTACAGTTATTACATAAGAATAAGTATAATGTTTAATTTTAATCTACGTATAAGGACTTGTTGTCTTACCTCGTGCTCTTTGTTGGCCTCTGTTATCTCTAGCGGCCTCTATTGGATCTAATGTTGCTGTAATACATAAAAGAAATTGTTTTCAATTCCATCCAAATATATCAGTTAAAATTATAAAAAAGAAAGCGGTCAACGTATTGAAAATAAAATATGACCGAATTAACGTAACTCCAACAAATTTAGAAACATCGCTCTCTAAATCGTTCCAGTATCATCAACCGAGCAACATCCGATAAGAGCCACATAAACCCCATCTTAAAAACCACATTTGCCAATCACCAATAGAGTCATATTACGCCTACTGACTCACGTCGCCGCGGCTTCATTCATCTCCTCGCGCTCATGAAAAGATTCCCCTGTCTCGTATTAATATCCAAACGTCAAGTCAACGACATCGTCATCTCCGCTGGGCTATATAATAATAATCTTCGGACAGTCAAAGATGCGAGTATATATACATACATAATCGACGGCCGATTTTCGGAGAAAACGTTATCGCCGCGACGAGGGATTATCAGCGGGGGACAGCAGCAGCGGATGTTTACGAGAAAGACAGACTGCCGTGATCGTTTATGGGGCGGAGCGAGTAAAACCGTGAACGAACGGGCCGAAACGCGATTATTATTCCTCCTTTTCAAATTAAAACCCATCGTTGTTTTGTGTATGATGTATAGTTAATAGAAATTAACAAAAATGTTTCTAAAATCTCGATAAACGTACGCGATTATTCTACAAACAGCAGTATACAAAATTCCCCTCGTGCGAAGCAAAGGAAAAGCCGCTTTTACATAACCCAGTTAAGCCGGCGTGAGTTCAACGATTTTTCGTCATCACGCGCTCGCGGGGACAATTTTTTCGAAACCGGGAGAGAGAGAGAGAGAGAGAGAGACAGCGGCGACAAGAAGACGCGCGCGCGGTCTCTTTATCCGGTGCGGCTCGGCCGATTAGATAGCCGTCTTCTCTCACTCGCCCCGCCTGACCTCGGCGACCCTTCCTCTCACTCTCTCTCTCTCTCTCTCTCTCTCTCTGTTTCGACCCCAAAAATATTCGGTGCCGCCGCGCTGTTCCGAGTTTATGGGTGTAATACGTAGATTTCGAGAGAGGAGGATTCGACAGGAAAAGATGCGATGATCGCGATAAATAAGTGATTAGAGTTGGTACACAGAGAAAAGAAAATCTTTAAATTAAAAGTATAAAATCCTGATGTTATTTGTGCCAAAGTATATATTTCTTAGTAGTTAACTTAGTAGTTAATTTCTTAATAATTAAGTAATATTCCTTAACAGTTAAGGCGCAGGTCATTATTTAAATTTTCTACAATTTCAAAGACATGGTTTCTTAACTATTAAGAAACATTATTTAGCTGTTAAAGAACATTCGTTTGTCCGTCCTAGCTAAAAATTGAACGAAACATTTGAAAACAACTGTAATCATTAAAATATTCCAAAAACCGCTTACACCCACTGCGGCACGAAAAAAAAAAATAAAATTCGCGACATTCGAGAGCGTCGATTTCGCCTCGCGCCGTGTTCCGAGAAACGCGGCCGCGAATTCACGTGCATATATATATATCTGTACAATACACACAAAGAGCCTTTCCTACATACGATTATTATAAAATTCCCCGAGGCGCGGCTACATGCGCGCGGTGTACCGTTTCGCGTCGCGCGGTAATATCATCCAAATGATAGCCGAGAGACACGACGACGCTGCGAATTTTCTGGCGACTTTATGCAATATATCCCGCCCGCTTCAGTGTGTTATTATTGCGTCTCGTAAGAATACCGGGGTGAGCTGGTCCCCGATTAAATACGAGGAATCGAGTGCACCCGGAATTTGCATATTTTGCATACTTGTAGAGAATAGCGGATGAGTCATGTGCAGGGAAGCGATAAGCGAGAAAATTGGTATTACCTGTGAAGTAGAGCAAGAAGACGGCGGTGAATAGGCCGAAGGCCGCGCGTTTCCCGGCCATCCTGTTGTCGCCTTCTCGGTATCCTCGTCGTCGTCGTGGTCGGCGCGGGGTCGGGTCCGTGTGAGCGTGCCGCTCAGTCCCTCGACTCCATCATCTGTCGCGCACGAGAAAAAAAAAAGACACTGGTTTTAATGAGTTTACGATCACTGTCATTCATTCGTGTTGCATTATATATGGTTTTTGTATTTTAGTCATGCAAATTTATAATTATTGTGGATTATTTTTCACGTACATTTCGATTAATACGTTGTAGACAAGTGTTTATTTTTACCTTGAAGAAAATACGAAAACCTATATAATACACAGAACCTACAGCATGTGCATCAGATGTTCAACATTGTTCTCGCTTACAATGCAACAACCTGCAACAAGCTTACAAGCTTAATATAATTCTATACCAATCGCTACCGAGCAAACTAAAAATCGCCAATTACCTTCACCGCCAGTCAAATTCTTTTCGCAACCTCACCATTCGCTCCTCACTTTTCACCCACCACGGAGAAAAATGGTTTAGGAAAAATTACTATATTTGTAGTAACCGTGGGACAGACACAAGTTATCATAAAATTTACTACAATTTATAGTAAAAACGCCTACGTTTTGAGTAATTTTTACTATAAATTGTAGTAAATTTTATGACAATTCGAGTCTGTCCCAAAGTCCCTACAGAATATACATTTATAGTAAATTTCCCTACAACAATTCTCTCAGTGCATCCAACGATCACTCTGCCACATCCTCCCACCGCGACTTACCACTACCACTTTGTCCTTTCCTCCCATCGTCCACTATACCAATCCACCAAAAAGCGGCGTAAATACACGTACACCGAGGAAAGAAAAAAAAAAGGACGCACTCCGGTGTCCCAAAATAAGACGGCCCTTTCCCCTCACATCACTTCGGAGTACCTGCATCACGCGCGCTTCGAGGCACAGATGTTCTCTCGCGTTTCACGACGAACTCTCGATTCCCCGAACACTGCTGCGCTTTATACTATACGTGCCCCTATAAGGAAGACGCGAGCTCGCGAGCGTTTAACCGCACTTTTTTCGAGAGAGAGAGTGTACGCGCGAAATTGCCGACGGCGAGTGTCGGTATAAATCATTGGTTGTCAGAGGCGATGGAGTGGCAGAACGAACAAAAAAAAATGACGGGACTATAGGGTTTAGGAGCAAACCAAGTTTTTTTTCTTTCAAAGTACAACGGCTGAAGAATCAATTAGCATCTTTTATCTCTGGAGCTCCGATGATGTACATATACGCCTGCGGTTGAGAAATCGGAGCAGCAACAGCAGCTCTCCGCGCGCTCGCCACACGTGCGGCGCGTACTTGCTCTATACACCCACTCGTCGCGCAATAATTATTACTATTGTCCTCTCCTCCGGCACGTCGCTCGGAGCGAGCCGGCGAAAATAGCCGTTTCTCTCGCTTATATCCAGCACTGTGCACTATATACACGTTCGAAAAGCTGCACGCAGACAGCATGTGTATGTATGTGTATGTGCTTTATTCACGATCGGAATTCCTCGCGAGAGCGGATCCGTTATCCGGAAACGGGAAATCGGAAAAGTTCGGTCGCGCAGGATCACACGGCGGTCCCGGTCGATCCCGAATAGATACAAAAAAGAGAGATGGAGAGAAAGATAGTGTGTATAAAATATATACACAGCGAAAGAAAGAGCGCGAGAGAGATGGGGAAAGGGAGAGTCGCCCGTCGCTGCACTCACTCACTCACACACAGCCACACACGTGTATGCTGCTGGTGTACACCTCGCTGCATCCATATATATATGTATACACACACACACACGCGCGTTAACTCTTCTTTCTCTATACCATGCACAAAACTGCATCCTTCTCTCTGTCTACCTGCACTGTCACGACAATTTCGTTCTTTTTTTTTTTCTTCTGCCTCCTCTCCTTTACTTTTCCGCAGAGCGCGCGCTGTGTATATATGTTTTACGACGGAGCCGCCGCTCGCACGGCACGACGACGCTCTCACACTGCGCCAGCAGCATCCGCGCCGCCGCCGCCACCGCCGCACTGCGGTCGGGAGGGGAAAGCGGGGGAGCCGAGAGAGGAGAGGTTGGTTGGAAGCGTAGGAGAGAAAGAGAGAGAGAGAGTGTAGAGGCTGAGATTTTACAGGCGTCTTGGGTGGGAGGGCACGAGCGGCGCGGCTGCATGTGTGCGAGGGCGATTTTTCGAAAAATTGTGAATGCCATTTTTTGGGTGATAGAGTTGAACGTGACTTGATTTGTTAATAATTTTCAGATGATACGATACGTTTTAAAATTTTTTTAGCACACTAGTGCGTTGTTATATATTATGTTAATTTTTACACGAGTTATCATAAGACTAGGCATCGTAGTTAAAAATAAATGGCAAACCCGCGAAATGCCGCGCCGCTATAAAGGCAACCGCATTAGACCCCATTCGACACTTCCCCGAACGTCTGTAATATGTTTCCCGAACCAGCAGCCACGCCATTCAATTTCCCATGTCCCCTTCTTATCTCTCTCTCGCTCCCTCCCTCTCTTTTACACGGCCGCTCTCAGAGATACAGCATCCCTCTCTCTCTCCCTCCGTTTCCGTCCTCCTCACCCACGTTGCGCTCTCTCTCTCTCTCTCTTCTCTTCCTATTTCTGGCCGAGAGACCTAACCAGCATGCGGGCGTGTACGTATAGACACGGGAGAAAGAAAGAGGGAGGGAGAAACGCGCACTCGAGAGTAAGAGTATTTACCTCGCTGCGGGAACGGGGAAACGTCGGTGTGTATAGTTAATTTTAGGTGGGGAAGAATCGTTGTAATTTGACAGAAATCTTGAACATTGTAATATTGCGAATTACTTTGTACTAACAGACGCCGGGAATACTTATACTCTGTTTCTTTAATCATGCTTTTTATATCATAAACTTTGTTATACTTGAGAAAGAACTTTTTAATATGTCGCTTTATAGGCATCGGCTATTATGTCATTAACAAACTAAACTTACACGAGTTATGATTTTCCTCAGCCTAGTTACAACAAAGCCCGCAATTCCAGCAGAATTTACGAGCGTTCAGATTTGCACACGTATACGACGGTAGTTTATGGTTTCTATTTCCAGCATAAGTACGTGCTATTGCTCAAAGGGGCGAGCTTCGGCACTAAGGTCTGGATTTTTCACTTGGATTCGTGAATATATCATGGAAAATCTCCGCCTCTTAATGTAAGGCAATAGAAATGCAGGTGGAAATTTTAGTTTTTCAGTTTTATTATTTAACACAGATAATTCAGTTTTATTGCAGTTAATTATAGATGTATAAATCATAAAAAAGCATCACGATGAAAATGTTCATTTAATCTAACATAAGTTAAAGAATGCTAAAAGTGTGAGTAATAAAAGTCATTCAATAACTTAGCATACTTTAGTTACTGCAAACCGAATTGGTTAACGATGCCCAAGTGATATAATACGGCTCTGACCTTCACATTGGCAATTATAGAAAGTACTCGTCAATATAAAACTTTTATGCGCTGAATTTCATTAGTTTCGCTCGTTGCGTTTACACTTCGCGCTGTCAAATAAAGGACGAAACTCGACCACTTTGTCGGATTATATCTCTAAAACAATCAATCCAATCGCTCGTATCAATATTTACACTACACCTCAGAATCCTCATCATCATCGCCTCGTTAATGACACAACACAATCATTATACGAGCGCACTTCTCTTTCTCTGCCATTGGCGAGCCATTCATTAAAACGTCATTAAAGTCACGAGCGTTTCCTCGGCTCGCGCGTGTGACGCGCGTGGATTAAACGATTCAGTCGGCACGCGTCCGCTATGAGAATATGTAAGCGCACTCGTGTACGCCTGTATTGCACTTATCTCTGAACTCTGGCCTCGAGTCTAAGTCAGCGAGTGCGAGAACGCAGCCCATTTCTGTCGCGCATTTGGTCTTCAACATGGCGAGCGCCGTCCGGATCGTCGCAGTCGTCTCCGTCGTCCAGATTTTGGTTCTGTGTGTCGGTAAGTGTTAGTTCGTTGTAGATTAGTTTTAAAAAGCTGTTGGTCTTAGCCAGCGACTCATTCGAAATTGCGCTGTTTTTTTTAAAGTATTTTTCCAACGAGACAAGCGTTTCTTTATTTTTTTTTTTAGTTTTCATTCATCTATTTATGTGCGTAGAAATTAACAATTTTAACATTAAGGAATTGTCTTATCAAAGGTGCAAAATGCGTTATCGACCTGAACAAAGACTACAACGTCAGCTCGCCAGTGTTCCTGGACTCAAAAACCTTAGACGTCATCTACCCGTCAAGAATCTCACCCAGGATTCTATCCTTCGAATCTGGCGAAACTCTCGCCATTCACTGCCATGGGGGCTACATTACCCAGCCAAATTCTATGATCAACACTACCACTGATACTGCCAAGTGCACGAACGGACTGATCTTTGGGAACTCGCCCAAGCGGTCCTTCAAAGACCTGAGCTGCTCGAAGAGCCCGAATCCTGTGACGAGAGACAGCTGCAAGAACCGGTGCCGTAAGTGCGTGACCGTGAGCATTGGCTACCAGGTGACACCGAGCGTCTTCAAGAAGACGATCGACTTGTGCTATGTACCCGAGCTCGCCACCACGAGCTGGTCGCATGCCAGGATACCCGGGGCTATCGGTGGTTATAGGAATAAAGATGTGCAGACGCCGGCGTTCATCAAGGGAGCCTACTTCGGGAACGTGCTCATGAGCCATGTGTATCCGAAGACGTCCCAGCAGCAGATGTTCATGGAGATTTTTGGGGGCAATAAGGAGCTGGTCGATCGATATCTTCCGCAAGATGGTAAGTTGTGCTTAGTTTAGGAGATTACATTAATCTTCAGTAAGAAACAATTGTTAAAAACCTTATTCTCTTAGGTCAGAGACGCAACTACTTCGTAAAGGGCCACTTGGTGGCGCGCGCTGACCTGTTCTACCCGTCGGAACAATACAGCACTTACTTCTATGTGAACGTTCTGCCGATGTGGCAGAGCATCAACAACGGTAACTGGAAGTCAGTCGAGTCGACTGTACGTCGGATAGCCGGGTATGAGGGTGACCTGGAAGTGTGGACCGGTGGCCTCGGCGTGCTAAACCTAAGCGGCAGGGACATATACCTAGCCAGGGATAAGAAGAATAACTCGAAGCTGCTGATACCGGCACCCAAGTTGCTCTTTAAGCTAGTTCATAACCCGACGAAGAACGAAGCTTTGGTGTTTGTAACGGCTAATGATCCATACCTGGGTGAAAAGATAGTACCGAAGGATTATCAGGTCTGCGAGGAGTATATGCCGTGTAGGTCAATGTTCGACCAGTTTGAACATAGATACGAGGGGTTCACGTACTGCTGTTTGTACGAGGATTTCGTGAGGAATACAATGGTTAGGGATTTGGATATACCGGTGAATTTAAAAAATGTGGATCCGCTCACTTTGTATTGATAGTGGTTTTAGATATGCGTACTGACTTTCTGAAGTCTGTGATGACAAAACTGTAAGTTAAAGTTCCTGTTGAATTATAAAGAAAACGCTTCTTCGATGTATCACTGTAAGTAGCACGTGATTACGTCAGATGTAGTCGCGGCTTTATCGTTGCCTATACAGATGCTCTTCCTCCTCTTTCACTACGACTACACGAGGCGATAGCGCGAAAATAATTAAAATCTTCTCAACCGGCTTGCATAATCCGCGCGGTGCTTTCATAATAAAGGGACCGGCAATCAGCATGCTGAGTTATTTTAACAAACATGAATCGATCGATATTTTTTTGTCGGAGAGTTGTTAATATTGTTGTACGTTCTGCGTCATGGCAGATAATGAATTTATCGATGTGTGATGATGTATACTATACATTCCTTAGCGAAAATCGAAAATGTAACAAATTATTTAGTAAGTTTAGAAAAGTGTAAAAAAGTGTAAAAAAGTGTAAAAAAGTGTAAAAAAGTGTAAAAAAGTGTAAAGAAGTGTAAAAAAGTGTAAAAAAGTGTAATAAAGTGAAATAAAATGTAGTTTAATACTGGATTTCAGAGATATTTTACATCTTCTTACACTTATTTTCACTTTTTTACATTTTCGTACACTTTTTTACATTTTATTATTATTTTAGTCTTATTTTCACTTTTTTACATTTTCGTACACTTATTTACATTTTATAAAATTTCAGATTTTTGCTGTATTCGAATGAAAATGTAAGAAAATATAAAAAATGTAAAAACTGTACAACAAAGTATTAAAAAATCTAAAAAAGTGTAAAAGAGGAATAATAAAGTGTTAATAAATGTAAAGAAGTGTAAAAAAACTGTAACCAAATGTTAATAAACGTAAAGAACTGTAAAAAATTGTAATAAAATGCTTATAAATATAAAGAAGTGTAAAATACTGTAAAAGAATTTTTCAATTATGAGTATCAAAGAAAGTGTAACAAAATGTAAAAAAAACTAAGATAGTCTAAAAAAATGTAAAAAAAATTATACAAAAGTGTAAAAAAGGGTGAAAATATGTAAAGACGTCCGAAATCCAGTACTATTCTACATTTTTTTACACTTTTTTACATTTTTCTACATTTACCTGCATTTACTTACATTATAAAAGTTTTGCTAGGGTTGAACTGTAAAAGTATTACGTCTGTGACGTATCTCTAAATTCAATTTAACAATGCATATTTATCACCAGTAATTTTCTGACATACAAATGTCGTATATGTCGTATATGTTTAATGACGTTATTAAATCTCAATATTCATTTCTTTGACCCACAAAACGATGCGAGTGCGAATTTTAACAGTATAGCAATTTCGGCTACGCAACAGCCAGCGTGACGTAGCGAGCCACTGACCTTGTGAAACCAACCGCTCATCGCAACTTTGTTTAGAATCAGCACTTTTAAATGTGAAATCGAAATGATGATTTTAAATGTTTACTAAATTTGTTTAAAAAGATGATTTTGACTCAGCGTCAAAATCATCTTTAACCCAAATTAACCGCTTAATAAATACGGCGACTCTCAACACACAAATCAGTAATCGTGTAAAAGTCGCGAGCTCCGTACCACTCCAGCCGACAAGAGGAGAAACGATTATTATACAGGCCAATTCGAGCCTATAACAGACTACGAGAAAATACTTATATCTATAAAATCAATAATCTATCGGTATTAATTATCCGCGCAAGCAACGCATATATTACACATATTAATCGAACAGATCGAATATAATTATTTTGTGACTCTATGTCAATTTATTGTTAATTTTATAAACGAATAAATAGTGCAATTATTGAACCATCAATCTATTCATTTCGAGAACCTACACCAACAGGAAAAAAAGGTAAATAAGCCAAAATATAACTAACAATCAATTATAAGAGTAGATTCCTCGACACTCAAGACTTAACAAAAGAATAATAAATTTTTTAAAAAGAGGATATGACTATCTTTTGTACACTGAGAGAAATTTTTTCTCAAAATGTTTATATTTAACATGGGATTGTAACTATTAAAAAATATATGTTAATAGTTAAAATACCATGTTAAATATAAACATATTCTTCTCTCAGTGTAGGCATATAGATATACTGAAAAATTCGACCATATAAAACCCTGTCGCAGATAAGTATTTCACAAAGACAAGTCTTGGGCAGCACCGGGTATATAAAAGGGGTTATCTACTGCGTAGTCCTAGTCGCAGCACGTGCGGCACACTTGTCAAGCGCTTTTAAAGCCCTATACCCGACCCTCTCTCTTCCTTCGCGTCTCTCTCTCACTCACTCTCTCTTTATTTCATCTTGACGCCTCTCCACGTATATAAGTATACTCATTTCGTTTTACTTCGAAACAATAGGGCAAAATTATGGGCATTATTACAGTTAATTAAGTAGATCAAGCATAAAAAAAAATCACGATGAAAATATTTGTTTAATTAATCTAACGTAATTTAGAGTACGTTAAAAGTGTGACTAATAAAAGTCATTCAATAACTCAGCATACTCTTTAGTTACTGCAAACCGAATTGGTTAACAATACCCAAGTGGTATAATACGGCTCTGACCTTTGCATTGGCAATTAGAAAGTACTCTTCAATATAATAATTTTACACGTTTAATCTCATTAGTTACACTTATTGCTTTGACACTTCGCGCTGTCAGCTACAGGGCGAAAGTCAACCGCTTTACCCGATTATATCTCCAAGATGATCAATCCAGTCGCTCGTATCAATATTTACACTACACCATGAAATCCTCGTCATCATTACCTCGTTAATAATACAGCACAAGCATTATACGGGCGCACTTCTCTTTCTCTGTCATTGGCGAGCCATTCATTAAATAGTATATTACAGACCTAGGCCAGTAAAATAAGAAATGTCTCAGATCACATGTAATTGTCAGCCGAGGCGAAGCCGAGGTTGACAATTACATGTGATCTGAGGCTTTCTTTTTTACTGGCCAAGGTGTGTATACTATTTTTCTGCTCGACGGCGCCGGAAAGCGGCAACTCCGTTTCGCGCAGCGACTGGAAAGTTGGCGCTTTCCGGCCGGAGGACAGAAAACGTAATTTTTGACACTCCGTGGCGTAAAATACTGCTTTTACATACGCTTAGGTTTACAAGCGTGCGCTAGAATACAGCACAAAAACAATGTTCGATACAGGTGATAAAAATGATTCTTGCGCGAGTACGAATTTTTCGGCCGAGCGAAGCGAGGTATTGAAAAGTACTATAAAGTCAGGAGCGATTTCTCGGCTCGCTCGTGTGATGCGGGAGGATTAAACGATTCAGTCGGCACCCGTCTGCTACGAAAATATATAAGCGCACGCGCATACGTGTGTATGATATGCACTTATCTCTGAACTCTGGCCTCGAGTCTAAGTTGATTTTTGTCGCGCATTTTGTGGCTTAACATGGCGAGCGTCACCCGAATCGTCGCCATCGTCTCCGTCGTCCAGATTTTGGTTCTATGTGTCAGTAAGTCTCAGTTCGTTGTAAATTACTTAATCAGTTTTGAGAAGCTGTCGGTCTTGCCAATGACTCGTTAGGAATTGTGGAATTGGAAGGGTTAAAGAATGTAAAAAACGTCTGAAATTACACTGTTTTTTTTTTACACCTTTTTTACACTTTTTTACATTTGTTTACACTTTTTTTACTTTTTTTACATTTTTTTTACATTTATCTACATTTATTTACACTTTAAAATTTTTGCTAGGAATTATATCAATCTTTAGTAAGATACAATTACTAAAAACCTAATTCTTTCAGGACAGAAAAGCAAGTACTTCGTAAAGGGCTACTTGGTGGCGCGTGCTGACCTATTCTACCCGTCGGAGCAGTACAGCACGTATTTCTACGTGAACGTTCTGCCAATGTGGCAAAGCAGCCGGGTATGAGGGCGACCTGGAAGTGTGGACCGGTGGCCTCGGCGTGCTGAACCTAAGCGGCAGGGACAAATACCTAGCCAGGGACAAGAAGAATAACTCGAAGCGGCTCATACCGGCGCCCAAATTGTTGTTCAAGCTGGTTCACAACCTAGCGAAGAACGAAGCTTTGGGGTGTTTGTAAAAGATAATACCGAAGGATTTATCAGGTTTGCGAGGAGTATACGCCGTGTAGGTGAATATTCGCCCAGTTTGAAAATAGATACAAGGGGTTCACGTATTGCTGTTTGTACGAGAATTTCATGAGAAATACGTTGGTCAGGGATTTGGATATGCCCGTATCACTTCTTAAAAAAGTGGTTACCGGAAGAAGTGGAACCTCTATAGATTTGATCTGTGATTGGCTCTTGGATAAAAGGCGCGAGAATTTAAAATTAAATATGCATTTTTATTGAATAATTAGGTATTATTTATTGGAATATTTATTAGAATGAAAATGCTTAAAGTGAAAAGTATTACATAAATAATAATCAAATTGATGTTGGTTGTAGTTTAAAAAATAAATAACATGTTTTATTTATTTGTTAAAATGATGGCCAGAAGTAGAAAAGTATTTCAAAATATAATACAATTATGTTAATATTAGAATAAATTATGCCAATATTATGTTCAGATTTTATTCTTTATTTAATACTTATTTCACGAAAAAAAAAATATTCGAATAAGCGTATAGTTTCTAACATCAAAATTTTGTATTCCTTAAAAGTAAACGTGCTTCGGTATTATATCAAATTATTAAAGATGCATCAAAATTAAAAGAAACAGATTTCCAGCTTATAAGGAATAAATTATTCTTAGCATGTTTAATAAAAAAAAGTACATAGAGCGCACGCAGCGCGCATGGATTTGGCTAGTATTTTAAAAACGTGGATCCGCTCATGTTGTATTGATAATGGTTTAGGTATGCGTGCGAATCTAGTTCAGACGGTTCAACTGGCTTTCCGGATTCTGTAATGATAAAACTGTAGGTTAAAATTACTGTTGAAATAATATAAAGAAAACGCTTCTTTGATTTGTAACTGTAAGTAGCCCGTGATTACGTCAGATGTAGTCGCAGCTTTATCGGTGTCTATACAGATACTCTTCCTCCTCTTTCACTACGACTATACGCGGCGATAGCGCGAAAATAAATAAAATGTTCTCAACCGGCTTGCATAATCCGCGTGGCGCTTTCATAATAAAAGGACCATCAATCAACATGCTGAGTTATTGTAGCAAACATGAATCGATCGATATTTTTTTTGTCGGAGAGTTGTTAAGGGGGTGTCGCACTATGCTAACACTGTTTTATCGGCGGAACATGTAAAAGTAATTAATATAAATAAAAGGATAATGATTAGGCCTTGAACAAATTCAGTTGCCCTGCGTAATGTTGTAATACATCATTCTACAAAGTTTCGAGGCAAAAAAACGACGACACCTTTGTTTATTTGTGTCAAAACTTCGTAGAACGATGTATTAGAGGATTACGCAGGGCAAGTGAATTTTTTAAAGCCGTAAATCATTATTCTTTTATTTATATTAATTATTTTGACATGTTCCGCCGATAAAACAGGGTTAGTGGTAAAGTAGGACTATTACACCACCTTAAATGTTGTACGTTCTGCGTCGTGGTAGATAAGGAATTTGACGATGTGCGATGATGTATACTATACATATACTATACATACATCGAACTGTAAAAGAATAATAAATTTTTTAAAAAGAGCTAGGATACGACTTTCTGTCGTAGATTTATATAGATATACTTAAAGATTCGACTGTATAGAAGCCTGCAACAGAGATTTCACAAAGACGAGTCTTGGGCAGCACCCGGTGTACAAAAGGGGTTGTCTTCTGTGCGCTCGCAGTCGCAGCACGTGCGGCACACTTGTGAAGCGCTTTTAAAGCCCTATCCCCGCCCCTCTCTCTTCCTCCGCGTCACTCTCTATCCTTCCCTCTCTCTTTATTTCATCTCGACGCCTCACTACGTATATACTCATTTTTCGTTTTACTTCGAAACAATAGGGCAAAATTACGACGACAAATGCGCAAAGAGTTAAATTAAATTGAATCGACAAGACGCTATATGTTGTTGTTCAGTAAAAGTGTGAAAGAGGAACGGGATGAGTGTACCGCTCATGGCTTTTCACGCGACGATTTCCTGTGATTCCCGATAAATTTATCTGAAGGGAGAGTAGCCGCAAGCGCGCGCGTGACGCTGAGAAGTCCGCGTGGTGTATGATTTGCCCATATTTTCATATCTCTGTGTTTTTTCTTTCTCGTTCCTTTTACATGCCCATTCATGATCGCACGCTTTCCGAGTTAGCGCTATTGAATATTTCGTTGAGCTATCGTTGTATTTTTTTTATGGTATAAAAGTAAATGCTTATTGATATTGTGTGTCGCACAGTAAACAAAATACTACAGATTCTCGTATTATCAAAAAAAGGGCCAAGAAATTTTTTGATTATGAAGTTTTAGTAGCTTTTAAACATACAGAAGAAAAAAAAAACCACACGCTCCAAATAAAAATGAAAATCGAATTAAAAACCAAAATTTCGAACTACTTTTCTTCCAATATCCACTGTGAACATAATATAACATTCAAAAGAGCGAAATAGTTCAATGAGAAAAATGTGAATTTTCATTGTACCCGACGCTGACAATAGAGAGTTATCAATTAGCATTTGGAAAGAAAATAGACAGTAGATACAAAGTTTTCGTGATTAATATTAACATTACAGCTGTTATTGGAATTTTCAAAACATTATTAAAGCGCAAGAACTTTCAATCATTGATTCATCAATTTAACACGTAGATGGACACCTTATAATCATTACAAAAATATACCGCTGTGGCTATATATGGCACATATTAACGTCGGTAATGGCATGGCTAAATTATTTCTCCTGTTACACCATTTTGCTCCATTGGCTCATTTTATTAGTATTTCCTATTTTACTGATTGTTGCTTATAAGCTTATAAACAACAATCAATAAAATAGGAAATACTAATAAAATGAGCCAATGGAGCAAAATGGTGTAACAGGAGAAATAATTTAGCCATGCCATTACCGACGTTAATATGTGCCATATATAGCCACAGCGGTATATTTTTGTAATGATTATAAGGTGTCCATCTACGTGTTAAATTGATGAATCAATGATTGAAAGTTCTTGCGCTTTAATAATGTTTTGAAAATTCCAATAACAGCTGTAATGTTAATATTATTAATTAATAATATGCCCACGGGGCAGAATAATATAATAACTAGACTAATTTGTCCATGAACATAACAATAAAAATATAGAAATGTCACCGTGACGTACGCAAACGGCTATATCATGTACATTTTTCGATTATTAGGAAAAAAAAGAAGTCAGATATATATACTCACCCCTGAAATCGTCGACACACCAAGTATATAAGCCCCAACGCTCGAGCGAAGGACTTGGACGCCGGCGCGAGAGGAAGAGAATCTGTATCGTCGGGCGCGGGAGGAAGGAAGAGAGCCGACGAGCGCGTGGGCTCGTTATCGCCTTTGAACTCCGGTCCCGATAGCGCGCTCGGCTTTTTCCTCTTTCTCTCGCTCGCTTCAGCACGCGAGCGACTAGATTTTTCGTAGTGTCGCATGCTGTACATAGATTTTAAACTAGAGCTTGATTGTGGGAGCTTATGGGTGGCTGTTGAGGAAAAAGAAGAATCAATTTTTAGAAAAATATGGTTTCTGTGGGATTTTAATAGAAAATTGTAGCTACATACGAATGTGCAGAAAAGTTTAAATCTTGTATAATGATGATGATGGACAAAATATTTTAAAAAGATTGCCTACTATTTAAATTTAAATAAATGTTTACTTTGCTTGGTAATTGTTTTGTAAAAAAAAATGGATTAAACGTAAAATTTCGTACACAGTTAGGTAGATGTAATTATAAATGAGTTTGTATTACAGTAATAAAGTTAGTAAATAAGCGTTGCCGAGTTTTATTACATTAATTCAATTTAATTAGAAATAAAGTTTTATTTTATTAATGAAATAATAATTGGAGTAGAATAATATATTGTTTTGTGACAAAACTTGTAAAGATTATTCACAAATAAATGTTTTTAATTCAAAATTAGTTACTTATTAAAAGTTTAATTAAATAATTATAGACATTCATAAAATGGACCATCACAATACAACTTGATTATGATAATATTATAATAAAATTACTTGCATTCATCGAATAATTTCCATACCCAAATTACAAAGATCATTAAACGTTTTAACGAAATTGACCAATTTAAAAATCTCCCGCGCCTTGTCATCTATGACGGCGCCCACGTGACATCCGGCTCCTCTTCCGTCCGCGTCGTTATCAGCAGCACCGGCACCGGCCGGTGGAGCCGCGTCTTTTTGGCGTCCATTTTGCGCCGCGAGCCACTACCAAGCGGATGCGCACTGCTGCTGTAAGCGTGGTTTAATGGCGACGGGGCCGCGACAATCCGCTGGCATCGCCGCTGCCTATGACGATGCCTTCGTTGAAGCAGGTAAATCCTCGTTATTGGCACATTATCGACGATTGCTTGCCATTATTTTTTCGCGCGGAGACGTATTTCTTCAGGAAATACGCGGGTTCGAAGCGAAGCTTGTGCTCGGGTTCCGTAGGTATTAACGGGGTGATTTTTGAGTTTTCTTATTAGGAGTGGGTACGCTTTTTGATTGCGAAGCGTATTTTTTGATGAATTGGTGAAAGTTTTGTTGAGTTTTAGGGGTTAGTGGGGATATGTCTTTGCCATCTTTATTCGCGTTTTTTATGAGTTAAACTAATCGAACGTACGTGTAATAGTAATTATAAATGCGCGTGGAATTCTCGAATGTTCTTTCATTGAAGTCCATTCATTTTTCGTGTTAATTAACATTAATCATTGACATAACCTCAATTTATCAGCTGCATGCTCTGTTTTATTATATTCGTTATCTTTTCGCTGGAGTTACGTAATTCCATGCTGGACCTATTTTATATTAATGGTAATAAATATAATAATACAAGCGATAAATGCAATGCATTTTAAATTTCATTGAAAATTTCCTTTTCCACATTTTATTTTTATCTTATTTTAGATTTATTGTGCTAATTAAATTATAATCGAGTTAGAAGCTTTAGTTCCTTCTGACTAATGGACTTTATTTGATTTACAGTGTAATTGAACATTCCATCACATTGGTGATACATTGAACTGAATAGAAATTAAAACTCTGGTGATACCTCTAAGCCAAGATGTATTTGTACAATTTGACGCTGCAGCGTGCCACTGGCATTACGCATGCCGTACATGGCAACTTTTCCGGTTCCAAGATGCAGGAGATCCTGGTCTCAAGGGGCAAGTCATTGGAGCTCCTGAGGCCTGATCCCAACACTGGAAAAGTACACACGGTGCTGACTGTTGAAGTCTTTGGCATCGTTAGATCACTTATGGCCTTCAGGTTGACTGGTGGCACCAAAGATTACATTGTTGTTGGATCAGATTCTGGACGTATTGTAATCTTAGAATACCTTCCAGCTAAGAACGTCTTTGAGAAGGTGCACCAAGAAACTTTTGGCAAGAGTGGCTGCAGGAGAATTGTTCCTGGACAGTACCTAGCTATTGATCCCAAGGGTCGTGCTGTCATGATTGGTAGGAGAAACAAATGTTATTCTTAATAAATACATTATTTGATTATTTTAAACCTTGAAATGATTATTTTTATCAGTCCGTGTTTCACCTGAATTAATATTGATTATAATTATCTGATTATGATTTAACCAAATTATAGAAAGATATTTTATGTTATAATGTAAGTTTTTATTTCTAAAGTATTGATTTATTTTACAGGAGCAATTGAGAAACAGAAACTAGTCTACATTCTTAACAGAGATCCTGAGGCTCGTCTTACAATTTCTTCGCCACTTGAGGCACACAAAAGTAACACCCTTGTCTATCACATGGTAGGCGTGGACGTAGGTTTTGAAAATCCTATGTTTGCTTGCTTGGAAATTGATTATGAAGAGGCTGATACAGATCCAACTGGGGAAGCTGCAATAAAGACACAGCAGACCTTAACCTTTTATGAATTAGATCTCGGTCTTAATCACGTGGTACGCAAGTACAGTGAACCACTCGAAGAAGTATGTAATTCTCGATTTACTATGTTTTTTTCTTTAAGAAAGGCTTAATATTGATTAATATCGTTTTATTTCTTGCAGCACGCAAATTTCCTGGTATCAGTACCTGGTGGTAATGATGGACCAAGTGGTGTACTCATTTGCTCAGAGAATTACCTCACCTACAAAAATCTTGGTGATCAACCTGACATTCGTTGCCCTATTCCCAGACGTAGGAATGATCTGGATGATCCTGAACGGGGCATGATTTTTGTCTGCTCTGCAACTCACAAAACCAAAAGCATGTTCTTCTTCCTTGCCCAGACTGAGCAGGGTGATATCTTCAAAATAACTTTAGAAACTGATGAAGATGTGGTCACAGAAATCAAATTGAAATACTTTGATACAGTACCAGTAGCCACAAGCATGTGTGTGCTAAAGACTGGTTTTCTGTTTGTAGCATCTGAATTTGGCAACCAGTAAGTTTTTTTAACATCATTATACTTTATATTTATTGAATGTGAATGACAATTTACATTTCTATTTTAGCTATCTGTACCAAATCGCTCACTTAGGTGACGATGATGATGAGCCAGAGTTCAGCTCCGCAATGCCTCTTGAAGAGGGTGACACATTTTTCTTTGCACCCAGGCCCTTGAGAAATCTCGTTCTTGTCGACGAGATGGACAGCCTTTCCCCTATTATGGCTTGTCAGGTAAAATCCATTTCCATAACTCATAGCAGTACTTATGGCACTCACAAGTAGGGAAAGAATGCTGCCTTTGGTAAACCAAGTTCTTTCTCTGTGACGAGTGCCAGAGTAAATATCCTTTGTCGCCTTCGACTTGTAATTGCAAGTCGAAGTGAATCAAAGAATGACAACTAATTGTTTACAACTAGAAGTAGAAGTATAAAACTTATAATTTTATGCATTCATAATAAAAAGAAATTATATGAATTTTCAGGTTGCTGATTTGGCCAACGAGGATACACCCCAGTTGTATATTACCTGTGGCCGAGGACCACGCTCGACCCTTCGTGTTCTGCGCCACGGTCTCGAGGTCTCAGAGATGGCCGTGTCCGAACTTCCTGGCAACCCTAACGCCGTCTGGACCGTCAAGCGACGCATCGATGGTTAGTTACAAAGATTTGCGCATGTACCCCCTGTCCCCGTTTCTTTGAGTAGTTGTTTGAATATCTTCATTCGATGCACCACGTTCCCGTCAAATAAGAAAACTGTCGCAATACTATATTTAATTCTTCAATGTTTTCCAGTTTCCTTCTTTGTCGTTATAATGTTTTAAGATTTCTTTATCGACATTGTTATATGAACACCCAAAAACTCTTGTATCGTGATAGTACTTGCTCAACAAAGTACTGTCACGCCTAGCACAAAAAAATGAACCAGTAGAAAAAAATTAGAACGACCATATATTTCATTTGTCGATTTTGAAAGTCAGTGTTATTACGAGCGCTAAATTTTTTCTACTCGTACGATCGGTGGCACGCGTCTTTGAAAAAAAGCAAAGATAACTCCAGCCTGGTGGTTTGATACACTCTTATCAGACACCAGTTCTCTCCTTTCAGGCCGTCGGCAACGGATGATCGGTCGTTTGACGCCTGGCTGAGTTTAAAATGCGACAGGTAAGGGAAGCTGCGCGTGAGAGTCACCTTATATCCACCGGACCAGACTCACACGTTCAACGATGTTCTCACTTTCATTTGTTTTTCTATCTCTCTATACCTGCTAAGACCGAAAATCCTTTGCCGGTCATATAAAGGCAATTTTGTACAGCAGATGATCAAAAATAGATTTATTTTAACTATTGTATTAATAACACAGATTTTTTTTTAACTCAAGGTAATAGATATTATGTAATTATCAGTTACTGCATTCTTGTTTTAAATTAATTAATGGCATTTTTTATAACTGAAATTTTGTTCATTCTTAAATTAATTTTTAATTAATATCAATTATCTAAAGAACAGATACTACACGGTTAAAATTAAAGGTAATTTAATTTAACGATTCGAAGCCTCAGAGCATGGCAGGACCCGATTTCACTAAAGAAAAAACGCACCGATGGTCATCATATTTTAGCCCTCGATTTTGTTTAAACTAGACGCGTCGTTATAATTTTGGTTACAGAGGAGTTCGATGCATACATCATTGTGTCATTCGTGAATGCCACCCTGGTACTTAGCATCGGCGAGACAGTCGAGGAAGTCACAGACTCAGGTTTCCTCGGCACTACGCCGACCCTCAGCTGTTCTGCCCTCGGCGATGATGCGCTGGTTCAGGTAATTAAATAATTTAAAAATTTTACAGTATCTTACCAAAGCACTGCGGTATCTCCGGCACCTGGATATTCCCCACGTATCGGTCGCAAAATAGTGCAAGATCAACATTAGGTTCTTGCATCGTTGGTGCGCTTGATTTGATCATTTTCACTAGAGCACTCCTGGTAAATAGGCCTAGACAAAACAATCCCAAAATCGCAGCTATCTCGTAATTACCTACATAAAAACTAAATAGCATTTTATATAATTTTCTTTTATCTGTTCAGGTCTACCCGGACGGTATCCGTCACATTCGCGCGGACAAGCGTGTAAATGAGTGGAAGGCACCTGGCAAGAAAACCATCATCAAGTGCGCAGTGAACCAGCGGCAGGTCGTCATTGCCCTCACCGGCGGTGAGCTCGTCTACTTCGAGATGGATCCCGTAAGTTTCCTTTTACCTTTTAACTGTCGCGTTTTGTTCTCTGCGGGTTGTATTCTATACTCGAAGATGTAAATGACGCGTAAAACATGCTTTGCAATGTCCGACACTCGGCGTGCTGTTTTTAGTGCACGTCGAAGTCGTTATGTGGCAAACATATTTTCTTTTTCCTTTCCAAAATTGCTACAAATGTGGAATTTTTTTTCTATCTATCTTTCGTATTATACTTTTTACAACCAAGTAAAAAGTAATTTAACTAATTCATCTCTCTTCATTACGCAGACCGGCCAGCTCAACGAGTACACGGAGCGCAAGAAAATGCCATCAGAGGTGATGTGCATGGCGCTGGGTAACGTCGCCGCAGGTGAGCAGCGCTCTTGGTTCCTCGCGGTCGGTCTCCAGGACAACACCGTGCGCATCATCTCCCTCGACCCGTCCGACTGCCTCGCACCCCGCAGTATGCAGGCCTTACCCGCGGCTGCAGAAAGCTTGTGCATCGTCGAGATGGGCATCAAGGACAACGACGCCGGCGAGGATAGTAATCAGATTCAGTCAACGCTGCATCTTAATATTGGTGAGTTTAATTTCTTTTTATTTTGACTTTTTCCTTCTCGGTAGATCCAAATTATTAAGTTATCAAGTCCGTGTTTCAACTGAAAGCATTGATTATAACCCTCTTCGATAATGATGGCTTCCTCGTATAGTAAAAAAATCTGACCTTTTCTACATCTTAGTTTATCGTTCTAACCTTTCTTCTATTTTCATTACAGGTCTTCAGAACGGTGTACTGTTGCGAACGGTTCTGGATCCAATCTCGGGCGATCTGTCCGACACGCGCACGCGTTACTTGGGTTCGCGACCCGTCAAGCTCTTCCGCATCAGGATGCAAGGCAACCAGGCCGTCCTGGCCATGAGCAGTCGCTCCTGGCTGAGTTACTACTACCAGAATCGATTCCACCTGACGCCCCTGTCGTACGAGAGCTTGGAGTACGCCTCGGGCTTCAGCTCTGAGCAGTGTCCAGAGGGTATCGTCGCTATCTCGACCAACACTTTGAGGTAAATATCTAAGAAGATTTATAAATTTTAAATCTGCATGCACTACCGTTGTGTCATTACCGGCATGGGGAAATCGGCCCCATTACGGGCCATAGGTTGATGCAAGATTAATAAATTCGGCTTTCTCTACATTGGTGTGCTTTGGATATTTAGAAGCGCACTTCTAAACGAATGCTACATTCCTCATGTGTCAAAGTAACGCGTATGTTTAGTGTAAAAACAAGTTTAACAATAAAAAATTAAAAGCTAAATATCTATCTTATCTCCGTAGGATTTTGGCTCTGGAGAAGCTCGGCGCGGTGTTCAATCAGGTCAGCTTCCCGCTGGAGTACACGCCGCGCAAGTTCGTCATCCACGGTGAGTCGGCGCATCTCCTGCTCATAGAAACCGAGCACAACGCCTACACGGAGGAGACGAAGCAGCAGCGTCGACTGCAGATGGCCGAGGAGATGCAGGAGGCGGCGGGTGCCGAGGAAGCCGCTGTTGCGCGCGAACTCGCAGAGGCCTTCCTCTCGGAGGAACCGAATGAACAGGTGTTTGGCGCACCAAGAGCTGGACCTGGATTGTGGGCGTCACTGATCAGAATCATGGCGCCGACAACTGGCTCGACATTCCAGGTTCACAGGCTCGAGCAGAATCTTGCTGCTTTAAGGTGAGTTGAATTTTATTTCTCGTTTCTTTTTAATTTGCTATATGAAATCCGTGTTTTGTTCTCTACAAGTATTTTTGATGATTTGTGGGTTGCACAAACGCGGATATTAAAATGCCGCTATATCCCATCTTCAGTTTGTACTTTATTGCTCACTGAAGTCGTAAGTTGGCAAACAATTTCTTAGTAAACAAAATTTTATTGATTCGTTTTTGCGTAAATAACGCACGATAGAATACAAAATTAAACAATTATGTTTTTTTTTTAGTTTGGCATTAGTGAAGTTTGCCAACCAAGGAGACCAACTGTTCCTCATCGTCGGTGTTGCTAAGGAGTATCAGCTCAATCCAAGAATCAGCAATGGCGGTTTCCTCTACACTTACAAGTACGTATATCCCTCCAGTACTGACTTCTCACCAATCAAATCTCAATCTTCCCACTTTTCCTCCAACAATCTTCTAACAAAAAAACTAACTTCATTTGTAGAGTCAACTCCGATTGCACGAGCATCGAGCTGGTTCATCGTACGTCCGTCGACGAGATTCCGTTGACGATCTGTGCGTACCAGGGCCGCGTCCTCGTCGGCGTCGGCAAGATGCTACGGCTCTACGACATGGGCAAGAAAAAGCTGCTGCGTAAATGTGAGAACAAGCACATACCGAATGCTGTCGTCTGCATCAATGCTATCGGCCAGCGGATCTATGCCAGTGACGTACAGGAGTCTGTTTTTGCTGTCAGATACAAGAGGCAAGAGAACCAGTTGATTGTCTTCGCGGATGACACGCACCCGAGGTGGATTACCACGACGTGCGTACTGGATTACAACACCGTTGCCACGGCAGACAAGTTTGGCAATATCGCAGTGGTTAGTATAAATTGAAAATCCCGTTTATTAAATTATAATGAATTAAAGAAATTTATTCCGCATCGTTAAGTTTTTCGTAAGTGCACATTTTGACGTATGGAAATAATAACCCATAATCTCCCATCTTCAGTTTGTACTTTATTGCTCACTGAAGTCGTAAGTTGGTAAACAACTTCATCCTAAAAACAAAAAAAATTAGTAAAGACTACTCGATCAATTCATTAAACTACAATCGAAATTAATAAATTAAAAATCCTAAACACATGTAATGCTTGACAGTCGTTTTCTTGTAAATTTCAGGTCCGCCTGGCGGGCGGCATTAACGACGACGTAGACGAAGACCCAACGGGCAACAAAGCGCTGTGGGATCGTGGCTTGCTAAACGGCGCTTCGCAGAAGGCGGACACAGTAGCCAGTTTTCACGTTGGCGAAACAGTAATGTCGCTGCAGAAGGCAACACTCATACCTGGAGGCAGCGAGTCGCTCGTCTACACGACAATCAGCGGCACCGTCGGCGTCCTCGTGGCCTTCACCACCCACGAGGACCACGACTTCTTCCAACATCTAGAGATGCACATGCGCGCCGAGCATCCGCCACTGTGCGGTCGCGACCATCTCAGTTTCCGCTCGTACTACTATCCCGTGAAGAACGTCATCGACGGCGACCTCTGCGAGCAGTTCAACAGTATTGAGCCGACCAAGCAGAAGGGCATCGCCGGTGACCTCGAGCGCACACCTAGCGAGGTATCCAAGAAACTCGAGGACATCAGAACGAGATACGCCTTCTAAATCGGGATCTTGCTTCCGTTTGGTTACTCGGTCTGTCGCGCTGGATTCGTCGATTGTAATGATAGACGGTCTAGTTCCTTCATGTATTTATTGTGCTTTTCTAATATTTGCATTGTGTGATCATCCACTCAGTTTGACGAATACGTCAAAATCAAGAGAGAAGACAGGAATCTTTGTCACCTTAAGTTCGAATAAACTTAAATTTGTAAATAGACTTCGGTAGCTGTAATGAGTTAGTGAGGAGGTATACATTAAGGAGCGAGAGATTACTTTTAATCGTATATGATAATTTGACATGTTGCTTGCTTGACAGGCATTCTTTTCTTTTTCCACAATCCAACTCATTAAAAATCTGTATTTTTACTTTACTTACTATAACACTGTTTACATTCGTATTTATTTTCAAAATAAATTGCGCTTTTTTCTAAATATTCTTCCCGACTTATTTTATTCAAAACAAATGAACTCCCAATCTTATTATATAGTACAGTACTTACTATCGAGATAAAAAAAAATGAACAAAGTTTTTGTTTCTTAGTTTTTTTGATCGATTAATACGCTGATTAATGTTCACGATAAGTAATCCCTTCTATACCAGCACGTACAAACATACCAGAACAACTGAACAATACACTTTTTTTACAGTACCTACTCGCCCAACCCCGACACGCTGATTTATCCATCTCTCACTCTTCCAGGCCCGCACGCATTCAGCGCATTGAAATGCGAGGCGTCCATTCATTTGCGCGGTAATAAAGATAAAAGTGCTGCACGTCGCGCATCGGCCGTCGAAAACAACTGGCGGCGGCTAACCAATGGGGCGAGCGGCGAATTTATTAGCGCCAGATGGGATAAATTTTCATTCGCCGGCTGCGGAGAAGTTTTCCACGTCGGCATAAGGAACAAAAAATAACTGATCCATGGTTTTCGTATACCGCCTGTTGGTAATGTAAATAATTGCGGTGGTAAATTAATATCGCATTCATTCTTTTAATATGCACTTTGTGAAATTTCTTTTTACAAAAAAATACAAAAATTAGATGCGTACAGGAAAATGTATTGCACATATTCCAATTAAACGTTGTCGGAAAACCACTTATATTTCGTTCCTCGTTCTCGAGATTAACTTATGTAGTACCGCGACTTGTCGCCCGATGACGCCAGTTTTCAGAGTATTGTTATAGAAAAAAATACCCCCTCCCTCGTGGTGCGGCACGCGCTCGTGCGCGCGCTCGCTCTCCTCATTACGTTTCTTGGCGCCGATGACGGCGGACGTCAGACAATGTCGAATCGCAAACGAGTGATGGCTTTAGAAGCCGAAATTACTGCAATTCGACGTGAGATACAGGATATTCAACAGGAAGATGAGACGGGGTCTTCAGCATCGGAGAGCGACGATAGCAAGGATTCAGGTACGCCGAGAGGGGAGTTTTTCTTGTTGTGTTTAGACTTGAGTTAAACCGGCAAAAGAAAAAACCTCATAAGCCCAAACTAGAGTTGGGATCTTTTTTACATTGCTATAGCAATTACACCAAATACGCTTTCCGTAAGTAACAGAATCTTTTCTTGTACAGAAAACAGGCTTCCTGAATCACCGCCGAAAAAGAAGGCGCGAGCCTCGGATGAGCCGGCGCTCTTGCCCGAGCCAGAGGTCACCGCGCCCGCTTTGGACGCCGTGGAACAGAGCGAGGAGACTCAATTTCTCGGAATGAGCCGAATGAAAAAAACGGCAAGACGCTTGAATTGTCTCAGAAAATGGTGGATTTATTGAAGGCGACCGACGCTACACCCAGCAGGAACCCATGCGACGACCTCGAGCGGCCCATTCATCGAAACACCCTCGATAGGAGATCAGGTTATAAAATCGAATTCGCGGAATCGGTTGTACAACGGTTCCTTCCGTCTCATTCAACTTTTAGTTATCAGGAATTTAAATTATTAAAATTACAAATATCTACCTTATTAAATTCAGGCGCGATAGAAATTTGCCAACCAGAACCAAATCAATTTCTCTCAGCCTATTTCTTAGTTCCTAAGCCGGATGGCTCACATCGGTTTATTCTGAATTTAAAAAAGTTGAATGAGTTTATCGAAACGGATCACTTTAAGCTAGAGGATGTTAGGTCGGCAATAAACATCTTGTACCCAAATGACTTCATGTGCAAGGTTGATCTGAAGGATGCATATTTTCTCGTACCTATGCACAGAGATTCTAAGAAATATTTACGTTTTCAATTTAATAACGTTTTGTATCAGTTTACTGTTTTACCATTCGGTTTAAATACTAGTCCTTACATTTTTACTAAACTTTTAAAACCAGTAATGAATTTTTTGAGAACAAACAATTTTAGATCGGTCATATATCTAGATGACATTCTATTATTCGGAGATACAAATACAAATTGTCTAGAAAATAAAGTGAAAACGGTAGATCTTCTGATCAATCTGGGATTTATTATAAACTATGAGAAAAGTAACCTTGTTCCATCCAATCAATGCAATTTTTTGGGCTTTATTATAAACTCGAGAAATATGCGCTTATCCTTGACGGAAATGAAAAGATTAAAAATTAAAAATCTTGTAAAAAATCTTTTAAAACAAAAGAAATGTACAACACAGGCGTTAGCAGAGTTGATTGGAGTTTTGGTAGCAGCGTGTCCGGCAGTTAAATATGGATGGTTGTTTTACAAATCTTTAGAAAGAATCAAATACATAGCTTTAAGAAATAACTTCTATAATTTTGATTCTTACATTTCACTTTCACATTCAGCGGTAGCAGATTTAAAATGGTGGAAAAACAATATTATGTCAATTCACAACGATATTCGATCATTTGAATTTAAGATGGAAATTTTTTCGGATGCGTCTCTTTCGGGCTGGGGAGCAGTATGCGGAGATTCTAAAATCAATGGATTCTGGTCAGAAGATGAATCAGAATTCCATATTAATTTGCTAGAGATCCTAGCCGCTTTTTTCGCACTAAAAGCTTTTGCAAACAAAGAATCTAACTGCCAAATCCTCCTCCGTGTCGATAACACAACAGCACTCTCTTACATTAACAAGATGGGAGGAATTAGATTTCCCCATCTAAATAGGGCAACAAAAAAATTGTGGCAATGGTGTATTCTTAGAAATATATGGGTATTCGCTGAGTATGTTGCATCTAGCGAAAACCCTGCAGATTATGATTCGAGAATCACGAATGTAGACACGGAGTGGGAATTGGCACCTTACGCATTTGATATTGTTAAACGCGAGTTAGGTAAACCAAACATCGACTTGTTTGCATCACGTATAAATAAAAAATGCCCAGTTTACTGCTCCTGGCAAAGAGACGCAGATGCTTTAGCAATTAATGCATTTACGATATCTTGGAAAAAGTTTTCTTACTATGCTTTTCCACCTTTTTCTCTGATTCCGAGAGTTTTAAAAAAGATTCGAGAAGAAGAATCGAACGGAATTTTAGTAGTTCCTTTTTGGCCAACTCAATGCTGGTTTCCAAATTTTAAAAACTTGTTATTGGCAAAATCATTAGTTTAGAACCATCTAATTATTTACTACTATCACCTTGTAGATCGATCACTCACCCGAGAGCGGCAAACCTTACACTTCTTGCCGCGAGATTATCAGGGAGGCCTACAGAAAGAGAGGCGTAAAGGAACCTGCATTGGATATCATGATGTCGTCTTTAGCTGATAGCTCGTATAAACAATACAACGCTCCTTTGAGGGCATGGTGGGAATTTTGCCACACGAGAAAGCGGGACCCTTTCGCACCGTCGGTAGACACCCTCTTGGATTTTCTGTCCAATCTATTTAACTCGGGAGCAGCATATGGTACAATCAATACAGCTAGATCAGCAGTAGCTCTAATTTCAAATAATGATTTTGCAAATAATAGCGTTATTAACCGATTCTTCAAGGGTTTGTTTAAGTTAAGGCCTACAGCGCCGAAATATCATAAAACGTGGGATGTCACTGAGGTTTTAAAGATTATAGAATCATGGCACCCACTTAACTCATTAGATTTAAGTCGATTATCCAAAAAGTTAATTTTACTTCTCGCTTTAGGCACTGGCTTTAGGATACAATCTTTATCAGTAATTAGAGTAAATAATATTACTATTAACAATAACGGTATTGAAATAAAGGTAGAAGATTTAATCAAAACATCCAGACCAGGAGCTTATCAGCCTTTTGCGTTTTTACCGTTTTTCAAGCAAAGGCCAGGCATTTGTATAGCGAGAACTCTAATGTATTATTTAAGCGTTACCAAGCATCTGAGAAAAGGAGATTTTCTCTTTATTACATGTAAAAAACCTCATTCAACGGCCTCACGCAGCACTCTTAGCAGATACTTGAAAGATACTCTACACGACTGCGGTGTAGATAAGGAATTCACTGGACACAGTACAAGACATGCTTCTACTTCCAAGGCTTTTAAAAAAGGCTTAAGCATTAATGCAATTAAGAATGCTGCGGGGTGGTCGACCGGATCAGAGGTTTTCACTAGGTTCTATAACAGGCAGATTGAATCACTTCAAGAAAACTTTGCGTCTGCTGTTTTCTCATAAAAAAAAAAAAAAAAAAAAAAAATTTTGTATTTCTTATTCTTTTTTAATGTAATTAATACACATTTAAGGATTGTATGTTTTATAAATAAAGAACTCCCTTTACTTATAATTCGCTAAACATCTACATAAGTTAATCTCGAGAACGAGGAACGAAATATAATTATGGATTAAACGAACTTACCTAAGTGAAGTTCGATCCAAATTATATGAGGTCCTCGTTCGAAGAGATTAAAGTCCCACCCATCTTTTTTATAAATGAACCCCCCCACACATTACTCTCAACTATAATGAGGAGAGCGAGCGCGCGCACGAGCGCGTGCCGCACCACGAGGGAGGGGGTATTTTTTTCTATAACAATACTCTGAAAACTGGCGTCATCGGGCGACAAGTCGCGGTACTACATAAGTTAATCTCTTCGAACGAGGACCTCATATAATTTGGATCGAACTTCACTTAGGTAAGTTCGTTTAATCCATAATTTTTGCAACATTACTTCACTCGCGCGTTCCTGCATCAAATTCAATCCCTCGCACATCAAATCAAAAGCCTTTTTTGTATCACGCCCATGTAACAGGGTAACGTCGAATACTATGCACATCACAAATAGCGCGTACCGCCCACGAAAAGACTACGGGCCGTCATTGGATCGCAATATAACAATTAGCATGTATAGCGGGGCTACATCGCATTGCAAATGCATTCTATCTAACGCCGCCGGGGGGATGAATATTCCGCGAGTGATCTATATACCGCATGTGTTTGCCCTTCTGTGGCTATTGCGCTAAAATCGAGAGCGCAGAGTTGAGGGTGGGGTGGGGTGGGTGGACTTACTTTTGCAGCGTCTGTATATATCGTCGCGCGGTACGAAAAAAAGCCAACTTGGAAGTTACAGGCGAAGAAAAGCCAAAAACGCGCCTAAGGCGAAGAAAAGCCAGTTTGGGTACTCCCAGACGAAGAAAAGCCAGTTTGGACAAAAAATCCGAACTGACGACATTTTGCGCGAGAAAAAAAATCCAATTCCGTTAGCGAAAATACTTTTACGTACGCGTATTGATAAATAATGCTGTATATTATGCCTGTAAATTTTAATTATCACAATAGAATTACTATTGATACTATTAATAAGCGGTTCTAGGAATCCCGAATCAGTGTACTGGTAATTCCACTTTTTGTTATCATTGTCTCTGAACATTTGTCAAAAGCACGGAGGACTCAAACTGTCTTTTCTTCGCCTGTAACTTCCAAGTTGGCTTTTCTTCGTACCGTGCAACGATATATCACGTCGTGGCGACGAGCCGCACGAAACTCCTCGGTGAATTAGCGTGGAAGCGCAGTGCGCGTATATTTGACTTTTCCTGTGGGCTCCAGCCGGCCGCTGTCTAATTGCCGCAGTGTCGCCGTATGCTGTACTTTGTTGCTCAACTTTTTTGGTAACTTTTAAATCCGTATCTATATAGGTATATAAAATAAAAACTGTATTATCCTTCGTTTCGCTGAGATCGAATATTTGCGAGACGAAAAAAGAATGATAAATCCGACTGCAGAAGACTAAGAACTTCCCGTTCGAAACTTTACGATGTGGCCGCAGCGAACCAAAAGCGCAGTTTGGTGAAAAAAAAAAAAATTCCCGGCCAGCGGAAAAAATTTTCCATTTCATTTAACCTCCTCCTCCTCCTCCTTTTCCTGAAGCGGCTCCATCGTCTTTGTTCCGTCCAAAGTTTAATTGAGACGCGCGCGTCGGGGGATCGCTCGACTTTTTCACGCGCGCGCGCATGCGTTCAAGCTTTCACGTGCGGCTTTCATTTTTCGACGGGGCATTAATTAGC